>OZ007572.1:40517715-40580215 GCA_963931925.1 Onchidella celtica | reverse complement strand
TAATACTTTCACCCAACTGTCACTCCTATAGACTATTGAGAATGAGACGCGAGCCGCCTATTATCTAGATTCTAGGTCTATTCTAATTGAACTTTCCTTTTAATCTCGAAATAGAGAGCTTATTGTCATAGTCTTGCAACAATGTACTCTTCTGTATCAAGGGAATATTAACACATGAAAGGAAAGGCTCACCTCATACTGCCATGTCCTCTTATAATGCCGCCCACCTCATTTTTCTGCCACTTTTGTATAAAATGACACACGCAATGAATGGTCCTTTTGGCACAAACAAACTGTATAGGCCTATCAATCAATTAAAACAGAACAAAAGTGAAAGAAATTGTGAGCTTTTGAAGTATGTAAATCCGTCATCAGATAAAAAAAATTAACCAATAGATATTTTTTTTAATGTAAAAAACAATTCCAAAATGACTTAAAGAAGATGAAAAGGTTACGGAACTTAGATCTAGTTTTTTGCTGCTACCTTAAAGGACAATGATTGGGGTTGGTAACTCCAAATGTCTCAGACCATCTCGGCCCAGAATGGGATAGACCTACCGCGTCCCCAATAATCAAAAATACATTTGAATTCTGCGGGCCAGGCCAGTGGCCCAGTGCTTAAAACCCTTGACGTAAACATCTCAGATTCAAATTCATCTCAAAGCAAGGTCTAATCTAAATAATTTCTCGTAATATCTATAAGCTACTTGACATTAGACACACAATGGCTTTATCTCCGATGGGGCTTGTCACAATGTGCTAAAAACAGACTAAAACCACAAAAGATTACACTGCAGATTTAGATTTACAGACCTTGTCAGCAGTTTGCATTTTATGAATTTATCTGTTATCTCACCCATATTTCTAGATTAGAGCTTCTGAAATGGTCTTGTTTCATTTATTAAATGTTCATGTTATTTGTCAGTTACAGTATGTGCGTATGTATTTTTTTTTGGGGGGGGGGGGAGGGGGAGGGTGGGAGAATGAAAATTAGTACCTGTCTTATTTTTAGCCTTTAACCTTCATTCGCTTATATATGACAAGGGAATGACATACAAGTTATTTTTAACTCCAGAAGGACCATCACTCATATTACTAGGTGATTAAGAAAGAACTGAACGAATGGCTTGTAGCCTGATACTTTTCTGAAAGTGTCTTCTTCATCACCCAGTATTTTCTCATTATTTTCATTTTTTTTTTCTTTTAATCTCAGCCACTCCACGACCACAAACCAAGAGAGAACCAGAGGTTCTTACAGATACCAGTCTGGCATTACTTGCCAGAGAGATAGGAAAACAGGACTTGAAAGGTTTAGAATTAGCAATGTATCTTAACATCCCAACTACCACCATCATCAACTGTATCTATGACCTGACAGAAGAATCTCTCAGCAGGGAAGGTGCAGAGCATGACAAAATGGCTGTGACTTCCAGATGTGTGCTGATGTGGAAGGAAATGACAAAAGAAACAAAAACAAGGGAAAGAGTCAAAACTTTGGAAAAAGCACTTAGAGAAATTGGCAAGCCTGATGTTGCCGACACATTCATGGAACGGCACCAAAACAACCAAGAGCTGACAAGTGATGTCTTTGCTTAACATCATATAGTGTCTTGTGTAAGTCTTGTATTTTTGCCTTGGACAATTTCTTTTTCAAATTAGACTGAAACTGGTGTGATTCAGTTGCTGAACATCACTCACCTCTCCTGTACAATGAGCTGTGACAATGCTGGCAGTAAAATTGGCATTCCGATTTTTGTACATTTCAGGCATCAGAACATTATAGAACTTCAAACTAAATAACCGTAAATGATAAAAATTCGTCTACTTTTATTTTTCATTTTGTTGTTTTTTTCTATGTACTTTGTGAGGGAAATTTAAGTTGAAAGAGAGGTATTGTAAACTGTGTTCATCTGAGCAGCATTGAAACAATTACACGTACACACGTACTTGAAAGCTTGTCTCTCAAGTCAAGATAAAGGTTATTTTTGTCAGTATTGGTGTTTCAGTGTACACTAATTCATGGAAGTAAATTTTTAATGTAATTTGCTATTGTTCTTTCTTGGATATCACTGAATAATTGTCTGAAGTATGTGTGATGTAAAAAGGAAATGTAATTGTATAAAGATTGGCATGTTGTTGTGATACTTACTGATCTTGAATGTATGATAAAATGGTAAACATTTGTTAAGTTAATGTAAATCAAGGTATATGTGTAAATTATATTACAATTTATTGTAGACCTGTGTGCATAATTTTTATTGCATTTGATGACACTAAAATTCTGGACATACTAACAGTTTTATCATCCAGCCAAAGAGCTTAGTACATGCTTTAAAAAATTGATATTATAAAGACATTTTATGTGTCTGTGGGGTTAAAATAATGTACATATTTTGTGGGCTAGTTAAGGACGGAAAGACTTTAAATGAGAATTGCACATACTAATATTAAAATGCTATATTTAAGTGCACTAAAAATTACTTTTTGTTTTTACTAAAGAACAGAGTGATAACTAAATGAAATCTAGATTTTTAGTGCTCTGTGAAATTTGCATTTAAGATGAATGTATGGATTTCGTTTCAGTCAATTTTAGAAATAATTTTTATCTGGTTAATCCTGACATAAGCTTCCTGCGATCATGTACTTTACATAGTTGCCATGGTCACACCTGGAAGAACCAAAGAAAGGACATAACTTCCAGGATATATATATATCAATGTGGCATGTAGTCGAGACTATGACAGCTTCATGTAATTATGTTGTAAGACAATAAATATGGACTTTGTTGCAGCCTTCAACTATGCCTACATGTTTTTCTCTGTAATGGAAGTTGGAATGAGCTATAAAAAGACATACAAAAAATTGCCATTCAAGATGGTTAACTCCCTGGACAGTAATCAGTTGTCCTTTCCCTTGTACCAGAGAGTATAGTATGTGCAGAGAGGTTTCACTATTGAAATATTTGCATTGTGATACAGAGGAGACTCCGTGAAACCACAATTACCATGGAGCAGAATGTAGGTCGCGGTTTTAAGCAATACCTGTTTGTACATTTCCACAGCGCGTACTTACAAATGGCTGTAGTTTCAATCAGCCTAAAAATATGAACAAACCACAGTAAACAGATTATATGCACACTCTTTCTCTTTCAATTCTTGTTACCTTAGCGACCTAGTTTCGCGATTTGATGGAAGTAAAATGTCTGTATACATGTGTACTATCTGCTTGTATCTGGTCTCTTGAAGGGAAAATGATAATGTTCCAGTATCATATCAACTGCTCTAAATCATGAATACGAATTTAATGCCTGGGATGATTGATTTGTAATACCATTCATACACATAAGCATAACACGCCAATCTCTGGAACTTTTGGGGGCAAAATATATTCAGGTTTACAGTCATAGCACAATGCGACTATGAGACTCAATGTACATGCATTTCATTTGAGAATATCAGCAATTTTCTAAAATCTTCAATCTTCTGATGTATTTGAATCCCTGGCATCCGCAACACAGAGAACAATCAAGTCAAACTCAAAATTTGTAAGAAAGAAGCATTTAATCATTGTCATTTAAAACATAGTAAAAAACAAATTTTCAATGATTTAATGTCTAAAAAATATTTAAAGATGGCATCATTTTAATGCTATTACTGATCCTAATCCCACTGCCTGTCCCTTCAGCAGCATGCTGCACGGTAGCGAGTACCAACACTAATGTATCAGGTCAGCAAACTTTTATTCAACCAAGACTGTCCGAAATCTGTAGCTGCAGTTTACCACATTTACAGAAGTTTGTATCAAGACAGAAAACCTTTGTTGTTTAATCAAGGCTGCCTAAATTATGGTTCTGCCCTGCCCACCCCTCATAAAGATAAAATAATAATCAAGTCAAGATAATGTGATGCTGAATCTCCTTCCAACCCACCACCATCACCCCGACCCACCTTCACACCAAACAAAAATGTAAGAAATTTACAAGCAGTTCACATACTAACTTAGTTCTTACAGTTTACAAAAGAATTTGCTTGACACACATGTGTAATGATGATGGTGATCTACTCCAACAATGCAAGTTTGGCTGATGTCGTGATGAGTAATGTACAAAGGAAGCACACATATCCCAATGAAAACATGAAAAGTTTTTTCAAACATACCAACTTTTGACTGGATGCTATCTGTCTCTATCAGTATCATTGTACACAATCACAAGTTAATGCATTTTACTGTCACACATCATCTTTCATAAATTCAAGGACTATTACCCTTTTACGATGCACATTTAGAGCTTTCAAATACAGTGGAGTCCACATAAATCGAACTTTGATAATCTGAATTTCTGATAAAATGAGGTAATTTCAAAGTCTGGATTTTTCTTCTTCTTTATCTCTACTAATCTTTTCTTCTGTAATTCGAATAAAAACTGACCAATTTCCCATAACTCGAAGTCATCAAGCTCACTCATCCCAACATAATTTCGAATTTCATGCCTGCTGAAAACCTTAATACCCATGAAAGCCTGGTTCATACACTTTTCACAGTAATCATCCACTGATCCAGAGGAAGGGAAGGGTGAGAGTAATGTATTGCAGAGAACAGGATGTGAAACGGGAGGGAGGGTTATGAGTAGGGCATTGTTACACTATGTAATGGTCATTCTACGCCACTGTACATGTAGCAAGGTCAGCCAAGGGCTGGGATAATGCAGCAGCCCTACAATCTTGCATTTGAACATGTTGTATGAAGGAATGTCTTTATCGATTGATGATTTCATGACAGTACAGTATCTGTTTACACAATACATGCGGCCAATATAAAGGCATGCGGCAGTGTTTGCTGGCCAGAACTACTAGGTCTAACTCTAATCCATTCAATGCTGCTTTCATGTAGGGGGGGTTTGGCATCTACAAGAAGAGGTGTAATCAATTTTGGTATGGGGCAAACAGCATAATAATGTTTATTTCTCTCTCAGAAGTAAATCAACATCTAGTAAATCGAAGTCCAATCCATTTCCCGATGACTTCGAATTATGTGGACTCCACTGTATTCCTCCATCAAAACAGCATTACAGGGCTAGCTGGACTAGAAAAATGCCAATTGTTACTTTCAACTGCAAAAGACCATAAATTATCATAAATTATGATTATACTATACACACTACTAATGTCAATAATAACTATAATTGATTATCTGAGAAATAACTAAAAAATCAAAGTCTAACATGTGTAATGGTGAAAAGCACTATGAAAGGTTTAATGGCAACTGAACACTGAAAGCAAGCTAGGGAAAAAAATGCCTAGAAAATGCAGTCCATGAAAGGAAGCAAAAGTTCATCGAAATGTCTACATACATACATGTATATTTCACAGTTCATTTTAGAACAAACATGTCCCAATATTTTGGCCTGATGTCGCTCTTCAAGTGTTGCTGTATGAAAATCCTGATATTTTGAAAACCCTGACAAAGGTATCAACTCGTTCTTCTTTGCTATTCTTTTTGTTTGCTTTGTTGCTTTTTTTTACTGACAATCCCTTGACTGAATATCTGAACAATTTACAGAACCATCCAAAATATTTACACGTTGTTGGTATCCAATGACAATCCTCTTATCTAGAAAATGCTTTTTTTACAGGAGACCAAAGCAATACGTGTCAATATTTGGTGCCATTTGACCAATCCACTAAATATTTACAGAGCAGACACAAACAGTAATTCCCTTTAATTTAAACACTCATAATTGATTTTTAACCTGATGTTGTACGGTACTTGCTCAGTCATTAGCTTGATGACAGTGTGTGAATGAACCAATTGTTTTCAATTTAACACATGACATGCACTTTTAATAATGAACCTGATAACATACAGGCTAAATGAACCAGCGCTTTACTTTTTCTCCAAACTATCTCGACTAATTTAACTACGTAAAGAAAACAATGTCAACTCTACAGGAATCAAGAATTTTGCAGTACATCATGAAAGTTCGTCTTCCCATGCCCTGTGCGGCAGGTCAACTGTCTGTTCCTTCCCATCCAGATCATGACATTGTGGGTTTTGGAATGCCAAAAAAATATCGTTTATAAATCTTGCTCAACAATGACAGGAACAAATACACAAAAATGTATCAAAATTTTTACTGGCGGCTCACATTCAACCATGAGTATAAGTTGCGAGTGGATAAAAACATCTGTGATTGGCATAGTGAAAGATGAATGCTATAACATAAGATATAGTGAATAAACAATTTTTTTTCCATTGCCATTCAGCAGTTTGAACACAAATGAGTTTGTTTTTTTTTTTTTCAACCTACACAATTCATTCCTTTAACAGTTTTGGCCAGAATAATTGTAAGATAATAGTAAACTAAAAGTACCATTGAAATGAGCTGATACCAGATGAATTAATTTACCAGGTGGTATTTCTCTAAATACCAATTAACCCTCCCAATACATGATTCCCTTGGAATCTATCCGCTCCATCAATCCCTGCTCCACCCTGTTTTAAACTCTTGAGACACAAAAAGAACACAGCATGAGCACAATTACTGATGGCTTAGATCCACATAAATGGATGAAAACAAAGACAAAAAAACTGATGACTAATTTTCACAAATACACTTGTTTGATAGATCTAGTTCACATAATGACAGTAAATCTAACTTCAAAGGTGGTAATTACAAAATGTTCACCACCAACCACTAAATCCATTCTCAGTTCCACAGAACTCCATAAAATCTTACTTCTTACTAATCAAAAGAAGCTGGTAATTGCAAAATTTTGTACAAAAATAAACAAAAAAAATAATGAAAAATGGAATGAAACCACTCCACTGCTCTGAATCCAACTGTAAACAATACAAAGTTCAAATTTTATGAATATTTTTATGAATACATGATGATGCTATACCAGCTGAGGGTAGAAGAAAATCCCTACAGTCCTGATGAGAATAAATGAAGTGTTTTTTCCAAAACTGGATAAGTCAAATTTTGCATGAATTATTTCCCCTTTCAGATGGTCATTCAAAATTAGCTTAAGCCATGACTTAACCCATACCCCGCGCGCTACCCGTAAAGCCCGCTGCCCCGTCAGTGACCTTACTCACGGAGAATCTTATCTGACCCGTGCCGCTCTGCGATGACCACATACGCTGTCCACGTGGTTCGGTTTTTATTGATCGGTATGAAAACATTCGCTGCTATGCCTTATCACGCTTGATAATGAATTAACCAGCAAAACCTTAGTCTGTCAGTCTCTAACCATTACCAATGATCTGACTTATGATTCCAAACTGACAGCTGTAGTTTTCGTGAGAACGAAGCATGATAACTAGCTACGCCCTCCCAAGCCCTACACAAATGGTTTCATCCTGATTGACACATACTAATAAACCAATGTGGGCATTTGGGGAAAAGATTATTTCAGAGCTTGTTTCTGATTGGTTCTTAGATACAGACAACTCCAGATGGTGGTCAGCTTGTGAGAAAATGAGATAATATTGCAAATTTGTTGAGCAACAGTTCGCATGTCGATGTTACATCTTTTGAAAGTGTGGGGAGAATCTGAATTAGAGGCTTACTTGTCCTTTGTCAATGACTTTCATCCATCCATCAAATACACCTCCCATATTTCTACCGATTCCATCGACTTTTTGGACATCAAGGTCTCATTGACACCCACGGGACTGTCCACATCTGTGCATTATAAGGACACGGACAGCCATACGTACTTACATTATGGTTCTTCTCACCCGCGTTCTTGCAAGGATGCCATTCCCTTTTCGCAATTGCTCCGTTTGCGTCGTCTTTGCCAATCGGATGCAGACTTTGCCACTGAAGGCAAGAGGATGTTAGAATTTTTTCGTCTTAGAGGTTATCCAGAACATGTTCTGGATAAAGCCTGGTCGAGGGCCCGTAATATCAGTAGGCTGGATGCCCTCACTCCCAGACAAAGGAGGGAAGATAATCGTATCAAACTAGTTTTCACTTATCACCCCCAATCTTTTCCTATTAAGCAAGTCCTCCTTAGAAATCTCTCTATCTTGAGGGCTGACCAGAGCCTCAATGACATGCTTGATGCAACACCTCCTCTGCTGGTATACAGACGATCCAAAAACTTAAAAGACATTTTGGTCCGGAGCAGGCTCATTCACACTGACCGTTGCGGTACTAAACCGTGTGGCAATTCTCGTTGCAAAACGTGCACACATGTCCTTCAATCGTCTTCCATCGAGTGCCCTTCGTCGACGTTCAGCATTAAGGAAGGCTTCACTTGCCATAGTCGCAATCTGGTGTATGCTATCCGCTGTGCCAGGTGTCATATGTTGTACATTGGTGAAACGGGACGTCAGCTTCACACTCGGTTTCGCGAGCACCTCCGTGACATTGAAAATCGAAATGGAAAGCCTGTTTCTGTCCATTTTAATCGACCAGACCATGAGCCATCCAACGACATTCAAATTCTGGGGCTCAAGTCTTGTCATGCAGGCGCTGATGTACGCTTTGAAACCGAACAACGATTAATTTTCCAGCTCGGCACTATCACTCCCCATGGCATCAATGTCCAACATTGCCTTCGATAATTCCACTGTTGCTAATATCAATATATATATATTATATATAATTTTCTTTATTATTATTATTTTCTTTCATTTATTTATCTATTTGTTTATTTATTTATTTATTTATTTTTATTTTTTTAATCTCTTTTTCTTTTTCTTTTCATTTACTGCGACTCCTGACATTGCGCACCATCCCTGTCTTGTGCTGTGAGGCACTATATGGCGCCTTCATCTTGGTTACTCAATTGCGTCACTTCCTGCTTCCATGCTTTTGGCGGACGGACGTGCTTTGGTGCTGCTAAAGAAGCAAGAACTCGCAGCTAAGTAAACTGTTTCACTTCGTTCCTGTTGAAGTCTTTTATTGTTCGTTTTTTTGTTTATTTTTCACTTGACAAAGGCGAAAGCCGAAAATTTATGCATTTTCTGTCTTCTCTTTAGTTTGCTTTGTACTGTTTGGATTTTATTTCTCACGCGGGGCTTCGCAACATACAACCTTTTCTTTCTGCCCAGTTTTGACTTTGAAAGCTTAGTCTTTGTGATTCCGACCAGTGGTTCACTGGTTAACATGTCCATGTCACAATGCGTTTGATTTAGAAGAGATACAGTGAACAATAACATGGTGGTTACGTCTCAAAAAGGTCAGTGACCCAACGCCTGAAAATACAGCTTGCGCGTGGCGCGGTCAGCTTAACCTGGGCGACTTTTGCCGCCCGTGCGGCGTGAGCGCTTGCAAGTCAATACCGACTATTGCCGCCCCGCGCAGGGTGAGGGTTAAGTGTTCAGTTAAAAATGCCTATCTGGGACATAACAAGTTTAACTGAACACTCACACCCTAACTTACACTAATTTTGAATAACTATCTGAATGGGGAAATAACTCATGCAAAATTTGACATACCAATTTTGGGAAAACTCTTCAATTTCTACCTATGAATTTGTTAGTTAACTCACTGCTGAATGACTTGCAGAAAACTTCAACCACCAAATCGTCACCATCCCCTGAAACTGTAGTAATTGGTTTTGGCTACTTTTCAGGAGAAGCTAAAAACTATTTTATTTTAGCACAACTGGTCTAGATATGATGTATTTTTCAAACTTTTGCTATTCAATTATTTTTCAGCCTGCAAATGTAAAAAAGCAAAGTCTAACATGTGGTATTGGTGAGAAGCCCTGTGAAAGGTTTTATGGTATCTGAACACTCAAAGCAAGCTAGGGGGAAAAGTGCCTAGAAAAACCAGGATCAATTGATGTGGCTTTGAATGTCATTCAATCTGTATTTTTAAAATTTTTGACTTATTACAGTCTCAGGGAACAGTGACGAGATGGTCATGTTAACAGCAGCACTGATAAATGCATTTTATTCAATACTTTTTTTATTTGCCACAGTAATTCAATTTTGCTTCCAAACTGTTTAACGGCTTTCACAGAATTTCATTTGTATGGTCATGTTCAGAATAGCACTGATAAACGCATTCATTCAGTAAATATTTTATTTACACTGAAAACACTGCACATATAAGAACTGCCGTTCTATCACACTTCTTACTGAAGTATTTTCATATTCACTCCTTCAAACACAACCACTAACTTTTTCATGAACAAAGTGCAGGCATAGGTATGCAGCATGTGTTCTGTTACAGAGAATAAATGTGAGGAAGGGCTTAAATAAATGAATATTCTGGCTGACAAGTGATATGCTCACACTTACATAGGAACTGGCCTTATGTTATGAGGGATGGCATTATATGATGTGTCCGTTTTGTGGTTTTTTTATCTATTTTTTGTGGGTTGTTTTTATTTTTTGGTCCAGCCGTCTTCATCAGCATGAGAGGGCATGAGAGAGGAGGTCTGGTCCACTATCAAGTAAGTGCATTAAAGCAATGAGAAATTAGTAAGACGGGACACCATCACAAGCAGGACTAAAACCGGAGACCTCCTCCCATCCATGTCACATGCTCTTTACCAATGTTACCAGTGTGCTCCCAAATATATTACGGTTCATTCAAAGCATTCCTGAATTCAAACACTGACACTTTACATCACTGTGTGAACATTTGACACTAATCGTGATTTCTTGACCACAAAATCCCAGCACAGCTTCAGCAACACTAACAAAAACAACAATGCTATGGGTTTTTCCTCAAATCCATTCTCAGTTCCACACAATTCCATGAAATCTTACTTCTTCCTACTTAAAAGAAGCTGGTATTTGCAAAATTCTGTACAAAAACGAACGCAAAATACACAAAATAAATAAATTAATTAAACAAACTAAAAAGGCATAGTTTAGTTTTTCTAAGTAGCAAATCAAATCAATAACCCTCTTTATAACTTTTTCGTGACTTTAATATTGGAAAAATAATAATCTGATATACTTTTTTGATGGCAGATAGCCATTCTGTAAATTTACTGTTCTTTTCCCATATAGATTTTTATTTCCTTTTTCATAAACAAAATAGATATCCAAATTCAATAACTTGTTTTAAAAAAATCATCCAAATCAAATAATTCATAAATATGACCAATGTTACAATGCCAAAACAAAGCAACAAAAAAAATCTATACCTGCACACAAAGCAATATAATGGCATAACCAACAATAATTTTAAAAAATGATGCATGATATTTACATAACTTTACACAACTTGGACAATTCGCACAACATTGTTTGTTTGTTTTTTTTTCTACCATTTGCATGAAATTTTTAACATGTCAGGCATAGTGAGTATTCACTGCAAATTCAACAAATTCCTTACAACATTAACCCGCCACGGCCAGCTAGGTGTTCTGTATTTCAAATGCATCACCCGATTCCCAATGTCCTCTATTCTTCATACAAATTTTGATTTATCGGTAATTCCGTGATAAACCAAACGTTTAGACTTTTTAATTCATTTCACTATTTTCAATCAGATTAGCAAGTTTAGAAAATTTGGGGTGAGTCAGCCTAGATCTGGATACTGGAGGGTTTACATTAAAATCTGTCATGGAGTAACAACATCACTGGGATAAATTATCTTTGAGACTCATTCTGTAAACACCAGCACTTTTTCCACCACATGTAACTCCACTGGCTCTCTGAAAGCCTTTCAAATAAACAGAGGACCCACCCCCCCCCCCCCGACTTACATTCCCAGTGCAAATAAAAAGAAACGCATCTCCACCTCTTTCCATTCAATGGAGATCCATTGGTCTAAAGACAAAGTGTTCACCTCACACGCCGAAGGTACCGGGTTCAATCCCCGGTCAGCGACACATATTGGAATTTTTTTGGGGAAAAATTCCTGTCAAAGATCCTATGGTAGCTAAGATCGAGTAACTCGTCTTCTCAGATAAAGACGAAAAACTTAGAGGGCCCATGTGCACGCTGCGCGCGTTAAAAATACCGTGGCAGTTGAAAGTCAAGAAGAGCAGGCCTAACAAGGCCGTGTCCGGGCAAAATTCTCAAAAACTAATTCCTACCAGAAAAACACACAAAAACAAGAATAAGAAAGTAAAAACAAGCAAAGTGAGGTGTAGATGCCAACTGCAGCGAACCTCCTAAAATAAAGACCTAAAACACCCCTTACCATTCCCAGTTCTTTTTCCCATGTTTACGGTGATATCTTCCATGATGAAGGGATTTGGAAATTAATAGTAATATATTACACGTCTCCTAAGAAGGAATTTGGAAATTAAGTCTTTATTACACATCTCCTAAGAAGGGATTTGGAAGTAATTAAGTCTTTATTACACGTCTCCCAATAAGGGATTTGGAAATTAATAGTAATATATTACACGTCTCCTAAGAAGGAATCTGGAAATTAATAGTCTATATGACACGTTTCCTGAGAGGGAATTTGGAAATTAGTAGTCTTATTACATGTCTCCGAAGAAAATCACATTCCATAGCCTTTGTGAGTAAAATTAACCTCGGACTAACAAGTGAGCTATCACTATGCTACCTTTTATCAATTAGTCACATACCGAAAGTACTTCCCAATGTTA
This sequence comes from Onchidella celtica, assembly GCA_963931925.1. Classification (NCBI taxonomy): domain Eukaryota; kingdom Metazoa; phylum Mollusca; class Gastropoda; order Systellommatophora; family Onchidiidae; genus Onchidella; species Onchidella celtica. Next base: position 40,567,676 of record OZ007572.1, on the reverse strand, counting down.
AGATAGCATTTCATGTGTCAACAGTTCAAATGCCTATAAATTACAGATGAATTTTTCCATCTTTCACAAATCTACATACCACATGAACAAAAAGAGAACATTAGCCAGTACATTTGATAATCTAGGGTCTTCAACTTGTTCTAGCCTGTCGATGAAAAGCTGTCTCATCTTCCCTTGCATTTCCTAAAGTTTTGCTGGGTGAGTCATATGGTTACTTGACTTACTTGATGATATTTCCTTGACAATCACCTCCAGATGTTAAAAATTCAGTTGCTGAGTAATCTGAAACAGATTGAAAGGGAACACTGTGAACAACAACAACAGCACTGGAATAATGGACATGCAAAGTTACTGAAATGTAAAAATCCTGTGCCATGCCCATTATCATATTTTTTGCAATAACAGCACACTCATACAGTGGAGCCCGCATAATTCGAAGTCGCCGGGGAAATGGATTATACTTCGATTTACGAAAGTTCGGTTTACCTTTGGGCAGAGAAATAACCTTTATTTTGCAGTCTGCCCCATATCATACGTGTAATTATATCCCTTCGTCTTGACCCCCCCCCCCACATATATACACACACACACACACAAAACGCAAGGAACCTGTATGAGTCATGAGATCTTTTGATAATTATTTTCTTTAGAAGTGACCCTACCGTAGCGGTAAAACAAAAAAAGTAACATTGAACGGCCTAGACCTGGCAGTTGCTAGTCAGCAAACTGTCTTTATCTTGGCCGCATATATTGTGTGTGACGTCATCAATCGATAAAGACATTCTCCCGTGTACGATGTTCAAATGCGAGACTGTAGGCCTACTGCGTTATCCCACCTTGCTATCAGTGGCATGGAATTACTATTACGCAGCGTAACAATGCCGTATTCGTCCCCCCCCTCCCCATCGAGTATAGTGTGGTGAATGTGTAAACACTGCAGCCACGTATTTGCAGTACTGAGGTGCTAAGAACCCCGTGAAAGTGAGGTCTTTGTTCCTCCAGGGCCTTACCATAACGTTTTACTTTTGAATACAGTCATGATTGTGATGCTTAGCGAGCATTACACAAGTTTGTATTAGAATGGCTCTATGTGAGCAAGGTGGGCAGACCACATGGCTCAACTGTGTGTAATTTATGTTCTACGGTATACCGTGTCTTGGCTGTAGATCTACCTGTTGCGGTTACGTCAGCAATCGATTAATTCACTGGCCATAAATTAAAAATGCGAGCACCGTCTCGCGTACTGTATTGTTGGCTGATATCAATCATTGGTCATTGGGGCATAATCACGCTGCGTGCAGGGACCCCGACCCGTACCACTGCCACCCTCCGCCGCATGTTTCTCGCTTGGTCGGGACAGACGTAAGAGGAAGGCTCTGCAGCCTACCCATTGCATCATTTTTGGCACCTCTACCCTCCCCCTCGATGGCTGGGGATCGTGGAGTTGTTGAACAGGCCTGTGTCAGCGTGTTTGTGGAAACTGGTTTTCACAGCCACGGGGCTGGAAATCAGAAGTTACATTAACTTACACTGAGTTGATTGATGATGGGAGCCCTCGATCAACTCTATTTATCAGAATTGGGACAGTTCGAACTCGAAATAGCAGTAAATCTTTAATAGAGATAAAGAAGGAAAAAAAACTTCATTTCAAAATCACTTCTATTTAACAGAAACTCGATTTACCAAAGTTCGGTTTACTTGGGCTCCACTGTACTTTCATTGGGTGTTTTTAAATAGAATGAAAGAAATCAAAATCTATTTTCTTAAAAAGTGATTATTGGTGTCTGCCTTGGCTTTCATGCTAAATCTTACAGAACTGATTTTTTATCTGTTAGTCTGAAGACTGGCTTCAAGTTTGCTTCTTTGTGTTTAGTAAAACAAAAAAAAAGACTGCATTATTGACCCTCTTGCTGCCACAAGGCAAGTATATCGGCCCATCATATGTTGCAGAAGACTGCCCCACCGCCTCTCAGACCTTTCAAATATATCTGCCAGCACTGTTCCAGCATGTTTTGCACTCCTAATTGTACTCCTTCCTGCTGTCTTTCTACGTGATAATCCATTATTCTGGTTGTCTAATGGAAGGAATGGCATTTGGGCGTGGCAGGAAAAGGGTTTAAAAAAAACATTTCTGCACTGCTAAGCTGTGTGAAACACCAAAATATGTGACCACCTTCAACAGGGTAACAACTGGCTGAATACTCAGCAAACAATAGGGATACTCAGAGAATAATATCCTGAGCTCTAAAGTATCCATATGTTGAACGCTTTGTTTTATGCTCTCCAACAAAAAAAATCTATACATTTCACTCCAACGAGGCATTCTCCATACTATTCTTGGAGATATTTTTGTGTACATTTCAAAGTTGGTCTCTATATCCAACTGTATCCTGCATTATATTTATTTTGTGTAATATCTGATCATATATGGCTTTTAGTGTGAACTCATCTGGAATCTTCAGGTGAGCAAATGTTTTAAAATGACAATAAGACCACAGAAGCAATTTTTTTTTTTTGCATAGTGGTTTTCTGTAGGCCAATTTTCACATATGACTGCAGTAAGAATGCTTTAGGGCCTTTTCCAGAGAAAATTTAACATCAGTAATGAACAGGCAACACAACATAAAAGAGGTTAGTGAAATAGTTTGTTGAAATCAAGGTTTAAATTGGTGTCAGCAGTAACATGGATATGAATATGGTTTAAAATGCTTAGAGTCTGGTTGTCAACGGAATGAAGCGCTATGTAAACGCTGTGTATTATTATTATTATTAAAACAATTTCACTCCAAAAATAACCAAGATTAAGATTTAAAATGGTTTCAATAACAACTTATAGATCCATATTTACAATGCTTTTAGTAATACTTTATTTGTGACGAATGTGCACAAAACAGTTTGTTAGAATGCGGCCAAGATCTTGGTAAAAACTTGGTTGAGGGTTTAAACAGAGCCTAAAATGACAAACCTGAAGGCCTCTGAGATAGAATTATCTGAATCCTCTGAAGAGGACTGTAAACATGATAGTCAATGAAATACTCAATACTACAAATTAATCATACCAAGTGTTTAGATTGCTGTAGATAATGTGATTTTCACCATAATGTACCATAAAGATGAGATGGATGTTGAGAGGATGCAAGACTCCACATGATAAAATGACACATGCCTCCAAAAAGAAAATCATAAGGTTACAATGTTACATTTGGATTTTTATTTTTTTTTTGAAATTTTACAATTTTATTTTCTTGTAGTTTAAATTTGAGCCAATAGATTTAAATTCCTGAAATACTCTCAAGGCTCCCTGATAGTGATACTTGAGATTCTTAAAAACTGTTCCAAAATTCAAAATATGCAGGAAAAAGAACTGGAACAAGTTAACTGATCCCAAACTTTATCACTGTATACATCTCTGTCTACAAAGAAATGAGTTAATCGAGTAAGAAACTCACCGGTCCTGGTGCATATGCTGTTGTGTAAATAACACTCTGCTGCCCATTCTGATCTGTCAGCATTGCTCCACTTGGCAAAGGTTGAACTGGAACAACAATAGAGTATTCTGACAAATTAAACCAAGTGTTTAACTGAAAAAAGAATTCTGATTTGCTTTCCATATAACAGGGGTGACAAAACCACAGCTCACCAGCCACATGCCGCTCTTTGACTTTCAATATGCAGCTCGTGGAAACAGTAAACCGCACTTATTAGAAAATATCCAGATCGTTAGCTTTTGAAAGTAATATCAAGGACTGAAGATTGTATTTGTCATTCATTAGAATGATGAGTTAGTGAAATAATGATGGGCTCCTACAGCTTAAACCATGTTGGGTTTGTTTGTTTTTTTAAAAACTTTTTTCTCCCTCCACATTGATTGTTCACAGCTGAACATACTGTAAGAGTTTTACAGGCTTATTTCACCATTGGGTCAAGTGGTTTAGCTCCCTCATTTCATGTTCTAACCCAGACATAAAGAACATGTTCTAATCCTGTCAGATTAACTTGTTTATGACATTCAATGTTTATCATAGACATTCCCTCATTACCGTATTTAATTTTGAAAACATTTGGAATACAGGTGTACTTTGTGATTACTGATACTAATACAAATTAGCAGTTTTAAAAAATTGCATACATGAGTTAATACTGTTGCATACACATATTTCTTAATATTTATACCATTTTTTGGTACCAAAATGTGTATGTCATAATAAAAACATGTGTAAATTTTGTTCATATATCTTGTGGCTCTCGAACATCTAAAGTAGACCTACAAGTACAAGTGACCCCTGACAAAACTTCTGAACTTTTTAGCTGTTTCCAGTATGGGTGTTTCCCCTTCCATATAACGGATGTTTATCTGCTGTGGCTCTTACATTTAGCAAGTTTGGCACCCCCTGCCATATAATCACTGTTGGGTTTACTTAACTGCTCTGCAGATTGGTTTAATACTTCAGGAATTCATGAGGCATGTTATGGTGAAATACATCCACCTAGGTCTTACTGCAGTATGTAATTTGATCTTTCCTGTCCCGACACTGAGTGAAAAGATAACTGCAGGATTCCCCATATATAATTTTAATACAAACCTTGCAACTAACTGAAACAACATTTGAATCACAAGACGGGTTGGTCTGAACCCACATCTGTCACTGTTTACATTTCTATACAATGGGGGAGCCACTGAGTAAAGACTCCTTTGAATCACTTCTTGAAACCATTAATTAGTCTTGTGCTAATTTTTGTTTTGGAATACCTGTGGTCAGTGTTTGCTTGAAAACAAATTAATACAGACATTACTTCTTAAGTTATCATAAATAACAAACAAACAAAATATACACACTAAGAATGATTTGAATGAAAGATATAAAACCCATTGGTTTCAAAATAAACATGAAAATGAATAACACGGAATAAAGAAATAAGGTGAAATTGCGCTTTTACCCATTAATTCCTCTCCTAGCTCATCACCAGTGTCAGTTCCTTGCAAAGCACCCATACTCTTTTCTCCTTTAGAACACTGCAAATAATGAAAGCGTTTCTCTAATCAGGTGATTTGATGCAAAATATGCAAAAAATTTTGAAAATACCAATACAGGCGGACTCATTAACACTCACCCTGAGCGTTACCCGTAAAGCCCGCTGCCCCGTCAGTGATCTTACTCACGGAGAATCTTATCTGGGGTCACTGACCCGTGCCGCTAGACGATGACCACATACGCTGTCCACGTGGTTCGGTTTTTATTGATCGGTATGAAAACATTTGCTGCTATGCCTTATCACGCTTGATAATGAATTAACCAGCAAAACCTTAGTCTGTCAGTCTCTAACCAATGATCTGACTTATGATTCCAAACTGACAGCGGTAGTTTTCGTGAGAACGAAGCATGATAAGTAGCCACGCCCTCCCAAGCCCTACACAAATGGTTTCATCCTGATTGACACATACTAATAAACCAATGTGGGCATTTGGGGAAAAGATTATTTCAGAGCTTGTTTCTGATTGGTTCTTAGATACAGACAACTCCAGATGGTGGTCAGCTTGTGAGAAAATGAGATAATATTGCAAATTTGTTGAGCAACAGTTCGCATGTCGATGTTACATCTTTTGAAAGTGTGGGGAGAGCCTTTGAAAGCTTAGTCTTTGTGATTCCGACCAGTGGTTCACTGGTTAACATGTCCATGTCACAATGCGTTTGATTTAGAAGAGATACAGTGAACAATAACATGGTGGTTACGTCTCAAAAAGGTCAGTGACCCGACGCCTGAAAATAGGGCTATTGCCGCCCCGCGCAGGGTGAGGGTTAAGATATGAGATCATACTGAATACTTCAATTGTTTTACTAATATTTTTGTAATAAATGGAAGGGAACCACTGACATAAAAATTTCCTGAACTTCTGATGTAACGCACCACCACCAACTACATTACACAAAATAATGTTTTAAACTTTACTAGTAATATAATTAATAAAACAAACTCCCCCCTTTTAAAGTAGAATCAAAACAAGAAGAAAAGAGAAAGGAACAGAGAGGCAGATTCCACTGCTGAAGTGTGAGAAAATGCAGCCAGTATTGTCGAACGTGTTTTGATAGCTACTTTGCTTTATGTGTTTCAATTCAACATGAGCGAGTACTACCGGAGTAGAGCTGTCTTTCCACATATTCCATAGATTTACTTCTTCTCCAGTGCCTTTGTTGCATATCAGGCACAAATGCAAGTCCAGGAGTTCTAAATTTCCGAATTACAGTACTTACAAAATCACCATCATCGTCTTTACCTTCTATCCAAGACCAGTTCCCCTTACATCTATTTTCTTGACACTCCTATTTGTATCCATAAATCCTGAATGGTAATATTGGCAATATTTTGGCAAAAGATTAGACAATCAGATCTAAAACAATGTGCTAACTACTAGAGACAATGGTCTCCTGCACAAAAATGTGCGAAGCAAGTCGAACGCCGCGGTAGTAAATGTAAACATCAGGCATCAGGATTAAATAAACATTCGAGATGGTGGCTTAAAGTTAAGCTTAACAACCAATCAGAAAATACCTTATATTTTGCCAGTGATATAAAAAGCAGTGTTCCGGAAATTTGCCCTCAGATTTTTTTTTTGCTTCTGGTGGCAAATTTCCACTGCCGAAAATTTTTAAGAATCCGAAATTCCGGAGAATTCCCACCCCTGTAATAAATTGTCATTTGTCATCTAGTTCCCCACTTCTACTGCTTCTTCCTCATCTTTCAACCCATGAATTATAAAATAATTTAGTGACTTAGTCTAACTATCCTTGCCATCAGCAAGTGTGTAAAACCTTTCTGAGAGACTGCTATCTCCACAGTGCAAACTTCTCAAAATTAGACCTTTTTTTTTTCCCTGACAGAAAATCAATGTCAAAAGTCTGTGGAATTTATCATTTTTCAACAAACCGATAAATCATTATGATGTGAGCCATCCGCATTCTAACGTGCAACTTTCCCCTTTTGGATGTAAATACAGTAGACAACAGTTAACCTGAAATCGGCGAGACCACGGGTTTGTTTTCGGTTTAAAAAGAGTTTCGGTTTAGTGATAGGAGGCTTGAAAAATGCCAGTTGCAGGACCGGTAGTGCAAATCACTATCAAAGAGAACAAATCAAAGTAAGTGCTTAAGCAAAATAGACTCAATACGTGTTCCGTTGCTGTGTGTTTTCGACGGATAATGAGGACAGGCAAATGCTCAGCCCAGGGACACACGGAGAATGGATATGCGGGTGGATGTGGACTAACACTCAGAGTAGAGAGACATGAGTGTGGACGGCCAGTAAAGAACTGCTGTCCTGCTGATCTCGTTACCGTTATCGTACATAATGCCATGAAATACGCTGTTCACAGTCGCTAGTACACTGTGATGTCTCTCTGATGTCGTACATTTTACACAAAAGGTCACCCGCAATGCACCAAAAGTATTGACTGCTGCTGTCTGATTTCAGACCAACGAGATTATAGGCCTCCCTCTCTCTCCCCTACCCTTCTAGTGCTGCCACTCCCATGTACACCTGTACAATCGTGCAGAACAGATGATGCTCTGCTTGGTTTTCCAAAAATTATTCTGGAGAGGGAAGGGGTGGAGGGATGGTACAGTAACTTTGACTTGGCCTATGACCACTGAATCCAGCAATTTTCGTTTAACAATAAGGCTATTTTGGTTTAGCGCTAGTTGTTAACAAAGATAAAGAGGAAAAAATTCGGGGACTCCTGATTTCTTTCGGTTTGCCGCCATTTTCAGTTTAACCATTTTCTACCGTATTAAGAAAACTACACACTCTCTGAAAAAAAAACTGCAGACATATATTATACTTCAAAATTTGCTAGACAGTGGACCCATATCCCATGAACAGCTCTCTCATTAATTCCATTATTCATTCGATGCAAATTTCTTGCATTGGCAAATCAGGGATGAAAGTGAAAAATTCTGAAAATCACTAAACTTCATCTGAACCATGCAGCTCGCCTGTTTAAGCCAAGATCCGCACAACTTTTTATAATGACTGACACAGAGCAAGCCATAGAAATAATGAAAATAGCAGTATTCTGCGAATATGCGGCCATCTTTCAGCCCTGGGTTTCCCGGACTATCTAATCTCCATTTCACTAACCTCCCTGTATTTCTGTAAGTATAACTTGAGGGGCTCTACATAGTTATCAAAACCTAGGGTTGACATGGCAAATAGGATATCCTCTCCATTGATGGTCTTCCTCTTCTCCTGGTGACATCTTTCACTTGCTCTGTGGATGTGCAAAAATTCAAAGGTTACTTCAATATCTTTTCAAATCTTGAAGTATTTATAAATGTCAAATATATGGCAAGATTACTGTTGCCAAAAGCGATCATTCATTAGAAGTTTGTCTTTTAATACAAACACTTCAGCAGACTGTCACACAGATTTATTAGTGATATTACAGTGTCATTCAGGGAAAAAACTTATTATCTCAGCAGTGACAGGAAAATAATGAAACTGGTAATTATTTCAAACTCCCATTTTATTTCACATTAATATAAGCTCTCAGCGATAACGAATCTCCCAACAAACACATACTCGCTTGTGATGAAGCTGATAAACTCTGACACACATTCTTGAACACATTCTTTTGCATCCTTGGCAATCTGCAAAGCACACAAAACGTTTAACATTACAAAGCAGTTCATACATTTCTATAAACATCCTGCTGTCTACTTTTAACCATTAAAAAAAAGAGACATGATGCTCCTTTCCATGACTACCAAAGATGGAATAATATACCTTAACGTGTCTCAACTTTTAAACTTTAAAACAAGAAAAAAAGAGAAACAAAACAAAAAGGGTATATGCAAGAAATAATGAGCACTTATAATATATATTTCACTTTTCCATCGTATAAATAAGGATTCGGAAACCACTGTCTTTAAACTTTGCTACCTTGTCATGTAAACTCAGCAAAGGTATTCAAAACTCATTGATCATACAATTGTTTTCTCATTAATATCATTGGAACTTTGATTATCGAAATAACAATATATTTTTCAGTGTAACTTTTCTACATAGTACATGCAACTAATTCATTCATTTTCTACAATGTTCTTGAAAACCATTATGGACCATAAAAGTGAAGCATAAGAGGACACACTAACAGGTTCAGAACTTATGAATCAACAAACCACATGACTCTGAAGACTTTCACACTTTGTCTTTTTATAAATGGTTCTGCAGGAGAGCAGTAAACAAACCTTTCCAGTTTGTGGGACAGCCTTTTTCATGATGCGAGCAACATTTGCAATGGGTAGAAATCGATCCTGTACAGATAATACACAAAGAAGAGTATCTTACTTCATGTCTTTCAAACCAAAAAAGCCCTTAAACCTAAAGAATAAATTTATTTTCACTGACTATCATATTTGGTGTCTAACATTAACCACAGGGTTAGGGTTCAAATTATGTACAGTGCAGTACACACACACACACAAAAAAGCATGAAACACAATTATTTATCTATGGGCTGGATTAGTCCTACAAAAGTTACTGGTGCAGAATCATACTATGTGACAACTTATTGCAAGTACATAGAAGCCAGGAATTGTAATTTTTTATCTTTAGGCCCCATTAAAAATCTATTGAACAACTAAGACCACATACCCTAACTGTATGAGAGCACAGAAACTATGCCCTATCTTGTGATATAAAATACAATGATTACCTGTTCTCGAAGAGGTTCATCCGAATGTTTCTCATCATCCATGTCAGGTGAACCAATTCCTCCATTTTCTGTAACAGGATTATACATTTGATATTGAATTTTCTGTCTTCCTATAAAACAGTAAATTGGCTTCAGTGTCATCGGCATGGGATAAATTTTTGCATTTCTGCAAATAGTCTTTAAAAAACAAACAGAATTTCAGCAAAACCTGATCACAGCAGCATGAGTATTTGAAACATGCCTGAAACAAACATGACCATATCAGTATCACTCTGCAGGACATTGCAGGTCGTTAACTTTTCACATCATGGGATCACAGGTCTCCCATTTCTTATTTATAGTCATAGTGGCTATTTACCTGTGTTCACAATACTTTTCGGGTGTTTCTGAAAATTCCTCCTGATAAATTAAGCAAGGGTATGGCATTTGGTATCACTGGAAAGCTTATTCAGAAAAGAATAATGACAATGTGAATAGTATGTTTGAAAGCACAAAATACAAACACAGTATCTGCTACGAAACTACGTGTTTCCCCATGTGGTGCGGGGTGCAGTGAAAGGATGTGCAAGTGGCTGCACCTCGTAAGCAACTGATGTATTGTATCACCTGGTTGTAAAACAGCCGGCACCAAAATGTGTGGGATCATGTGAATAGGTTAACATTAAATCATTTCAAGAACTATGTATGACACTAAGGTGTAGGATGGAAAGTCTGATTTACTGTGATATAACTGAACTGATCTCCATGTCACGAGTGGAGTGAGTGCAATTAAGGGGATTGCTACAAAGCGGGTGTAGAGTAAGAAGGGCTCACGGTAGGCAAGTGAGTTAAGCGTGCTGTTGTGAGTAGTGGGAGGGTCTGAATGAGGCGAAAGCGCTGTATTACTATCACTGCAAGTTAGAAGGTCCTACGGAACGGACCTGTGAATAAGAGCCCATCGGGCGGACATAAGGGGAGCAGTCGAGAAGACTAGTGAGAGAGTCTTTCCAGTGATGACTGGTATGTAGAACGTTGATCGATTATTATGATTGATGTATTATATTATATTCGTCTATTACCATGATGTAAATAAGTATATGTGAGGCATGTGGAAGTCCTTGATATTGGATATAGCAATGTGCGCCATGAGCGATAGATGAAAGTGAGTTCATGGATTTGTAGCGCGAGTGAGTAGTGTGTACTCCGATGGAAGTGTGTTACCGTAAGATGTGTGGTGAGTGAAAGGTGAACTAGTGTGTGTACGCTTCATGGGTTGTAAGGAGAGGTGGAGTGAATAGAAATGGTAGGGTATTATACCAATGTAATGTTATTCTTGTAGGTGTCGAGGACGGGCCGCAGAGCCACCTCGATGAGCACAGGGGATAGGCCAGCATAGGGCCGGAGGCCACACATAGGCCAGAAGTGAGGCTGTCAGTGCAGGACAGTAGAGGCACATACAGTCGTGGCAGTCAGGCCACGGACAGGGACGTAGATATGAGCGTGAATGTGATAATGCACTATTGCCATGTTGAGGGCGAATGTACTATTGAAATGAGAATGTACTATTGAAATGATAATGTCTATTGAAATGATGTGTTATTGCCCTGCTGAGGTGCTAGGGGAATGCTAAGGTGTATGACAGTAGGAAGGTGATATTGAGAGATTGCGGTGCCAGTAAATTATTAATGTGCTATTAAGACCCTGAGGGGAGAGGCTGAGGCCGAAGTGCCTTTAGGAGTAACTACCGGATTGTGGATCCGAGGGAGAGTGTGTGTGAGAATAAGGCCGTTGTACGGCAGTTGAGTTCAATAATATAATGTATGTAATTGCGCTATTATCTGTATAATTATGTTTAATAAATGTGTGAGTCTGATGGATTGTTCTGTTAAGTGTTAACTTGTTTGTTCGTGATTGTTGTCCTGTCATAACTTATTACATCTCCCAGTCTGGGATTTGTGACACTCCATAACATAACAAAGAAGGAAACTGATGACTGGTACAAATAGCTCGTTATATATAAGAACATCTTACCTGCATCCACATCAAAGGCTCCTTGGGTAATGAGAGGCTCCAAGTGAGCATCCTCACTCCCGTCATGGCTGTCATTCATCATGTGGAAATCTGTGATTAAAATAAAAAATCTTCATTTCATTTCACATACAAACGATTAATGCTGAGGACTTGGACATTTCAGGTAAGGTACAATAATTTTTAGGTAGAGATTATTCTTAAATTTTTAAAAGACAGCTATTGGCTATATCACTACAGAGACACGTTACAAATTTCAATTGCATTATAAATTTACTAGCTGAGTTCCCGGCCCTGCCCGGGATAAATTGATTTATTAGTTTCAGTTCTGGGTGATTATTATGGACCTGCTTCATTTTGCCTGTTCCTTTAGCTTTATTTTATTTTTGTTTGTTTGTTTTTAGATACGTTTTACTGCCCTCTCTTTGAGCGTTGACGTCCTGCGCGTCCCGCCAGCATCCGTCAAATGGCTATGATTTGCACACGGGTTAGTTTGTTTGCACATCGCAGGAAGTGATAACGTCATGAGTTAATGGAAAAGAAATATCATAATATTTTCCTAGACATATAAATTGCAAACACAAACCTGTACTTTTGGCCCTGCACATTGAGAACACACAAAGTTTTATACTTGATTGTCTAATCCTCAATCTCATCATTCAAACCAGTCCTAACCAGAAGTTGTTTTGTGAGTGTAATGTTGTAACCGGAATCTCAATTACATTAATTTGCCGAAAAAATAGACCGAACGCCAATGTGTCGCAACCTAGCAACTAATGCAAACGTTCTGCGAGTTATTTTTTTTTTTGGTATTTTTTGTGCCAGGGACACGACGACAGTCTATACTAAGCGTTGTATAAAATCTGAGGGCCACCGAATCAGCATTAACAGAGGAGTAGCGAAAGGCGTGCTGCAATTGTCGTAAAGTTTCACTTTTATTAATATAGATAATGGGAAACTACCAAAATTAACACTAACAGCTCTGCATGGCTCCTGACAAAATGACCATAGTGACAGCAGGTTCTCTCAATCTCTGGTCTGTTTTCAAATAACACTGGCAATCTGAGATTTCAGTTTTAAATGAAATGAAGAGCTCAAGTAACACAATAACACAGAAATCTGATCTACATAGAGAAATTCAAAACTCTAATAACATGAAGTGAAAGAGAAATAAGGAGGTCCTCCGCCCGTCCGCGCCAGTCAAGAAAACACTAAAGAGGGGACTTTTGAGCAGGCTTATCAAAAGGTCGGGTTTAGTATAAATTTGTGTGGGACAAAGAAAGAAGAAAGAAAGTGCGGGTTACGGGAGGTCTTCATCATAATATGATTGTTAACTTTTTGGTAAGTGGTGCGGATGGGGAGAAGACCTTCTGAGAAATGACCAAACACAGACTACAACAACGGCTGGTCAAAGAATCATCCTTCAGAAACTAAGGGACAAATTTCGAATATTATACAATTTCTGCACCTGTTGTATATTTTGTTATGTCATTTGTTTTATAATCAATCATATCATTATCATCAAAGTTCATAATGATAATTTTTTCATTGTCGCAAAATATGCTCACTATGTTCAGCTTTAAGTGTGCGATTCCGATATTAGAAATGGGAACTACTGACACTAGTGACAGAAAAATTTCCTGAACTTTTGACACAACGCATCACTGCCAACTGCAATACACAGTTTAAGGCCAATTCATATTCGACAACAAACAAAACTGTGCTGAGTTAAGAAAAAAACAATTTTAAGAATCCAAAAATAGGGAAATTTCCTGAGAATTCCCATCCCTGCAACACATAGATCTAGATGACCAGAGTGCATCTCAACTGAGACTGAGTGCTAAATGTTGAGGAAAAAGACCCAAATTTGAACAGCCCACATTCCAGACCTACACTACTCATTTAATTCTAAAAGAAGGCTAAATGAACTTTTCTGGTAACAAGCAGCAACTATACTTCTTTCTTTTCTCAATTATAAGTCGATCAGATGTTTTCACACATGGTAGTCGAATATATGCTCACGGTGGACAGAGCAGCCCTCAGGAGGAACAGGAAGGTTATTATAGTGAAGAAAGTCTAGCCGTGGTACGCCCCAAATTCATCGTCAATTCTGCACCAGTATAAAGTAGGGCACGGCCATTGTCCGTGGTCATGACCACCTACAGACACATGCATCAGGGGCAATTTGGAAATGGGCACTGGGTAGACCTATAGTATTCTTTCTTTTATTGTGCACGACGTATTAGTTCTAGATCTAGATCTAAACGGAATAGATCTAGATCTAGATCTAGAGACCTGAGTAATAAATATCAGAATTCAGATCTAGACTTGTCCCCATCTATTTGTGTTTCAGGCATTAACCATAAAGGGAAGAGGGTGAAGTGAAAAAAAACATGGCTTTGTTCATGATCTGCCCAGTGCCTCGGTGGCGGGCTCTCGTGTTCGTTTTCGGGATGAAATATTTGTGATAAATGGATGAGGGTACGGGTTGCCCAAGTCTGCCCAACTCTGTTCTACACCGAAGTGTCCGCACGTGTAATCTATTGGCTACATGGATAATAACAACAAACCTCGGTGATTGAGTAGATTTCGGGAAATTGGTTGGTCAATCATGAGCCAGTGAAAATGCAGCAACTCCAGCCATTCAGCGAAGAATGTCGTCGGTATCGCTCTTCCGGTCTTTGGCTATAATCTGCAGGCTATCTAAAACGTTCATAAAATTTATAACATTTTGTACTTAGCCTCCTAAGAAACCAAAATAAATTATATTCTAATGCGCTTACATTTGTAATGAAATACGTAGTTTTAAAGTTTTAAATGACAAAAGAAAAATTAAGTAAATTTTTCTAGAGACTAAAAGGGACAATGTTTAAAAGAAGTAAGACCGACTATGACCTACTTCTAGGAATGAATCTTGAGTCAAGGTTAGCCAAAACCCTAATAAAACCAGAGAATTTCACAGTAAATTTAGCTAGGAACTCCTGGGATGAAAATTATTGGGGTATTGACTAAACTCCTCCCAGGTTTCAGGATTTTTGGGATTGCTGAACTATATTAATAATAATAATAATAATGTATAGCATTTATATAGCGCATATCCATTTAAAATGCTCTATGTGCTTTACAGAAACAACAAACCACAGAGTAGAATGGAGCTGCCTGCGAAGCGCTCAACACACTGCCCTGCTTCTTTCTCTCTCTCTGTCTCGCTCACTCTCTCTCTCTATCTCAGAGCAAATTGTAACGCAGCCTGTTAGGCGCAGTTCACAACTCACAACGGTTCACAGCAGTTCACAACTCACAACGGTTCACAGCAGTTCACACAACACACAACTCAAATAATATTTGAATATTTATTAATAACAATATATATTTAATAATGAATAATAAATTTTGTTGTTGCTGGTGGGGGGATGATATGGATAAATTTTAATCTATTAATTTCAATTTTCAATTTTGCCCGGGCAGCGGCCTTTCGGCCTGCTCTTTACGATTTCCAACAGCCAAGGTATCTTTAACGTGCGCAACGTGCACACGGGCCCTCCGAATTTTTTCGTCCTTATCCGAGAAGACTAGGTACTCGATCCTACCCCCCAATAATATTAATTTATCTTTGAAGTGGCTCTCCTAAATAGGTGCAAAATGAATCAGGTATCAGTGTGATTTTATATCAAATCAAGGAAAATAAAACGGACTACTTTTTTAAAAAGTTTCACTGTTAACTTCTAAATGCACGAGATCGCCCCATTCCTTCACATGTATCAATTTCCAGTTTCTTCCGCATACTGCGTCCTTCAACATTAGAATTATTATGAAGTGTTTCTTTTTTTATTCAAATGGAAACCTGGACTGAGACAAAGAAACGACTAAGATAAGAATGTACTCTTTTCTCCCGTTTTCTTCCAGCACCTTATTCACTGGGTGCTTAAACAACTGTGGGAGTTCACTTGCATTTTGTCAATTATTAATATATACGCAGGAGTATACATGTGTGTGTGCGAAAGAAAGAGAGAGAGAGAGCCTTACAACTGTACAGTTCACCACCTATGGTTCATTTGAAATTACATGTACTACTGAGATTTTTTTGTTCCATTTTAAAGGTTTTCATGTGAATTTATTTCAGTGAAAAGGAGGTTTGGTATGTAAATTGCTAACGTTTTCTTACGTTTTAAATCTAAGGCAAAACATATTCAATACTGGAGGCCTAACCATTTTTTTTTTTACTTCAGTAAACACTGATTTGATAGCCTCTACTACAGTTTTTGACTAATTTGGCAAGTGTGTAGTTTCACTTCCTTCGTCTGCGCGTACCTGGTAACAAGGTGTTGAGAACTGAGGATTGTAGTGTTTATTGTATGAAGTGGTTGACCATTCCATTGAGAAGAAAGGGAGAATGCATCTTACAATAAAGATATTAAATGGGGAGGAGTGTACCTTGGCGGTGAGTTAATGACACAATGGGAAACTGATAAGTTGTGACTAGATTTCCCAGGTCTGCGGGGTTTATCAGCATGCCATTGCCAAAAGTGGAACATTACCAGATCATGAATCGGAGCAAAATGAATTCTAAAGATTGAGGTCCAGACTCCAGGTCTAGAATCTAGATCTAGACTTCATTCAGACTCGATGTAGATATAGATCTAGAATCTAGATCTAACTCAGGTTCCAGACAGACTTCGTGGCACACCAGTAAACGATCGAGAAACAATTGCCTTGTTTGTGTCATTGGCCAACAGCATTCACAATAATTTCCACTACAGGATACTGAATCTGACATTAAGAGTCTAGATTGACTAGATCTAGATCTAGATCTAGATCCAGACTCTAGATCTAGATGTAAATTGTAATAATGTAGCTAAATGAAATGAGTGTTCTCAGTTGAACACTTCAATTCAGTGCCATTATCCCTTTCTTAGAACAGTCAGTTGTATGGGGTTGTGTGTTTTTATTTTCACTGTTTATGTCTCTACCTACAACGCACACCAAACCTAAACAAGCATCGACATTCTCAAACTAATTAGCCTACTCAGCTTGTAAAATCTGAGGCATGGTATTATATTTTATGACATACTTTATTACTTTTCATCCACCAAATGTTTGCCAAGACTTTCTTTATAATGCATTCCACGGAGTTTTTTAAAATTTTTGACAGACTAAATGAGCAGACACAGTCATTGGTGCAGTCCGAGACATAGATCAGATTCCCAATGTAGGCTAGATGTATTTATTACTATTATATATATACTCCTAACATCAGTCTTGGTGCTTGTCCAGAATGTACTCCACTATGGAAGTTTTCTTTAGATAAATAGATCTATATAAATTATGGAGGGGCTATAGGCTACTCCGGTCCCCCCAACGAAGAGCCAAAGGGCTATACTCCAGTCCCAGACCAATGAAAAGCTGTTTTTCATCGCCAAGAAAACAAACATTCGAATGGCGGCATGGATGTTGATAGATCTAGATCTACAAACATGTTTTGTTGGACCTGGGGGAGGTGAGGGTCTCTAGAGTCAGTTTGTATCAATGGGCAGTAGACAGATTGACTAATCAGGTGAAAAGGGGCTCGGGGAGCCATTGGCAATCGATGTACACACAAGTACGGGACTGGAGTATAGGCATTTGGCTATTCGTCTGTCCGGGACCGGAGTATAGCCACAGCCTATAAATTACTAGAGATACTTTTAATGTAAACCATCAACAGGCCCAGATGCTGCTCAAGATTGCTCAAGATGTTATTACTAGCTGGAGATTAAGCACAATCTTGAAAATATCCTAGAGTAGAAGTTTGAAAAAAATGTCAATATCACCCATATGTTTTAGATTTGTTCACATTGTGTAAAAATCGAATTTTCATTCAAACATGGAGTGAATTCATTTTCATTTTGATCCCCTATTTCATTTTCACATCAAGGCCTCCCCAAGCAGTCTAGTGAGTGATGTAAAGGAACAAGTTGAGGCTCTCATGTCAATACCGGTGGCAGAACAAAAGCTCCTTTTTAAAGGAAAAGCATTAATGGGTAAGTCAGTTGGTTGAAAGGCCAAGTTTGTGTCGGACAGAGCCTGGCAAAAATGAATTGAACAAAGTATAGAAAGAATAATTTAGTCTTCACTCTTGGATTTTTGGTTTTCAGATAAAAAAAATCATATTGACCCGTTGTATACAAACAGAGTAAAAGTCACACTTTGACCATTTTGAATTGTGTATATTTTCAGACAGAAATTCAAGCCATCCCTCTTTATTGTGGCAAATAAAAAGTGTCATGATAACGTGGTTAAAACTCATAGATTACAAACCTTAATGACACAGTTCTGAGAAAAAAAGTTTCAGAAGTTCTAAGCGAATTGGTCACAGCAGAGCAGAACAATGAAAATGCTTTTAAATCATATTAGTCGATTGAATTGAGATGTGAAACTTCAATGTGCATAGAAAAATGATTAAACTTTCAAAATTTAGTGAATATCTCAGTACTGGGACTACTGACAGTTGTGTAGCATCATGTAAGTAAAATATAACAAAAGAAAACAGCAGGTGGGATTGGATGCTTGTGTGACTCATGAAAAGGCTGTGAGTCACTGTCGCAGTCACGACTGACAGCAGTATTGTGAACTCTTACCTTTCTTCCTTTTATGAGGGCTCAATAAGATGTCCAGTATTTAATGTTTAATTTGGCTAGTGAGATTCAGAGTGCTTGTACAGTTGTAGCGATAAGGAACAAATCAGCCTTAAAGAAATTATGAATTAGTACATATGCCCAAGAAAGTTGTCACTCCAACAGCTCGACGAAATATTATTATAAAAACCACAGAAAATATGTGGGGTCACAGACAGGCTTGAAGCAAAGTCAAAATATGGCAAAAAGAAAAAGTTGTGTTGCAGGAAACATAGCCTTGCGTAATGCAAAGGAAAAATCCTTAAATTCTCTTTGTCATATTTTGACTTCGCTCCAACCGCTTATTCTACATTACATTCAAATTCAACTGCGAAGACTAAGCCTTTAAACTGCTGTTATGAAACTGTCCATCAGCAAATACAGAATGTTTTGTTTTAATGGATTTTTCATCAATTTTTTTTCAGATACAAAGCCTTTGAAAGACTATGGTGTAGAAGACAGCTGTAAAATAACATTGGTCATCAAGAAATCAATGCTGAAACCATCAGGCCCATCCAGTCCACCCACATTCCCCATGACATACCAGGCAGAACCAGAAAGGCCTGTATGGGACAAAGTCAGAGCTTTCCTGAGGCGACACTTCCGAGATAGGGATGTGGAGGTTGTACTACAGGAATTCAAAAAGGTATTCTGTCACTGGGAATAGAATTTAGGTGACAGCTAAATACCAGAATGTTATTCTTCAAAGATCCACTGATGACCATGAATTGCAGAAAAAACTGATAACAGAATTGGAGAATGAGAGTTGAAAATTCAATGGAGAAAATATTTTATTAGAAACACTTTGCCCCGAAGGCTATTCAACAATTACATGCATGTCATGCTCCCCATTTTTGCATTTAGACTGTTGACACTGCATTGTAACTTCTATTTTATGTTTTGGTAGTTGCTGTTTTCATACATACATCTAGATCTGTGAAATTCCAGCTGACATCCATCTTTTCATGTCCTTGTGTTCAGCCTGAATTCCTGCAGAACATGCTTTTTCCAAATGGATGGAAACATTTACATGCTCAAAGAATAAAAGAGAAACAACTGGGGGAAAGTGAACTATAAAAAGCATGCATGTAGGTTTTCAGGGAGAGACCTATATTAAAGGTGAGGAACCCAAACTGTTACTGTGAATCTTTTTGTTACTGTATTAACAAATATTTAATCTCCCTTTCCAGGAATTTGAAAGAAATCTGTCCAGTTTGAGTCTAGACGACATAGAAAGATTTGCTATCACAAAATTGCGCCAGGTATGATAATCAACCAGCTGTTCTGGATGTACAAGATAACACCAATGATTTGGGACTTTGTGACTCTGTGTGTGTGACTTGAAGATGTGAATGTATGGTGGGCGAAGAGTGATATAAATGTCCATAACGGCTGTATTGTACTGTACCAGATGTGTCATAAAACTTAGTTGAAGTGCTTGAATTTGAATGTGAATATTAAATGTGTAATATTCATTGTTTGAATGATTGGTTTAAAGGATGTGATGGGAGAAAAGTTTTGTGAAGATCCCTTTCAATGTTGAGTAAATGTTAAATCATGTTTGGAGAAGTAGACTGAGGAGTTGCAATGCTCTTAAGTTAGATGGTAATCATGAATCACAAATTCACATATTACCGAAATATCCAGTCACATTTACTCTTTACAATGCAGCATTTTTTCTCAGCTTCATAGTGTTTTCTATGGGGATTAACCACTATGGTGGACACAAAATCCTACATGTACTATTTAAATAAATCTTTTTGAGTAAGTAGTCTGCGATGCAAGTATCATCTTGAACTATTTTTTCACCTGGAATTGGCAGCTGAAAGGGATCTGAGGATTATTTTTATCACATGATCCTTGTTTGCCAGCGCAGTGAAATGGAATTTTTTATTTTATAATAGATCTGCAAAATTTTATCAGGGAAGGTGTTGTTATTTTTTTGCTTTTGTATTGCTAATTTGCAGCTCCATCATTTCACCCATGGGAACAGCATAGGCTAACATTTTGTTTTTTACTAGGTGAGATACTCTGCATTGCATTATAATTTAATAGATTTATGCTTTTTTTTTCCCACCCATTTGATGAGAGTGTTTCATTATGAATTATCTCTGAGAAAATTGAAGATGTCTTACTTATTATACACTCCAGTATACACTCCAGTCAGACAGAGCCTTTTCATTGCTAATTAATTGAGAGTGCAGGATGATTGCAAATCTCACAGAGGTGAGAGAACAAAAAAGTATTTTCAAAACTTAATTTAAATGCAGTCTTCTTTTAGTTGTTCAGATATTTACATTTTACTCAACTTTTCAGATTTTCACTGTATGAATAACCGTTTCATGATTTTTTTTGTTTCCTATTATATATGTCTTCATTTGGATAGTTTGACCCAACTGCATACACAGCAAAATATATCCATGGAACGATTCATGTTTTATGTTGGAAGTGTAGTGGTGAGGAGATTATTTCAGTTGTTCAATTTTTTTTACTTGTGTAAATCTGTTGAACTTGAATTTAAGACTGGTGGCCCAAGGAATCAAGTTTGCTGTTTTGTCTCTGTGCACAAGGTCTTTCTTCCTGTCATCTGACTCGAGATGGTATGAACTCATTCCCTACAGTAACTTTTGTAAGTGTGGACGGGAACTCTCAACACTATCCAGTTTGAAACTTAGACTTAGTAGTTCAAAGATGGTTTTTCTTTCACTCAGTATAAACACAAGATATAAAGCAAAGGAAAATCAATGAACTAGGAGAGGATTCAATATTTCGAGAAGCTGGCCTAGATATTAGTGTTGGAAAATTGGTGTCCGCTGGAGGAGAATATTCTGCTACCTGTAACAAAACAAAATTCTGCGAGTCGAATATTTGGCTTACCGTAGCAAATGAGTTAATACACCTGAACTAGCGTGACAGACCTGTTTCAGTCTGGCTTGTGCACAAGGTCCCATTTACTCCATAGCTCACATCTCACACTAAAATCAAGACAAAACAACCTAGACTCAGTGTGCTTCCAGCCTAAGGATACTTTCGTATCAGGAAAACCAGAGATTATTACTTCATGTGTGTCAAAATGAAAGGGACACTGTCTTTATTTTCCTGACTGGGCAGAGTTGGTGGTATTTTAAGTATGTATGTGTTAATTTCTCATGCAACATTTTTGTTAGGTAAACACATCAAAATTGTGTGGCACTTTGTTTCCTGTTTTATTCAGTCTTTGTTTAATAAGTATCTAGTTTTGGTCATACCTAGGAGTGATTGAATTTTATAGTCAACAGTTTCTGTTGCATCGCTCTGTTTTAAGGGTTTTTGTTTGTTTTGTTTTTATTTTTCATTTTGAAATATATGTATAACCTTTTCTTTTTTACTAGTTCTTTGTTTTAAATTTGACCAGATGAAGTTCCGGGCATCATCCGGGATAAAACTGTGAATCTACTATTCCATCTCACTCTCTTTTTTCTCTAGAAAGCTTCCCATATTCAACACAAATTTCATGTGCATGAGAGCACACTCATTTCTGGTAGGGAATTTTGGCTAACTTAACTCCATGTGTTTGGTGTTTTACTTTGACTTTCATGTTAAGGCATCCTTAGTAATGCACATTAAGGGTGAGTGTAGATGATGTAAGTACATGAGAGCTGCAGTATGAAAAATGTGAAAGAGTTTCAATGTTGATACAGAGTTGAAAGTGCATGCATCTGGACACAAAATGTGTATCTGTGTATGGGATCTTTACTATTTGATCAGCATATGTGGTACTTCAGTTTGCTGTTTTTTGATATTGTATAAATACGTGCCAATTACATGACTGGTACGTACATGTAAGTTGCACTCAGCTGTGATGTGTATTAGCTGAAGGACAGCAGTTTTTTTGTGGGTTTTTTTTTTTTTTTGAGGATGAGACTCAAATGGCAATATTGATAGCACAATATGAATTCCCCATCAGTTCTGTGGAGCTCGTAAAGTCCATGATTTACCCACACTATTTACTGAAGAGTTCTGTCCAGGCAAGTTATATTATATATGCACTAGGCCGTCTCCCAGCTACTTATGTTAGGAAGGTCATTTCTAGAGATGTTGCTGGTCAAGGCAACATGAAGTTTTATAGATGGTTTGTTTTTTTACTTTAATGCTGCCAGAAGCTTCACAGGTTTCTTTCTAATTTTTTTGACAGGCGTCTTATACTTTACTTTGGTTGTAGTCAACTAAAACATGGAAATTGGTCACTGCACATAAATGCTTTCGATTTTCTGTATGTTACGGAGACACTCTTTGAACCATGTGGTCAACTGGGTTTTGTTCACGCTTCTGATGGGGTCTCCTCTGTCCTATTGTTCAGTTATATTCTGTTTATTGTCTTCCTTTTTCCTAGCTCAACGTGAATGTTATCATATTGACATGCTTTCTCCAAACTCGAACTCAAACTTGAACACAGGGGATTCTTTGTTGTTTTTTTTAAAGATTTAGGGTTAGGACTTGGATTAGGTGTAGCTAACTGGCCACAACAGCCATTTTGAAGGTGACATGGCCTCAATACCTTTTCAGAAGTTGCCTACAAGGTAGTAACAAAACTCCTCTTGTGAGAATTTTGGCTGCACGGTCCAAATAGGCCCCTCCTAAATAATAAATAGCGTCAGCAAGTACATCCAGACCATCCTGTCAGTCTTTAATGCTAAACTTATACCAAGCTCTATTCTTATCCCTAACTCTAGACCTAATCTTATACCTAAGCCTGCTCCATACCCTTTCAACCAGAAAGAAAATATTTAGGCAGTCAGTTTAGAAATGTAAAAGTTCAAAGTGGTCTGGACATACAGAACTATTTTGGCAGGGAGATTTTAGTTACATCTATGTACCGTATACCGTTTGCTAATGTTATGAGTGCTGTGTTCAGATATGTGTATCATTTTCTTTCTGTAATTTGTTTATTGCTGTCAGCATATTCCTTATGGTGGTGGAAACCACAGGGAAACAGACTTATCATTCTGGTGTTTTTAACATATTGGGTTAAAATATAGACTGGCTGGGGATACATTGAGGGTATTATACTGCGAGCTTTGTTATTATTAAAATTTACGCAAGCTCTGACTTGAATTCTCTTTAGATGACACCTTCTTAATATTGTGGCTGTTTGCATTTCTTTAAATCTTCACTGTTCCTTAAGACTAGTCACTCAAAAATTAAAAAAATCAATTTTCAAATATTCAACTTCGTTCAAAGAATGATCTCTCCGAGATATAATTAAATAGCAAACTTTCAAAAATTCATAACAGGACCAGTAGTGCTAAAAGAAAGACGTTTTATGCTTCTTCTGAAAAAGTAGCCAAAACCAATCACTACAGCTTTAGAGATCGGTGGCGCATGTCTGTCTGTGTCTGGAAGTAAAAGATCAGGTTTCTGATATGTGGACATATATGGTTCCTATCTGATGTCCTTGATCTTAGGTCAATGATCAAATGTTTAAGTGTTTAAGATTTTATTTTCATTTCACTATACATACATAAATTTTGCTGTGGCAGTGCCCATAAATGTACATTATTTGATTTTACTTTTAGATAATATTATGTTCTGGGTTGGCATTTCAGCTTTGTAGCAACACAAAGGGGGTTTCACTTTTAGTTTCAGCACCCACATGAAATTTAGCCTGCAGGTTCACTATTTAAACCATGCCCAGAATAAGCCCACAAATGCTAAACACATTTTACAAGTTGTAATTTTAGATCAAGTAATGCTATTTTAATGTGGCCTTGTGGTGATGCCGATGTCTGCTATTCATCCCTTTAGAATAACAAGGTTCTATCTCCACTTTTTGGCGAGACTGAATTACACTCTACACACCACTTCTACAGGCCTTCTATATTATGTGACAAATTATCAGGCAGATTCGGTGTGTGATTTGTAAGTACATGTATAACTTAAAAGAAAAAAATCCTTTGGTCTAAAAGTTATGATCACATGAAACTCCAATCCTCGATTCCTCAAAAGTTGACACAGGGGAATTAGAACCTTGTCATTCTAAGGGGACGAAATACTAAACACATTTTACAAGTTGTGATTGTAGATCATGTAATGCCATTTTTATGTGACCTGTTGGGGTGATGTGGATGTCTGCTATTGATAACAGTACATGTAGGCCTACATGTAGTTGGTCTGCATACTGTCTTATTTTGTCTAGTTTTCAAAGATGAACTTTACCACTGAAATGTCTGAATGCACTGGTGTATCCTGATATGAGACATGTGAGAAAGATATATGATGGTTCCAGTGATCCATAGTCAGTTGGAAATACAGCAGTATGTGTGAGAGTCGCATGGTAAACTATCAAACTGGGTTTTTACAAATATTTCTCGAGAAGCAAAAATGATATTTAACTCTTAATTTTCAGAATTGAACCCCCACATTGTAACACAACCTGCAGGTAGTTTACCGTGTCCCTCAATGTGTGATAAATGCAATGGGAAAGATTGTTTATGGGGAGAAAGACATCACATCAGATGGTTCCAGTGGTATAATGTCAGTAGGAAATGTAGTAGTAGGCCTGCATGAGTGAGAGATGCAATGGGAAAGATTGTTTATGGGGAAAGGATGTCACATCAGATGGTTCCAGTGATACAATGTCAGTAGGAAATGTAGCAGTACATGAGTGAGAGATGCAGTGGGAAAGATTGTTCATGGCGAAAAAGACATCACATCGGATGGTTCCACTCCAGTGGTACAATGTCAGTAGGAAATGTAGTAGTACATGTGTGAGAGATGCAGTGGGAAAGATTGCTTATGGGGAAAAAGACATCACATCGGATGGTTCCACTCCAGTGGTACAATGTCAGTAGGAAATGTAGTAGTACATGTTTGAGAGATGCAGTGGGAAAGATTGTTTATGGGGAAAAAGACATCACATCGGATGGTTCCACTCCAGTGGTACAATGTCAGTAGGAAATGTAGTAGTACATGAGTGAGAGATGCAGTGGGAAAGATTGCTTATGGGGAAAAAAGATGTCACATCGGATGGTTCCAGTGATACAATGTCAGTGTGACCCATAGAATGACAGGGTTCTATCTCCATTTTTTGGTGTAACTGAGTTATACACTGCTTCTACAGACTTTCTCCACTGTGTGTCAAGGTATCAAGAGGATTCAGTGTGTGTGATTAAGTACACATGTATTACTAGAAAGAAAAAAGAAATTTGTATCCCCCAAAACTATAGAATGAGCACATGAAACTTCAATCATCAATTTCTCAAAAATTGATGGTAGGGAGTTAAAAACTTGTCATTCTAAAGGGACGAGTTGGGAATGTTGCGGTGCATGTGTGAGAGCTGCAATGGGAAAGACTATAAGGTTTCATTGTCTGCTTGGCCATTTTTGTTTCCTTGCTTTTAAGTAATGCATGTAATTTATTTAAATGGCATATATATACATTTTATGAATGTTTTTTTGTGGCTGATGGATGTAGAGAACAAAAGTCAGTAAAATACAGTCTGTTCAGTGTTGCACCCACTTTGTTTCTTGTTGTATACAGACTTGGAAATAACGTATACAATGTACATGTACCACTGTGTGTGTATCATGGCCATGTTCAAATATTTTAATGTCTCCTGTGTCAGGAACGAAAACTCCAAGTTGAAGAGTTTGAAAAAATATAAAACGTGGTTATTTCCCTGATAGTTCCTGATCTCCCTTTTCTCAGTGTCCCACGCCCTCCCCTCCCCCGCCGCCACCTATTTTTTTTTTATTTTCGGTCCTGCTTCTTTCATGTAGGCCTACAATGTACGTGTATAATTATCCTTTAGCTTTCTTTGTCAGCGCGTCATCTTTCACTCTCTGTCAATGCCCTGGTACATTGCCATACCTATATCCCGTCTGTCGGTCAGTCTATCTCCTCAACCCACCCAATTGTTGTATATAATTATAATAATGTCCGGATTTACGACAATGGCATCTTTTGAGCAAGTCTGATTTTTTTATTTTTTTTTTGAAAGTTTGGCCAGAGAGTGATATTAAAAAAAAAAAGAAAAAGGTACGCTAGTGGCGCTCTCCCTACCATAGCCATGCGCATTTTTTTTTCCTCCACTTATTTCCGATGTCAAGGCTCCGTTTTTGTTGACTGTCAACTTTTATTCCAGAAAATTGTATCCCAAAGAATGTTGTTACAATACAAACATGTACGTCCCCCAAGGTTTTTGCACCAGTGGTGCGTACTTCGCTTGTATACAATTTTTAAAAAGCCTTTTATGACTCCGGTGCTCGAGAGCTCCTCCCGAAACACTCCTAACAACAGCCTATTCTTTCAGATTTTCTCTTTGTTTTCCTCTTATTTTTTGGTCGAAAAGGTAAGGGGCAGGGTTGGGATTCGATAAGATTTAGGGTTGAGGATAAGGACGGTGTTGGGTGTCACAAATCCCAGACTGGGAGATGTAATAATTATAACAAGACAACAATCACGAACGAACAAGTATAACACTTAACAGAACAACCCATCAGACTCACACATTTATTAAACATAAGATAAAGATAGAAATGCAATTACATACATACATTATATTCTTCAAGTTAACTGCCGTCCACGGCCTTCTTCCGTAAGCACACTTCCTCGGGTCCACAACCCGGTAATTACTTCTAAAGACACCTCGGCCTCAGCCTCTCCACTCAGGGTCTTAATGACACACTAGTATTCTTTCACCCCACAGTCTCTCAATAGCGCCTCCCTATGGCAATACCCTTTAGCCTCCTATACACCTCACGTGGCCATAGCACGTTAATACTTCAATTCACATGAATATCTCATTCGCACAGTAATACATCCATGTCACAGTGGTACATCTTAATAGCACATTCACAATCATATATACATCCCTGTCTGTGGCCAGACTGCCACGACTCATGTGCCTCTACTGTCCTGCACCGACAGCTTCACTCCTGACCTATGTGTGGCCTTCGGCCCTATGCTGGCCTATTCCCTGTGCTCACCGTAGGCGGCGCTTCGGCCCGACCTCGGCACCTACAAAAATAACATTACATTGGTATAATACCATACCATTTCTAATCACTTCACCCCTCATTACAACTCATGAAGCGTACACACAATAGTTCACATTTCACTCACCAAACATCTTACGGTAACACCTCCACCGTATTACACCCTACTCACTCTCGCTACAAATCCATGAAGCTAACTTCCATCTATCGCTCATGGCGCACATTGCTATATACAGTATCAAGGACTTCCACATTCCTCACATATACTTATTTACATCATGGTCGTAGACGAATATAATACATCAATCATAATTATCAATCATCGTTCCACCTACCAGTCATCACTGGAAACACTGTCACAATCTCCCGACTGTTCTCACTCACGTCCGTCCCCTGGGACCTTCTAACTTGCAGTGATAGTAGTACAGCGCTCTCGCCTCATGCAGACCCCCCCACTCACAACATGCACGCTTTTCATTACCCGTGGGCCGTGGGTTAACTTTACTCTACCCCCTTCCCCCGTAACTACTGATCCCAGCTCACCTGCTCGTGACATTGGGGATAGGTACGATATATAGGTACGCATACGGCAGCGCCCCTTGCGCCAAACGCCTTGGATGCGTATCACAAGTTTAGTAACAGCAGCCGTCCCAAAATACCTTTGTGTGTGTGTGGAAGGGGGGGGAGTAGACATGGAGTTAAAGAGGGAGGAGTGTATGCTCCATAACCTCTGTCGTGGAATTGAGGTGTCGTAAAATACACTGATATGCCTTCCACACATAAACAGACAGACATTGCAAGAATGTATAATTAACGTTAGTACACGACTTACGGTACTATCGCCCAGAGCGAACTTGTTTGGATTAGGCCCTATATTAGTACATAGGCCTAAAATAATGATCTCCATTATTATTATTATCATTATTTTTCAGTGTTCGTCACGGAACCCATAGTTCGTACACACGTTACATACAGTAGAATGTATAAATTTATAATGTAGTTGCTGTTGTCACAATTTGGCACTTTACAATGTCGAGGCGTGCAGAGTTGTAGCCGTGCCAGTAAAATCTAGATCAACCGCCAGGCAGAGGTCTGGCTCACGTCATTACAGGTACTATACTGGAAAGGAGGTAGAGGGGCAGGGGTGACAGGAGACAAAGAATCTACTGAAGGAGGGCAAGGGAGTTGAGTTCGATTCGGTCTCTGAAGGCGAAACTTACATAGTAATAAAAGAATCTTTACGGGATTTGAGGACTGGACTTTTTGGTCGTTTAATCTTTGTGAATAGTTCGTGCAATGGACCGTGAGGTGAATTAGCTCTCCAGGCCTTCTGACACTCTTTCAAAGAGGGAAAAGGTGTCTTAGGAGTTAGGCCTAAATTTATCGATCTGATTCACCTGTTGATGAAATAGAGCCCCTGAGACTGAGAGTCTTGAGTCTCAAACGCTTTGTGTCATAGATCTGCCTGTGTCCATCTTTTCATCCACCTGCCTCGTCTATCTGTTATATCGTATACTTGTTTAATCTGTCTATCTATCTATCTATGTATTCTATCTATCTATCGATCTACATGTATCTATCTATCTATCTATTTTTTATTTCTAACTGCATTACATCACCCGTTATTCATTATCCTTCCATCAGGTAAGACATTCTAAACATTCATCAGTGCCTCCCACCGCTTTATTAATTCATATAGATCTGCCCATGTCTCCTTGCATCCATCAGAACATGACTGTAACCTCTACCCTTATTTACCGATGCAGCCAGCTAAACTCGTATATTTACATAATAATTTATATTATATCCATTTATTTCTACATTAATCCAGGATTATATTCTATTGGTTATTTCCTATAAAAGTCACCCAAAATTGTGATGTCGACCGTGTTGCTTTGCACGTCATCTCTTCCCCCCCCCCCCCCACCTTACAGTAACTGAGCATGCGGACGCTCAAAGTTTAGTCGTAATCCAAATAGAAGAACTGAAACTTTCGGGAGAACAGAACATAAGGCCTGGGAACTTCCGACGAGAAACGCAAGCGAAATTCAAAATTTCCCAGGACCACAGATTCTGTGGCGTCAGTTGAAGCCGACCAATACTAGTTTCATCAACCATACCCACGCATTCAGCTATAGCTTGTTCAACTGCCTATCCACCCACCTGCCCTATGTAGAGGTACATCCGTTTATCAGTATCAGCCATGCATCTGCAGGTATTAATTATTTTGTTAGTATTACATCACGCCAGACGTAGGCCTACCATTTTTTGAAGTACATGTATCACCCTGACCTGTCTATCAGCACTTTAGGCCTACCACATCTCTATGATTACTCAGACTCTCCACCCACCCACCCCCGCCCGCTTGTCCATAAGATATGCCTGCCCGGCTCAATTGATGTATGTATGTACATAATATTACACACACCTGCACCATCTCTGAACACCCTAACCCACACAGACATTGTGACAAACAAACCTACTTTTCAAAATCTTAAATGTTTTTGAATAGAATAGAAACATTCCCACTGTCGCGATGTGGGTTAGATGGGGATAATTCGACTGACACTCTTTCGAGGTCCGCTCCCACAATCGACGAACACACCAAAAAAATACTTGCACTCTAAAAACTAAATAAATCAATTGCTTTGATTTTTAGCAGAACTGTAGGGCAGTTTAATTACAGGAATTAATGTAACAAATATAATTATAAATATAAATATCAATTCAAAGGCAACTGAATCTACTAATGAAACTACAGCTTTCTATAAAGACTAACTTATTCACTCTAACTACTTGCAGGTCATATGAGTTATATGCCAAATAGAATCCGCGCACGTGGCGACGGATATAACAGTTTAAATTCTATTAATTCAATGAGACATGTTATGATATGGACATTTCCTCTAGACACGCCATGGAGAATGCTTGTACAACCATGCGTTGTCTGGCGGTAGCTCTGAAACTGTCTTCAAAAGTAAGTAGAACGGTTCACTTTCATCATTACAAATTAGTATGGACTCTCACCATGCGGCCCTCACTGGGAGTGAGAGCGCTGGATGTAAACGCTGTGGGTTTATATCAAACCAAGTAGCTTAGGCTCTGGAGCTTTAACTCATGGCGCTCCTCACAATATGGACTGCTCAACTGCGTCTCTTATGTCTCTCATCTGGCTGAGGACTATCGCCGTCCACCTCGTAAATGGATTGTCTACATGTGGCATCTATCTAAGCTCTGCACGGGTTTAAATACTAAAGCTATGTCTCGACCTTCCGTCCAGATTCATACATTTGATTGGTGGAACCACCTCTAGCTCAGCTGCCGAACCGAGTTATTTTAAGTAACAGCCCTACGCAACGACCTTGGGTCGACATCAAAGGTCGAATCACTCAAGACAATAAAATGTAATTTTATAGCAATAAATTCTTAACATGTTCAAAACCCCGAGCTTTTACTCTGGATCACGGATTTTCTGTACGTCAACAGACGTCTCAATAACATTTAATTCCTACTCACCCCTTCCCTCTCTACTAAACCTAGTTCAAAACACGAGATATAAAAAGTGCTCAGTCATGCACACCTACGCTGTCCGTCTATCCTTCCCCACACCTTCTGTCTATCTATTAGGGAAAAAAACTGTTCAAAACAAATTGTTTACGAGACCAAGTTATGCTGGCTCGCACAATAATTACGTTTGTAAAAATTACTCACTGCTCTTTCACAAAAATTTACTCATTGGAAACATTTATGAATCAAATCTGTTCTTGACACCCACGCTATGGTTGAAGAAAGGAGAACGGAGATTTCTCATAGGCATAGGGGACATTCAAATACTGTGGTATTCCCCATTACTATACCGTAATTAACCCCTGTGTGCTCTGCGGGTGAAAGGATGTTGTTGGAAACTGAACAACAAGTTCAAGTTCGTCCATGAAGAAGATAAGGAATGATGCTGAAGTTCACTGAGGAGCAGGTTTTACAGTTTTAGTATTTCTGGGTCTCTCTCTCTGTCTCTCTAGCTCTCCCCCTCTCTCTCTCTTTCTCTCTCTCTCTTTCTCTCTCTCTCTCACTTTCTTCCTGTCTTTCTTTTTTTCTTTCTTTTCCTTATTTCTTTCTTCTCTCCCTTCTTTCAATCATTAACTTCTCTCTCGTTCTTTCTTTTTTCTTTTCTTTCTTTCTTCCCTCCCCTCTCTCAACCATTCACTCACTTTCTCTCTCTTTCTCCCTCTCTCTTTCTTTCTTTCTTTTTTTCTATCTCTTTTTCCTTTATTTCTTTCTTCCCTCCCCTCTCTCAACCATTCACTTACATTCTCTCTCTCTCTCTCTCTCTCTCTCTCTCTCTCTCTCTCTACCTCCATCCCTACCCCTCTCTCTCTTTCTTTCTTTCTCTCTCTCTTTCTCTTTCTTTCTTTCTTTTTCTCATTCTCTCTCTTTTTCTTTTATTTCTCTCCCTCTCCTTTCTCAACCATTCACTCACTTTTTCTCCCTTTGTCTCTCTCTTTCTCTCGCTCACTTACCCAGTCACTCTTTTTCTCTCTCTCTCATTCATACACCCGTATCTCTCTCTCACTCTCTGTCTGTCTCTTTCTGACTCTCTCTCTCTCTCTCTATCTCTTTCTCTCTCTCTCTCTCTGTCAGTCCCCTCTTTCTCTCTTTTTCTCTTTCTCTCTCTTTCTTTCTTTTTTTCTTACTCTGTCTCCTTCTCTTTCGTTTTGTTTTATTCATTTATTTCCCCACCCCCCTCCCTCTCTCTCAACCATTCGCCCATGTTTTCTCCCTTTCTCTCTTTCTCTCTCTCCCCCATTTTCTCAACCAGTCTTTTTCTCTCACTAACTCGCACCTCTCTCATTCTCCCTGTCTGTCAGTCTCTCTCTCTCTCTTTCTCTCTCTCTCTCTCTCTCTCTCAGTCATTCTGTTTTCTCATTCTCTCTGTCTTTCTGTCTCCATCTTTTTTTTTTTTTGTCTTTGTTTCCCAAACAGCCTGACTCCTCTGCACTTGTAAAAAAATAACGTGCTGGGTAGCGTTATCGTCTACGGTAATCCTTATTTATAAATTTATTATGAAAAACTAACCAAACTGATGCTTACGTTAATCAGATTGACCAAAAAGAAAAAAAGTAGAGAATCAAAGGAGAGAGAGCGAAGAAGAAAAAAAAATAAAAATAGAGAGAAAAAGAAATTCTTGTCTTCGAACACTTTCTCCAAATGATACGTTTTGGAACTAAACAACAGCAGCCTTCAGGTGTCATTGACTGGGAATCTGCGTTCAGCTTTTGTCACATTGTATGTAAAATGTCAACTTTTCTTTTGGAGGGGGGCGGGGGGATTGGGGGAGGGGGGGGGGTGGGTGGCAGAGACGAAAGTTCATAAACAAGAGAAGTGGCTTTTGAAACTGTTCAATGGAACCCACACACCTTGTTCCTGCCCCCGTTGTTCAAAGGATGCGATTCCTCCCCCCGTGTATATTATAAGTATAAGTGTATGTTACAAGAGATGAAGACTATAGGGCCTTTACAGGGAGCTACGGCTGGCTGACTTGTTTCAGGGCGAGTTGTATGTTATTTGTGTGATGACAGCCTTCAGGTAAGCAGTTTTGGGATCAGGTGAGATCAGCCACTGTAATTGTTAACTTTGATTATTAATGCATTAAAGTATTTAACTAACTAGTTTGTTGTTGTTGTCGTTACTGCTGCTTTTGTTTGTTTGTTTCATATTGTTGTTTTTAAAAACTGTGATAATCGATCGTTTCTTAGTACACATTACAAGGTACGTTAGACTCGTCTTATTAAATCAAGTTTTGGCAGTTCTGTTATTTAGTAACCAAGGCCTAATATTGGCTGTTTGATGAACCGCGTCTTAAGTTAGTTCCATGTTTAAGTTAGTTACGTCCTAGTAAAGCACATCTACAGTCTTTCCGTTACATTTTGGTAAAGCAGCCTCTTAAGTGAGTTGCATACATTTATAGCAGCTTTTAAGCTAGTTAAGTTTTAGTAAAACAAGTCTGAAGTTTGTTAGGTTTTAGTAAAGGAGGTCTTAAGTTAGTTTCATTTTAGTTACTCAGGTCTTAAGTTACGTATGTTTCAGTAAAGCAGGCCTAGAGTTTTACGTTTTAGTACAGGAGTTCTTAAGTTAGTTAAGTTTGTTTCGTTCTCTGAGTATCAATTCTTCTTTTTGGATTTATTTTCATTCTTTGCGACTGAGAAAGCTCGGCCGCCATGCAAAACAAACAAAAAAAATGCGAATGCAACTGTTCAGTCGCCGTGCACCGAGGGCTAGGATACCGTGCAGTGCATGACTGTCAGTATCACAATTTTGGGTGACTTAAAGTGAAACCAACCAATAGGAGATTATGAAACTACATGCCGACAAAATGATTGTATACAGAGAAAATGATTCGCATTCGTCTTCTATTTCTGTAGGAAAGATTTTAGAATCTCTAAGTTCTAGTTCATTTGGCGACGCCAAATTTTGTTGTACAGGGACAGCTAACTTTTTCATATCCCCCCTTCTTCTTCTTTAAAGGACCAACAGTAATACTAATAGAGAGAATTAACAAGCAGGTACAACAAACAAACAAAAAAAAACCTTCCCCAAACACATACACAAATTAATCTTGCTTCTGATATATAACATAATATTTCAACTGTCGCATGCGCGAGGTTCAGTCATATCTTTTGACTGCCCAGGCCGAAAATTTTTACTGACAGTCATTGGTGACGCATCGCGTATCCCCGCGAAGGTGTAAACAGCAAACAGGTAGGCCTGCGGGAGCGCTTGCCTTGCCGCGGATGTAGGAACACGCACCGGCTGTGTCTACTAAGTACTGCTGCATAACGGATGGACGAGGGCTCAGTTGAACAGAGAACTGTTGCGCCAGTACTTTTTTTTTTCTGAAGCGGCCAGTCCACTTCTGTCATATTTCTGTCTTTTGATTTTAATTTTTTTTTTTCAAAGTATCACTGTGATTTCTGGATTTCTTCTTTTTTTTTTTCATAATATGTCGGTGAAATTATCGTGCCCTGATTTTTCTGTGACCGCGGACAGGTAATTTGTACATTTTATTTTAATTGTTTAATAATCTGTGGTAACTTTACCCTTCCAAGTCCAACATCAGTTAGGTGATACGTTATAAATCTGTTAAACTGAGAAGGACTTCCATTTGAGTTACATTATAGGGATACTTCAAGGACGCGACTTCAGGATCGTCCGTGAGCTGGGGGTCGCAGGGGGGGGGGGCAGCGCCACCCCCTAGCGAGTTAGTCCTCTAGGTGGATGTTTTAGTAGTAGGCCTAAATGCGGTGCTCGGTGATTAACACTTGGGACACGCTATTATGTGCCTGACTGAAGTTCTGTAACTCACAATGTCATGATACCTCTCCCTTAAACTGGATATTTGAAGATGTACCGTTACGGTAGAGCTTGAAAATATGTAAAGTCAAATTTTGGCAAAAAGGAGAAGTTGTAGATCTATGTAGCAAAACCTCGTGGAAGAAATAATAGGATACCCAAACGCTACAATGAAACTCAAACTAAAAGAGAAGACAGAAAATAGCTACATACAACTTTTTCCTTTTGTCAAATTTTGACTTTGCATATAAATTCTAGCCTTTCTGTGACCCTACAGTTTTTCTCTGGTTTTTATAATATTTGAAAATAAGTAGTTTCTTGTATGTGTGTTAGTATGTCTGTTTGTTTGTTTGCTTTTTAATAAATTTAGTTATATCATGATCACGACACGCTCTCAGTTTTAATTCAGATTAACGCAGTTCTCCTTGAACCGAAACCGGCACTGATATATTTGTGGATATACATGTTCTTCTTCTTTCAGATTTTTTAAATAATTATCGTTCAACTATTTGAAGGCAATTTTGAAAAAAAAGATACTGGAGCAAAAAAGAATTGCTATATAGCTTCACTTGGTATGTTCGTGTAAAGCTTCACGATTAAGCGGTTTTGCTGACTTTTGTCTTTATCAGATATGTTCATTGTTGATATGTTCATAATTATCTTTAGATCCTATAGATCTGTGTGTGATTATGTGAGTTTGTGCGTGTGTGTGTGTATGATGGGAGGTGTGAGATTTTATCATGTATTACCGGCTGTGTCATGGGGCTGTGATATTTTACATTGTATACGCTATAGCTGAACAGTAAACAAAAACAATGGTAAATACCAGCGACACAGTCTCAGCAATAAAGTACATTCAATACCAATAAATTCATAATCACTGATAACTATGTTATCACAAAAAGTAGTGTAAGGAAGTGTAAACAAAAAAAAAAGTCACACTTTTAGGCTGTATCGCCAGTGAAAGTGAACAGGCCGGGTGATCGGTGGGCGCTTCTTGTAGGGTGTCCTACCCTGTCATCTGTTAATCCCAGTATGAAATACTGAAATTTTGTGATTATCAAATTATCAAATTTCAAGATTTCAAAAGGGTGCACAAAATTCACCAGAAGACAGCAGTAACCCGTTTATAGATATGAATTTCGAATTTACTAGATCTAAATCGTTTATCAAAACATATATATTAGCTCAAAATAAAAAGGATTGGCACGTGCCAGCTAATTTTCCAGAGTAGCTCCCAAGAAAAGACAGACATGTAGATCTAGACTGATTCCCCGACATTTCTCATTTATTTATGCGTTTCCTGGCAACCGATGACAATAATATTGTCTTATATCAGGATCAATAGCCGGCTATCCATTACGGGAATTACGGCATCAACTTCTCGCACGTCAAGCACTAGAAGACTACAATGTTCAGTGACAGTATGATGATTCACACCTATTAGACGGGAGGCCAGCAGAACCCCCCCTCCCCCCCCCCCCTGCAAAATTTTGTCTCGAAATTCTGAAGCTTTTTTTTTTTTGTTGCAAACCCCCGAAGCAAATTATGAAATGAGATGAACTTTCAAAGTAAAAAGAATATTTTATTAAGGTCATGGAGACGAAAAGTCCATAATGCCAACGATCAATAGGCTACATTCAGTGAAAGGGCTGCAATGTTATCGCATTCTGAAGAGGGACATACATTTCTGAACGGACTATAGCAAGCTCAGGAAGGGCAAACCAAAAACACTGAATGGGCATTTATTCTCTTCACAAAATTTATAAATCGCCTTTAGGCACGCGAGCAAAGAGAGATGGGTCGTCTAGGCAAATGTGTGTGATACGAATGAGCCATGAGACACAAAAATTCCCGTTCCCTATACATAGAACAGAGAAACCGAAACTGTGAAGGATCTGGAAACCGCTTTCAGTCCGGTATAGAATTTCTTCCTTATTGCTTGTTTATTCTGTTGCTGAGTTACTGAACTGGTGTTATTATTATTATTGTCATTATTATTATTATAGTTGTTTTTTTTAACTTTTCTATGCATTTCTTTTCTTTTTTATTTTACCTTGACAGCGATTTGTTCCCGATAATTAATTACTCGAAATGTTAGGAACTATTCCTAGTTTAATACTTTTTGACATATGTTTCTTCGTGTTGCTATTGCTTTTGTAGTTGCTGTTGTTGTTAGCGTTTAAGTTTTGCTTAGATACTAAGTGTTATGGTGTCCCACTTTACTGATATATTGGTTTCTTCCCTGATCTGTTCCATTGGTCAGGAGGTTTCGTTTACTCAACTCTGTTATCAATTTGTCTACACTACATTGCGTTTCAATGACGTCTTTCCTGCCGCGCTGACGTAGATCAGCGGTCCCGTCACTTCAGTTTTATATAACCAGAGCTGGCCAGTCCAACTCAAATCAGAGGAAAACCAAAATAAAGTGATCAATTTCAGCTTGTTGGAAGTGTCAGTTGCCGCGGGTGACCTGTCACTTAACCATCGCTATGCAAGTGATGCTGACTACTGGGAGGTCAAATAGTCACCAGCCAGTTAGCTCCTCTTCTTTCCGTTTTTCATGCAGTAGGAACACTGCACCTTCTTCAAGTCATTCATTCTTTCCCTCAAATAATATAATTCTGTGTGCATTGAACGCAGAGAAGTAATCCGTGTTTAAGTCTGTCGTGAAAAACCCAGAGTTGTATTTGTGTCCAAATGTCTTGGAAGAGTTTGTCAGCTGCCACGAGGCTTAGTATTCGCAGTTTTAATGTATGATTTTGAGCAATGACTGAGGGTATACATGTATACAAATTGCATGTGCACAAGGCATTTCTGACGTTTTACTTGAAATAACAAAGGGTTCTTGTAAGCACCCAGATGTTAGGAGAATCGTTCTGCTAAATATTTATTCACTCACTCACTAACTCACTCACTCATTGACTCACTTACTCACTCACTCACTCACTCATTCATTGATCTACTCATTCATTAATCAGCATTTAAATGTCTTATCTTCCAAAAGAAAACCCGGAAACGCCCACAAATTCACGAGGTTTTCATTGATGAGAGCAGAGAAATCTGAAACTGGAAGTCTTTGACTTTTTGTTGAAAGAACTAAAGACAATCAAAGTTACTGCATAATTGAAACCAGGAAAGAGAGACGGCTCACCGAGGGATCAACCAGCGTCACATGGCTCTGTTACATGGCACAAGAAGGAACATGATGCTGCTGTTTGTCATCCTTGCCATCCTACCGGTAAGTATACATTTCTCCATCAAATAAAGACATTCAACTGGCACTCTTTCAGTCAGTTTCCTTTAGAAGACCACGCAATACCTACTATGTGCATTGCGTATTGCTGGACAGTACGGTAAACAAAAGTGCAGCTCTCGGTGAGGTCTTTCATGCCTTATTTAAACTGCGTGCTTTTCTTATGAATGACTCAATGCGGCATATAGGAGTAAAGAAAAGCCAAATTATATAGGGCTGTGTGTACACTTCACCCACAATTTCTATAGTGTCCAACAAGTCTTTCTTTCAATTGCCATCTACCAAAATAACCTTTGCACTTTGTAAATCCCAAGTCAAACTCTATGTAACATTGACAGCATTCCTAAACATCTGGCCGGCTTGAAACTGGCTTTTCCAAGAAAAAAAAAGGTGTCTTCTCGAGAGATTATTTAACAAACATGTCAAATGGTCCAGAACATTTACAACAGCTTTAGTTGACTCTACGGATATGCTACAAAACCGACAAACAAAAGTCAGTTTCTTTGTTGTCTCGTAACGCAAGGGGTAATCATGGGTCTTTCCAACACATATTATGTTTCAACAGTGTCCGTTTATTTTTAGTTTTGTGACAAAAAACAACAGATGAAAAATATGCAGCGACAATTATCACCGGCTAAACGAGAGCACGAGAGCAAACGGAGTCCCTTGCCGTAGTTCAAACAGTGAGACATGGAGATGTTTTCCCAGAAAATCGTCTCGTGCCGAGTCGCTCTCACGATGCTCTATGTACAAATGTTGCCCATGACACGATGTCCTACCTCTCTGGGGTGAAAGCACAGAATAGTTTCTGTTCTTGGTGCGGATATTTTTGGTACGGTAACAAAGTTAGGCTGACATGCTGGCCGAGAGACATGTTTTCTGGACTTGACGTGTGTGTGTGTTTTCGTGCACGTATCTATCTATGTATCTATCTATCTATCTGTCTGTCTGTCTGTCTGTCTGTCTATCTGTCTGTCTGTCTATCTGTCTGTCTGTCTATCTGTCTGTCTGTCATTCTGTCGGTCTTTCTGTCTATCCGTCTGTCTGCCTGCCTCTAATAAAACGGTCTGCTTGTCAGTGTGCAAGAGTGACCAGAGCAGATCGCTTTTGACTGGTTAAATAAAGGAGAATCTGCACGATACTGCAGCATTCCTTTCCACAGACTTGCGTTGTATTAGCAACTGTAAAGCCTTCAAATTGTATATACACTGTTGATGGTCATGTAGAAGAAGTCGCTGCCATACATTTATCTGGACACTGAAAAGGGCTAATTTTAAGTTAATATAAAGTAGCATTTACAACTCTCAGTGTTTAACGAAATTTGACTGAAATATTCGAATGCACTTTGTTCAGAACGAATACAGATGCCAATAGCATAGTCATGCAATGAATATTGTTCTGCGGATCTGAACTAATCTTAATCTTCGCGCGGAAAAATACCAACATTTGCCAGCAAACTTAAACAGGAGCTGCTTTAACCACGAGACCCGGTGTGCCCGATTACAATATCCGGGTGTCTGACCTATGAATGTAGAGTAAAAGCCAGTGGTGTATTCCGGTGGGCAGAATCAACACCTTGCTCTACATGCCTACAACAGACACGAAAGAGTCAAGATATGTCCACCTCAGACAATCAAGGCTCAGCAGGGGAGAATAAACACCCTAGCTGGGGCTCAAGTTTTGCCGCGTCAAAAGTCTTGCTCTGATAAATAGCATTCAGTGAAGCGTGGAGTCTGAAGACTATGACTGACCGTGTGAAACTCGTTTAGTTACATAAACTGTGTGATATGAAAGCCAGCGATCTTCAGATATTGCTAGTTCCCTCTAATTTCGCTAAGCGCCCATGAAATGTTATACAAAGCGGGTTTAGAAGACAATCAGCAAACACTTGAGCTAGCAGTGCAATGAGCCAAGGATGTTTTACGTCTGTTTTAGCTCAGATTTGAACGTCCTACGGCTGAATTGGCGAGACAGACTTTGTCTCAGTCTCACTAGTGGTCTAGGTCTCGTTATCTCCATAGTTCACATCCCACACTCACCTCCGAGGCAAATTAGGCTTGGCTCAATGTGCTTCTCTCTCTCTCTCTGTCTATCCTCCTCATCTCTCCCTCTTTGTCTCTCTCTCTCCCTCTTCCTCTCCCTCTCTGTCTCTCCCCCCTCTCTCTCTCTCTACCTCTCCCCCTCTCTGTCTCTCTCCTCATCTCTCTCTGTCTCTCTCTTCCTCTCTCTCCCTCTCTCTTTCTTTACCTCTCCCCCTCTCTGTCTCTCCTCATCTCTCTCCCTCTCCCTCTTTGTCTCTCTCCCCCTCTCGTCTCGCTCTCCCTCTCCTTCTGACTCTCTCTCCTCCTCTGTGTCTGTCTGTCTCTCCCCCTCTCTCTCTCTCTCTCACACACACACACACAAATACACATCCAGCTGCACATTCTCAGAAGACATGATAAAAAAAAATCATAAATACAGATACTATGCAGTGGCAATTTTGACTCGCGATTCACAAGAGCAGATTAGTTCACTTAAAATGAAAAGCCCAGCAAGTTATTAGGCCCACATATTAGTTCAAACACTATTTCACGCTTAGTTTAATTAGGTACGAGATCTCTAAGTGCATGAATGGGTGTACAGTCGCGTTCTTTGACAAACTGACCCTCCGGGACTGGCATAAATTGGTATAAAAAGTGCATGCACTTGACGTCACAAAATCGGTATGAAAAGTGTCACAAATCCCAGACTGGGAGATGTAATAGTTTATGACAGGACAACAATCACGAACAAACAAGTTTAACACTTAACAGAACAATCCTTCAGACTCACACATTTATTAAACATAATTATACAGATAATAGCGCAATTACATACATTATATTATTGAAATTAACTGCCGTACAACGGCCTTATTCTCACATGCACTCTTTCTCGGATCCACAACCCGATAGTTACTTCCTAAAGGCACTTCGGCCTCAGCCTCTCCCCTCAGGGTCTTAATAGCACATTAGTAATTCACTGGCACCGCAGTCTCTCAATATCACCTTCCTATTGTCATACACCTTAGCACTCCCCTAGCACCTCAGCAGGGCGATAACACATTATCATTTCAATAGACATTATCATTTCAATAGTACATTATCACATTCACGCTCATATCTACGTCCCTGTCCGTGGCCTGACTGCCACGACTTTATGTGCCTCTACTGTCCTGCACTGACAGCCTCACTTCTGGCCTATGTGTGGCCTCCGGCCCTATGCTGGCCTATCCCCTGTGCTCATCGAGGTGGCTCTGCGGCCCGTCCTCGACACCTACAAGAATAACATTACATTGGTATAATACCCTACCATTTCTATTCACTCCACCTCTCCTTACAACCCATGAAGCGTACACACACTAGTTCACCTTTCACTCACCGCACATCTTACGGTAACACACCTCCATCGGAGTACACACTACTCACTCGCGCTACAAATCCATGAACTCACTTTCATCTATCGCTCATGGCGCACATTGCTATATCCAATATCAAGGACTTCCACATGCCTCACATATACTTATTTACATCATGGTAATAGACGAATATAATATAATACATCAATCATAATTATCAATCAACGTTCTACCCACCAGACATCACTGGAAAAACTCTCTCACTGGTCTCTCGACTGCTCCCCTTATGTCCGCCCGATGGGCTCTTATTAGCGTCCGTTCCGTAGGACCTTCTAACTTGCAGTGATAGTAATACAGCGCTTTCGCCTCATTCAGACCCCCCCCCCCCTACTCACAACAGCACGCTTTAACTTACTTGTCTTCGTGCGTTAATTTTACTCTCTTCCTTTCCCGTCTTTCCCCACTTGTCTGCCGTGAGCCCTTCTTACTCTACACCCGCTCTGTAGCAATCCCCTTAATTGCACTCACTCCACTCGTGACATTTTTATGATGTCATTACTGTTTACAGTACCTCGCAATTATTTTTTTTTCTGTTGGTACTATTTTGGCGAATGAGAAAATATTTGAAAGTGTAGCAAGTAGGTTTCTTTAGACGTCCGTAGGCTACAACCTGTAGTATTTTATATCATATTAAATATAAAAGCACGATTTTTTTTTTAAACAAACAACACAAAACGCCAAAATGTTTATGGTGTCAGCTTACTATTCCAGCAAATCGTGACGCTACTGATTTCCAGTTTTCAACTCAAAAAGTTATGGAATTTTCCTTACTACTGTTAAATTCGAAAGGTTTTTGGGTTCTAAGACTTCATCTCAAATGATGGTGATGGGGGGGGGGGGGGGGGGGAGTATGGAATTTTTTTTTTTTTTTTTTTACTGTACTTAATTTTCCAATGCCTTTATCAGAAATTAAATTCTTTCGAGTAGGGAATAATTTTCAGTTATCTCAAACATGTTACATCGTGTTGAAGACAGTGGCTCAGGAACTGGGTCAACAATAGAAGTTATAAGTCAGCATGACAAACGGCGAGAGTCAATGGTGAAAACAAACTTGTTTAGCGACGTCACGCCATGGTTCCTAGGAGACTGCACCAATAGACCCACGTGATCCCTGCTGTTCCGCATTCATATCGTAGATCGCAGTAAACAGAAATCAGATCTATAGATATTTTTATTGATAATCCTCGATAGAATTTTGTCGATGATAGGTATAATTGGGTCAGGAATGCGCACTAACTAGGTCAAGTGTATCCTTTGTGCTGGTGAAGATATTTTGTTATTTATTGTAGAGAAGGTGACCAAGAATCAAATTTTGCTATTTTGAGGTTGCGAGTCATCATAACTGAAGTCCAGGTGGAAAGAACATTATATTTCATATTGCTGTTTTTTGTGTCGTTGTTGTTGTTGTTTATGAAAGAATAACATTTATGGTAGGTGTTTGATCAGAATAGTACAAATGCAGTATTCTTACAAAGACTCAGAAACCAGAACTTCCATTCGACAAAGGCAAAATGTTTCTGTTTCTTTCGACTATTTTTTCTATATCTTGTCTTCCTTTTTCTTATGCTAAGACGTTTGGCCATTGACGGTCACATGGTCAGTTGTCCCTCTGAATTTGCATAAGGGAGAAGGGGGA
The DNA here is from genome assembly GCA_963931925.1 of Onchidella celtica. Classification (NCBI taxonomy): domain Eukaryota; kingdom Metazoa; phylum Mollusca; class Gastropoda; order Systellommatophora; family Onchidiidae; genus Onchidella; species Onchidella celtica. The sequence goes on along the minus strand of OZ007572.1, from coordinate 40,524,656 downwards.
GAGAATGGGAGAAAATAGGGCATCAGAGGGAAAATTTAAGGACATAAACAAGCACAACACAAAGAGAGAGGGAGGGAGAGAGAGGGAGGGAGAGAGAAAGTGGGGAGGGATAGATAGTGATAACAGGAGGGAGAGAAGAGAGAGGGGCGAGAGAGAGACAGAGAGAGAGAGAGGGAAAGGGGGAGAGAGAGGGAGGGAGAGAGAAAGTGGGGAGGGATAGATAGAGAGTGATAACAGGAGGGAGAGAAGAGAGAGAAAGAGAGAGAGACAGAGAGAGAGAGAGGGAAAGGGGGAGAGAGAGGGAGGGAGAGAAGGAAGGAGAGGGTGGACAGTGAGAGAGAGAGGGGGGACAGATAGAAGGGTGGGAGAAAGAGGGAGAGGGACAGAGAGAGAGAAGGACCTAGAGGAGAGAAATAAGGAGAAGGGAGAGAGGGAAGAGAGGGGGGGGGGGAAGAGAAATATCGAGAAAAGAACGAAAGAGCGACTGTGGAACCAAAGAGTGAACTCGTAACTTTTGACCTACTTCAAGAGAATGTCATTCTCCCCTTGCCCACAGTAGGCAAAAAAAAGAATACATGGATCATAATTATACAGCACGCAAAATCTGGGCGCCCTGTTAGAACACAGTCAAAATCTGAGAGTTCTTTCACAGTCAGTAGTGTATATAATCTACAGTCAAAACTCTTACGTTCATACACCTGTGAAATAGTTTTTTGCTTTTCTTTTTTCTTTTTCTTTAAGAGCGCGTAAAATACTCCTTAAAGGCATTTTTGTGAATAATCTCATGTGATAAACTTTCAAAAAACGTTCGATGACCATTTCGCCAATGAATAAGTTATTGTGCTCGGTGAGCCAATAGCATTCCTAACCTTTCCCTTACACTTTTATTTATCGCCCTAAAATTCATTGTGCAAACAAAACTTATAGTGGATATCTGACCCAAATAAACAGACTATAGCAGCGATAAGAGAACCTTTTACTTTCTATACCCCTATGTAGATAGAGTCATCCTGCTATTTATTTATTTATTTATTTATTTATTTATTTATTTATTTATTTTATTGACTTATTTATTTAAAATAAGACATTACTAATATCGTCACCGGTCATGATAGTGCACAATGTTGACCTCTATACACACAGAGCACTTCTATAGTGCCAAGTCTATACTTATCATGATTTAATACTGTCGATAGCATGTCTTTAACGGCCTTCTCGCATGTATGCTAACACTCCAACCATAGCCATAACTCATATTTTAACTTCCCATCCCACCCCACCCCAATATTACACGTATTCACACTATTTCTGTCTACTAGAACACTCCACCCATTTAAAAGTGCGGGTTACGTATGTTTTATATGTGTATATAAAAAATCTGGGTTTCTTTTAGGATAAACAATTTTTATGCATTCGCGACAGTTCCACTTTCTTTTTTTTTTATTGTTGCATTTGATTTATGCTTTCTTTTACATACGGTTTTAAATTTTTTGAAAGTCCATGGTATTTTTATAAATTAAATAGAGTATTATGTAGATCCACAAATGCATGATTGGTTTTGGAGAGGCAGTTTTCTTTAACCTTTCAAAACAAGATAAATAAGTGAATAACATTATGACAACACTATCTCTGAAGAATTCCAAGCAATTTTATCAAAGAAAGTGTAACCACTATCTCCTAGATGTGATTACTTCATTAGAAAACCGACAAAATGGAGCATGTAATGTTATGCAGGTTGTACTGAAATAACGTAAGTAATAATTCTGGCTTCAAAAAGAAAAATTGCTGTGGGTGATTTGCATTTCTGTACAAATACGACGGCAATAGGTAACTGCAAAATGAATAATAAATGTATATTTCTTTCTTTCTTTCTTTCTGTCATGACCGAATTCTTTCTTTCTTTCTCTGGCTGTACTTCCGGGGGGGGGGGGGGGGTTTGAAACCAAGGCTACTGAGGACGCACATGTTGGTGGTTGGGGGTGCAAGGATAAAAAAACTAACATATTATGTACCTTATGGATGGCCGTATATTATGGAACCGAGCACTGAAACGTAACATATTACATAAACTCTATGTATGTCAGCCGGTTGTTTTGTGTTGAGTACCGGGATGTCAACTTTCGTCCTTGACACTTAGTTAATGCTTTTTGTGTCAAATTTGATGTAAGACTTTTCAAAATCGATCCAGATCAATACAGGCTTAGAAAATCGTTAAAGTTTGTACAGGCCTAATAAATGAAGGCAGTTTTTTTTATATTTCTATCGCCAGACATTAAAATTTGGCAGCAAGTCAAATCTATACTATTACATAAAGTATGTATCCCTAATCTCTGATTGGAGGAAGGGGTGGGACTTGATCCCAGTGACTGAAAAACATAAATTGGGGGTAGGGGAGGTTCTAGGGAGAACATTTAAATTATGGTAATGACTTTTTTTTTTTTTTATGGTTTTATTATTTTGCTTTCAGTGAGATAAATAGTAGGATACACGAAATTTCTAAGGACACGGTCAAACAGTCCATTGAAATTGCACCTTAAAAATTTAAGAAAACTAAGGCTTTATCGCAGATATTCACCATTCTAAATGCTAATCAAGATACAGAGGAAATCAAATAAAATGTCGACCTATTGTTTCAAATCCTTTGCACCGCCTTAAGTGGATCATAACAATAATGTTTATATTCATTTCTTCTAAATAAAATTTATGATAAAAGTTACAACGAATTTGGGGGAATTGGGGAGGTCACATTCAGTTGTAGAAGGGGAGTCTAAGTTTTTTTTTATGACGACCGCGTCTATTTACAAGTCCTCCTCCAGGCGATCCTGATATCTCAAACAGGACCAATTTTGGTCATGACCTCAAACAAGGAAGTGGGCCAAACACCATCTCACTGCCCATCACTGATCCCAAACAGATGAAAGCCCTTCTAAGAACCAAGGATCCTGATATGGGCCATCTTTCATAATATGAGTATCGTGAAAATCCATGTAAATGTAAAAAGATGAAACTCACGGGAGATCCAGTCTACAGGAGATCTACCAAGGAAGAGAACCCCCGTCAAACAAGTGTTTTGGCCTTTGACTTCCTTTCACGTTCCGGGGTTTTTAGAGAATAAATTCAAATTCTTTTCGTTTTGAAGATATGATAAGGTGTGGACTCCCCTTACTGTAAACTGACACTTCTATCATAACAGTCATATCCTAATTGAATCATATTTAGTGGATTATTTTCTTATGTCATATAAAATACATCTGTATTACTCAGTCTTATTGATGAACAACTGAATCATTATAAATTTATATTCATTTTATGAGCTGAATTTTTCATGTCGTTATATGACTCAACTGCTTCACAACAATCTTGCAGGAGTTAAAAACTGTCCACTGGTGTTAAATTTAATTGAATATCTCTACCAGATTCTAAAAGCAGCACCAAAAAAACGTACAAAATATATAACAAAGTGTAACAAATTGCACTAAACGATATGACTAATCTTGTGCGTCTTCGTTTCGCTCCAATGGATCTTTTTCCTTCTTTGTTGTGGTTTTTCGGTCTTGTCACCTTGGTACAACGTCAGCACCGTTCAATAATATCCAGACCAAATGTGAACTTTTCCCGCGTTTTATTTACCTCCAAGGGGGGTGGGGAGAGGAGGCAATTTATTTCTCTTTATTTTCGTAGATAAAGACGGGCTTTCCGTTATGGCTTAGATTCAGGTGCAAATGCTCAGTTCAGAGATCCTCCCAAAATAAAGACCTCAATATGGCTTAGATTCCATATGACTCTGCTGGTAAGAAGTTGCCTCAATGTGATTTAAAACTCCACAGTGAAGCACCGTGGTTTATATCTTTTGTGTATGTATGTATACATAAGTTTTTAAAGAGCGTTTCGCATGATCAGTTTTCCCCATTGACTTAACTTTTGCGGCAACAAGAACACCTTTGTTGGATGTAGGCTGAAACATTGCAGACGCTTTTATGTAGGTAATCGTATAGCCCTTTATGGCCACGTGTATTTACAATTGAAGATTTGTGTGTCGTGTGGGTTATGCAAGTAAAACTTACAAGGATCTTGAAAAAAAAAGGTTTGAAAGATTTTTACATCAAAACTCTGTCGTCACCACTGTGAATGTCTTTTGTGTATTTCTTTCATTATGATTAAACGTAATTTAACGCCATCCTCTCTCTCTTTTCTTTCTTTCTTTTCTGTCTTTCATGCTTTCTTCCCTTTACTCTCTTGCTTTCCCTCTTTGCTTCCCGAGCTTCTTTTAAAATCGATCTGCCTGTCTCGGGAACTTACGTAATAATAAAAAAAACTGTGTAGAACTTTCTTGGGGGAGGGGGGGGCGTGGAATCTCCCTTGGCAAGTTTGGGGAGGTTGAGTGTGAGGGTGGGAGTGGGCGGCTTTACGCAAATGCATTAAATTTTATTTGAACATTATTTTAGTTATTGAATGACAAACAAATGAATTCATGCCCACAAGTTCTCGAGGGAGTATAAGAATAATCTTCATGGTGAAATCCTAATGAAAGAAATATGTACATTTTTTTTAAAATTCTTGAGCTGGCTGTACAACCCTTCGTTGTGTACGGTCAAGCAGTGCCTCGTACGTCGCTATTTTGAATAAAAGTACATGCAGTATATTTTAAAAACCGGACAAGCGCCACCTATGTGATAACTGATAAACATTTTGGGCTATGATGGTGACAGTTGTGTGGTTCAATAGTGGATAAGGAAAGATAAAGCCGTGTATTTGCATGTTATTCTGATCTGGGAGGACTACTCGCTGGGAAACCATTAACACATGACTTCAACATGTTGGTTTATGATTATTCAGTGTATTTGGTCACCGTGAAGTACCCGGACGTTGCAAGAACATCGCTAACCGGATGGGCCCAGCGTAGCTTTTTGGCTATGTCAGCAGATAACACTAAATGACACTCGACGCTCTCAGGGGCATAGCTCAGATTTGTCTTTGAAGATGTTAACAATGGTAAATTAACAAAGGATGATAATTCACAATTTTTAAATGAGAACAAAAAAGTTTGCCTGACTGCTGAACCAAGTACTATTTTTTTTCAAGTCCCACGGTGTGCTTGGGCCAAAGTTGGGAGGGAGGCGTTCGAGCATTTTATTCCTATGGATCTTTGAGTCCTGATGATATAAATTTCATTTTGTCGGAAAATATTGTTTCCACGTTTCATCAGTCAAATACATGTTTTTGTAGCTCTAAATTGTGAGTATCAGTAGAACTAAACAAATGTCGTTTAAAGGTTTATCCCACTCACTGCATGTACCAAACTGCTGGATCTGCACCTGTTGACATTCAATCGTGGCAAAAATCAGTCAACTAAAGGATAACCAGAAATAATATACTTGCATTTATCTAAAAAATAAATACATGGTTAACTTGAACTCAAAATAAGCAAAGGGAAAAGCATGGTGATAAGTTAAAAAAAAGACCTAACATGTGAGACGTCCTCCATGTGAACTTGGGAAACGGAAAGTGCATAATTATTCTATTTTATCACGGACGAAACGTCACCACGCTCCACCACCATCCCACCCCAAACTCCAACCAAATGAATAAACCTCACAAGAAGATATTATGTTAAGTTTTCAAAACCGCATTAATGACCATAAGCGTATTGATGATTCATTATAAAACAGAAAGCATTCTTTATAAAATGCAGTAAAGTCAAAATGCAGACATACATTTACAAAAAAAAAAAAAGAGGCATTTTCTGTTCAGTAAACCCGTCCACACCTGCTTTTCAACAAGTCAGTGACTGCCATGTATTTGCCCCCAAATCGCCCTCCATTCAAGTTCCCCCCCCCCCCCACCTGCCATCGCCCTTTTCGTCGTTTTTACCCCTTTGTCGTCCCTTTCATCGTTTCAGCCTCCCTGGAAATCAAAATCCCCCCCCCCACCCCCCTCCGGTAGAACCACTGCTCTAGGCTATGTTTCTTAACCTTTTAAAATCTGTTTCCCTCTACACCATGCCTTACGAATTCCCCACCCCCCTCCACCCACTCACACACGCATACAACAATTCACGTCCATTGCCACAGGACGACGTACCCGAGAACTCTTGCATGAGTCAGTCCCTTAAAGCTTGTTATACAACAATGTCCCCAAGCAGCTGTCATCATCTTTTCCAACTCCATCAGATCACAAGATGTTCTCCATACGCCCACCTGAATTCAAAGACGCAGATTGTATTGTACGTCAAAGCAAATTGTCGTAACCTGACGGACTTTCCATCTCATTATGGGTGCTGTTGCACTGTTGTCTTTCTGGGTCATACTCATATGTCCCTGGCATACGCAGTTTCTCCTGGTGTCATAGTGCCCATTAAAAAAAAACAACGAACACAAAACTGTTGATTCAGGGCTTGCAATGTGAGACTGCGCGAGGACAGTTCGGTAAAAGGTGATCCCCTGACTTAAGACAGGACATAACACCGTGCCACGGCGTCGCTCCCACTAAATACCAAGTCTTTCTGGTCTTGTTTGTTGCTTTGGTCCGTATGTCGTTATCTTCAGTGTGTCTTACTACCTAAATCCTGCCCAGGGAAGGATGATTTCTTACCAAATTGTTACTGATAACATCCGCTTTTTGGTTATCCATAACGTGAATCAAGTCATCTCCTTATCCAAACACTTTACAATGTCAAAATGTGGCAAAACAGAAAGAAATTGCGTATTTTGCAAATCCCTCCTCAGTGGACACAAACAAACAGGCAAACAAACAAAGTGAATTATAAAAGAATGAAAAAGAAAATAACCTTTGTCAGATCTCGGTCAGTAAGCACCTTTACTGGGCTACAACAACAACAACAACAAAAATCTAAACATTGTAGATCACTGCAACGTCACAGCTTTTCATTTTTTTAAAAAAATTGTTCAACGAGTGTATATATTATATTTTGACAAATCTTC
>OZ007572.1:40252715-40512715 GCA_963931925.1 Onchidella celtica | reverse complement strand
ATTTCCGTTCAAGACCAGGCTCGATAGTGTTGAAAGAAATGATATTTGAAATAACTGGTTTATAATAACATTTTGTAGCAAAATCGGGCTTTATTAAGCTGAATGTGGGCTAAATAATGTTTCAAGAAACTGATTCACCAGATTATCTTCCAAGATCAGATTGTACTACATTGAAAGTAAGAATGTATTGCGATTTTAATGTACATATAAAGTTAACAACGTCAGTGCCATGCTCAAGTGTATTGAATGTAATTATTTACGTTCAATACCACTGGGTCACCAGATTATGGTTCAAGATCAGGCTGTATTGTGAGGCGAACTACTATCTGACCAATTGTACCAAGTTCTGCAAAGCCCAGGATCTACCCACGGGTCATTATACATGTGAACGTGGAACAGGGAACAGGATTTGCATGCGTGGTAAGCCAATAGAGCTGTCCCGAGGGAAGATTTTCAAAACTAAAAGGTCAAGGGGGGTGGGGGTCAGTAGTCACGTTTTTCAATCATAGTAATTCAATTTTTTTTGTTTTAAAGTTAGATAGCATCAAAGGCTTATGGACATTCATTATTCTATGGTAGGACACTCGTAGATTAGGAGGGGGATGTGTGCCTGTGTGTGTGTGTGGGGGGGGGGGTGAACCCAAGCACATGAAAAGCGTACATTGGGGGGGGGGGGTCGCCAAAATTGAGCCCATGTACGAGTACTTTATGGATGGCCCCTAGGACATGTTGCAGTGTTGTTTCTCGTCTATTAATCTATTAATACAAGGTATCCTGCAACCAGGGGCTTTTTCAGGCTTCATCTGTGGCTCTTTTCTTACTGCCGGTAAAGAAAGATATATATTTAAATAGGAAAAAATACTACAGATAAACGGGCATAAATTGCGGCTCACGCTAAAGTTGAATTCTTTTGAAAATCTCAAATATAGCTCTTCTTCTCTGAAAAGTTGCTGACCTCTGACATAGATGCTTTGTTATGCCAGGTTGGACTGGACCGGACTGTACCGAAGATATTGACGAATGCGCTTTGAACTTCTGTGAGAGAGGAAATTGCGAGAACTTAGAGGGTGATTACATCTGCCACTGCCCCGTTCATTACACAGGTAAACAACAACAAATCATGGGTTCTGGCAGTTTGAAAATCAGCACCTTTTTTTTATCGAGAATTGAAGTATTTCACATCAATAACATGATGATTCTCCCAGGGACAATAAATTATTGTAATAACAATAATAATGATAGTAATAATAATAAACTTAACCCTGGTCTGTGCAGGATATTTAAACTGCATTCATTGTGACACCATTCTTTTTATATAGAATTTATTTATTTGTTTATTTATTTATTTATTGAAATATTTATTTACTTATTTATTACTTGGGTGTTTATTAAGGCTCAACAGTTTTTTGGTTTATTTCGCTTACGTCACCCAAAGTTGTGATATTGACTGCATGGCGTCGCCTCCCGCAAGTGCACGGTGGCTGAGCATGGGCAGTTGCAAAGTTTTTGTTGTTGTTGTTTTTGTTTTTGTTTTTGGTTTTTGGTTTTTGTTTTGGCACAGCGGCTGGGCATGCCACCCACAAACGTTTGCTATAATCCAAAAAAACAAGAACTGAAACTCTTGGGAGAGCGAAACATGTGGCCTTGGAACTTTCTACGAAAGACAAAATAAAATTTAAAATTTAAAAACAAGTTCTGTGACGTCAGTGAAACACACCAATAAAGGAGCCAACATTAGCACTTTGGGCGCTCTTGGTCTAGACGTGGGTTATATCCACGTGTTATGTCTTTAATGTAATGTTACCCGTGTTTCACTGGGCTCTGTTTCTCATGGTTTACACGATTTTCCCAATTTCTCTACACTAGGGAAAAACTGCACGGCCATGGAACATCCCTGTGACAAACAGGACCCATGTCTCAATGGTGGCACTTGCATCCCTGGTTCTGACCCGTTTTCCTACATGTGCAACTGCAGCGCAGACTGGGAAGGACAACACTGTGAGCTGGTGATGGATCCTTGCAAATTTGACCCATGTCAGAACGGGGCAAAATGTGTCAGCAAGTAAGTGCACAATTTAAATGAGAAATTAAAAAATTCGATCCAACAAGGTTTTCATACCCATCATTGTGATATGGTTGGTTTGCTGACCAATCAAGCAGAAATATTTATAGGCCTAAATACCAAATAAACATACCCTGGATTTAGCCTTCAGTTCAGTCTACTCACATTTTAGAACATTGTCCACAAACAAATTTGTTAGTTGAATTGTGCTTAGAAATCATCCTCTGGTTAAACATTTTCACACAGAAAATGGATGCCATCTCAGCTCTGAACCAAAACTTGATGCCAATATGCATAAAAAGAATACATGGATCTTTATACTGTTCTGTAATGTGGCTGGACATTTTCGTCTTGAAAAGTGAGCGAAAATCTTAACTGGAATTGCCTTTTTTTTTTTTTAAATTCTTGTGTATACTGGTTAATGACAGTTTCGACATGCGATCCACGACTTTGTTTATGCATTATCGTCGTTTATTCCTCGATCCTTTGTTTGCAGTGCCAACCACACGGACTTCGTCTGCCAAGGCTGCAAGTACCCCTTCACCGGCGACCTTTGTGAAGAGAGAATTGCCAGTACGTCTGTTCATAACGGCGCAGTTCATTCCAACGTTACAAAACCAGCAATACCACCTACTGACACAGCAAATACAATGCACACATTACCTCACACACCAACACCTACAACCACAGATTTTAAGCCCTGGAATTCAACAGTCTCAGCTTTCAACAGAATACAAAATAGTACAGAAAATGATCATGACAGAGCAACCACTTCAATTTCAGCATTTTCCTCGTCAGCTTTAGACGAAAGTACTCCTTCAGTAAACGAAATCACAGACCCGTCAAAGAAAACGCCCGAGCTTAACAGCACGTCGTTGTCTTATTCAAGTGAACTTGGAGACAGAACACAGGCATCAACTTCGGTTGAACATACAGTAAAAAATAACACATCTTTCATTAGTAAGAGCACTGACTCATTGACATTCCCGATCCCATCCATACCGAGTGGCAGATTTTCGTACCCTAGTCAAAATATGACATTTACCTCTCCTTCTATTACATCTGACTACGGTATGAAAACATTAAACACCAGTATACAAGTAGATCTAGTTCCGTCCAACACAACCACCTCACCCGTTGCTGTGAAGCAGAACCACGTATCCTCAATGATAGGTATAGTTTTTTTCTTAGATTTCTCCCTCTGTGAACCTCGCTTGCTGGCATCCTGTTTGGCTTAGGACAGTCTGATCTGTGTTGTATGATGAATAAACCAGCATGTACTTAGACTTTATAGCTACAAATAATACATACGTTTTTAAACTGCAACCCATGGATCACTTAACTGAAAAGCTAACTATTATTACATATATATTTTGTTTTTGTTTTTGTTTCCTTTATGGTATATGTACGAGTACATTTAAAATCCAGTTTCAGAGTCCTGTGCAAAAGAACAATTCTTTTATACTTTTCAGCTTTTTTTTTTTTGTGATGAAAGATTAATTGATTCGTAATGCATGAGCAGTCAATATGTACTGTATCAAAAAGTACAGGTGTTTAGACCTAATACCGACAAACAATACCAGTGGTTTGGAATTGCAGTGTAGAATCGTCAGTGTGAAAATACAGTAACAATAAATTCGTCTCATATTTTTTTTTTTAGCGAAGGACGCATTTAATATGGAATCGAATCAGATATATTTAAAAAAACTGACTTCAGTCAGGTTTACACAGTAGTTGGTTAGCGATACCGTACATGACAGAACAGACTTTCTTCCACGTTCTCCCCTGTTACACGTTCGTAATAAAGGAAATACAATTCACAACGTCAGTGACTGAATATTGGTTTCCCAGCTACACCGGCACAGTTTCCCAGCTGTAACATAATAATGTGTTGCCGCCCCACAAAATGAGGCACATTTCGGCACTGCCGTATCTGATTCGAGAAAACCATTAAAAGGCATCATAGAACCAATTTTATCGATTTTGCGTTTCAGTAATTTTGAAAAGTTTAGCCTCTTTACTATTCCTTTTCAAAATGATAATCTTTTTTGAGAAGGGTAAATGCCTCAGAACTGACTTTGATTCGAGTCACCATCAATAATTTTGACTAAAAGCTGAAACTTCAAAACCGTTTCTCTCAAAACAGTGGTTGTGTTATTTCCTGTCTTTGAAAGGCCATAATATCTTCTCTGCTAATTAAATTACAGCAATTTTTTTTTTACCAAATGAAAGGACATTGAATAACCTTTGGTGATACCAATATCTCCATACCACCAACATGCACGTAGTGCCTCATTTTGTCGATCGGCCACACATATATTGATTCTCTCACTTCTTCCCCTTCCCCACTGCACCTTAACACTCTCCCCATCCCTTTCCACCCCAGTTCCTTAATTTTAACATATATTTCCTCTCTCGGTAACCGAGATCAGTCGTTTATTTATTAATTAAATAATCTTTTTTTTCTTAATGAAAAGAACCCCAAAAATGCATCATGTTCAGCATGCAAAACTAATAACTTTTTGATAACTTGTTTTGTTCTAATGGATATGTACAAAAGTTGAATGCTCAGGGAACGGACAGAGCGCCGATATATACTAACCTGTTCAGATTCGCTGTCTATGACAGTGATATGTACACCTAGATATCTTCCGTATCCCAGTTGAACCCCAAAGAGCCATTGAATGATCTTACAGTCTGAGCAGTCAGATTTTCAACAAGACGTGACAAGTTGTTAGCATTTGATCACTGTCATGCTGTCCTCGCCATGCACCTAGATAAATATTGTGACATGGCCGATTCATTAGGGCAGAAAAACAATTATATTTGTTTTATATGAGGATTTAGGTCTGTGAATAACGCATGCTGAATAGTGCATGTTTTTAGAGTAAATAAACTGTATCAGCCACGTTGGGAATGATGCTTGCTTTATTTATCTGTCCGTGTGCATGACATGTCTCTAGCAAGAAATAGGCCTACTATTGGCATAGTGAGATTACCCACTAGGTTGACTTTTTCATGTAGGCCTACCTATTGTTTCTGGTAATAAATAAAAACACTAGAAGCCTACTGGGTTCAAAGTCAAAATGTGGCAACAACACAAGAGTTGTAAGTTGCAAAGCCTTACGTAAGATGTGATACAGAAACGATATAATAAAACGGAAAAGAAAAGGAAACGCACATAAAATTTCGATCACTGGACCTTCATAGGCAATAAATAAATAAATAAATAAATAAAAATATAAAAAATGTAACAGTATAAAAAGAGAAGTTAATAAATTTTTAAAAATTGTAAATTCTCAGCTTTGCAATACTCATTTTTTTTTTTTTTTGGCCACATTTTGACTCTGCTTCAAGCCTTGCTGTGCCCCAAAGATTTTTCTGTTGTTTTTTTTACAGTAAGCTCAGTTGGGTTCGAAGTACACTATTTCAGTTGAGAGACGTGAGTCCATAAATTATGCTTGTCAATGCACAAAAAAAAAAAAAAAATACTGCATGAGATTAATTTACTGTTGACAGGTTTTCCGTTCACACATTTGTACAGACCAGTGGTTCTTAATCTATTTTTTCTTATAACCTATTCCCCTTTTCATCCATGTCTCATAATTTTGTTTCCTTCATAACAGCTCATTTTCAAAAGCCAGACGTTGTAACAACAAGTTTGGGGTCAATGGAATTACGCAAGAAAGATTGGGTTGGCATAAAACATAAAATTCCCACCAGATAGTAACTTTAGTTATGGTGAACTTTGCTTTGACATCAGAAAATGAGCGCAAGGCAAAGGTTGACTCTGAATACATGTAGATTGTTCAACGAGAGATGTTTAAAATTCTCTTTTGACTTACACTGTAATCAATAAGCGAAATTGTTTCATCTATGATCCCAAAGTTCCGTCTGAAATTTCTACTTAAAATTAAAATTGTGCAACAAGTTCATAAACTATTGCATTGAACAAAAAGGGAGACAATAATGATAATTATTTTCCCCTGTTGTTACCTTCCTTTAAGATGCTTTAAGAAAATCTATTTCCCCGGTGCATCATCCAATAATATTAACCAAAAATGTGTCATTGTAAACAGATGCCACAACAACCACGGAGGCAACAGATGGCGGACCAAAAACTGGCCAGTCTGTTGGAAATGTGAGTGCAAATGAAGGGTTATGTGACTTGACAAATTTGCTGACTAGTGGCCCTTCAGAAAATCTATAGCGAATGCATATACTTATAACTGCCGCTTCGAAATGTTCAGTATCGAGGGTTTTAAAAAACAGATGAAAATCACATTAGCCCCACTCTCTTACTTTACGTAACCATAGCAAAAAAAAAATATATATATATATATAATTATATATACATATATCCAATTCTTACTATAGATTATCAATGAAACTATTTCATAATCTGTGATGTCAGTAAATGAGCTGGGTCAGGAAGTCGTAATACGATCTTTCTATAGGTGACTGATTACTACATGAACTTGGCTAGTTTAGTACATTCGAGTTATCATTTGACCATAAAAGGACATTCCATTTTCCATTTGGTTTTTATAGCGTATTTTATTCAATTTTGAATTTTCTCTATATGGACAGACAGTAAATCATTTCAAATGGCTAGAGAACTTGATGTTGAAAAGTATTCTAGTTTAAGTTTGAACATTTGATGAGAAGTAGATCACAGTTTTTTTTTTTTTTAATTGCCTTCCTTATGTTATCATTGTTTGTATCTTTCAAATCTCACAGGATGATGATGGTGGATTTGAACATTGGTACGTCATTGTCATTTGCATCGCCTTCCTCCTGATCATCATCATTATCATCATCTGCTTGGTCGCCAGAAGGAGACGAAAGTGAGTGGCAGGCATTTATTATTTTTTTATAATGATTATTTTGTTTAATCTGGTCGATTCTAGATCTTTTATTCTATTGTGAGTTATAAATATTCACGTTTTCTTTTTGTTTTTGCTTTTTTTTTTTTACCTTTTGGGTAAATGATTTGTTGCTTAATATTTATTTCATATGAAGACACCATAAACTCAAACCCTTTTTATCATTGACTGTTCATCACCATTATTTATTAATGACAAATGAATAACAGGAATAGAATGGATTTTTTCTGCTGATTTAAAAAAAAAAGTGAATGAAAGAAGGATGGGAAAATGGTAATGAAACTCATGGAAAAAAGTTACTGTTATTTCTTCAGTCTTATTTCAAATAGAAAATATCTCCAAGAGAACCAGAACTTTGTCCCATTTCTAACTAAGGAAACTTTTAAATTAATATATGTGGGCTACATAGAGAGGAAAGCATTTTATGAAGATGAGAAGGAAGATAATAGGAATAACGATAGTCCATTTGAATTTGTCGCAACCTGTATGTACATGTATTATCATCACCATCATCCCCACTGAGGTAATGCCAATGATTACACATGTACTTTCACGCCTGTGATTGTTACAGGAAACAGAAGAAGCATCCAGTAGGATTGCCAGAGGGTAATACGAACACGGTTGTCGTGTTCAGTGGAGATAATCTGACCTTTGAAAACGGAATGTACAACGACGTGAACAGAAACGGATCTAGCTCAAATGGTGGTCTCAGACAGGTAGTCATAGTTACTTTAATTGTCACTATGAAAATATTTTTAGTAATACAGCTGTAGCCATTGCTTCGGTGTCTTTCATCTACTACATGTAGTTGTGAATTATTATGTTTTTCACAGTATAGGATATATATTACATACAAACATGTACATATCAGACAGAAGCAAAATATTTTCAGTAGAATTAGAGAGAACATAATTTCTTTATACGTACGTAAAGTGAAGAAGGAAGAAGGGCACATGTCTTTTATTTGATTCTTTTACCATTTTAAGATGATCAGAAACAAAAACCTATTCTTTCAGAGCTATATTGCAATGGCTTTCTTTAAGTGTAATACTGTTCTTGCTGTACCTTTTCAAAGGAATGTTAAAATAAATTTAACCACCAAATCATTTAAACATTTACACGTAACAGTGTTAACTTTCTACCAAGCCTAATTACTGCACCCCCACAATAATTCAGTTTTGTTTTGATTTGGTTGTTTGTTGTTTGTTTTCATCCGGTGAGGATGATTAAAATGATCATTTGGATTTTACCATGTATTCCAGCAACCTCCATTAGTTACAACACCTACCGATGATGATCTGTTCAACCCAGTGAAACCAGTATTTTGTCCCGATGACGTTGAGTCCCAAGGAGCGGTGGGTGGACGTAGCCCCTACCATGATATGGATGCTGATGGGTAGGTCACATTAACAGGTTTTGTTTGTTTGTTTCTTCCATAAGGGAATGGATAAAGTGTCACATACCTCTGCTGGCATCCCTATATCAATATGACATAGATTTGTAAAGGATTTTTGTGCCGTTGGTAGGATTACCTTATAGCCTGCTTCCCTACATCAAACCAATGTCTGCACAATGTCGTAACCAGCAGCTCTGCGTAGGAATGATGTGCCGTTCCTATGAGCAAACTTGACCTAAATCTGATGCCTCATATGTCCGTAGGGTTGCTGGCGGCTGGGACGGACTTCATCACAATTGTAATAGTAGAGCCTAGATGCAGTCAGTTCTGGCAAAAGGGTGACAGACCGCTAAGCATATCAGTTTTTAAGTTCTTACTTGGTAAAGAACCGTTTGTTTGATATGACGTATTAGCCTATTCAGTTTTTAAATATGTAAAGAATTGCAGGACCCGTCGAGTATTGAGCCATTACTTCAAGAGAGCTTTTTTCAGTTTTCTAACATACACACACAAATGACTACCGATTATTCCCAGTTTGAACAGCCCAGGGGGAAAAATCATATAACATGTCGTGTATCATTAAGTTAAGACTTATATTATTGTGTTCCTTGCCACATAATGTTTCCATTCTAAAATTGTGGAATAAAATACATTGTACCCTTTATCTAAATGATCTGATTGGTATTTTATAACATTTGCTACTCTCACTACTCTGCTAATTGGGAAATCAATTACATGTATCAAAACTTTGAAAGATCCCTAGCTTGCTCATTTCAGATTACACAACTAACATAAGACTTATCTCTTTCCTTTACCCACCAGTTACGTAAAACCATCCAGTCTCATCAAGGCCCAGTCTGAATGTCAAGGTTCTCCAGCCACTGACCGAGCAGCAGACAATCATTATGCTGACTTCCATACTCTCAAATCCACTGGAGGTAATATTAATGCTAACTGCAATCTCTATTGTGTTCTGTTCGTCAGAAGACTCTCAAAGTTGTCTGTTTTTCTTGCGGATTTTGAGTAGGCCTACCATACTAAATAATCACATTTTGGTGTAATGTGTTAAATCAAAATACAGTGTAGTCAGTGGTGGCACTGTATGTTATTTCCTGCTGTTTTTGAATTACTAGGTGATGAAGGCCACTATCAGGACTTGGATGAAACAGCCATAGAAGTTCGGAAACTGAATGACCTTGAGGCACCAGTTAGATCAAGCCCTATCAATCTGGAATTTCCCCATGGTGACAGAGGTAATTCATGCTCTACCTTTGAACTTGAAAGAGAAGGAGAAAGTATTAAGCTATCAAATCAGGAATCTTATGCTTATATATGTGAAGTTGCAGTGGAATATAGATTTAATTGATTGAATATGATACACATATTATGACCAGTCAACCTGCGACCATCCTGAATCCCAACCCCAACCGTCCACTTCCCACCAGTTAACCTTCGGCCCTCCTGGACGCCAGTCGTCCTTGTAATCTTGGCAAGAGCTTTCACCAATTCCGAAAGTTAACAGACCAGCTGGAGGCAAGAAACGCAAAAACCAGTCGGCAAATCTAATTACGAGTAGCCCCTTTAAGGCCATGAAAGTAGCACAGGAAGATTCAAAGCAAAAAAAAAGGAAAGCAAAATGTGGGGAAATATGTTAATACCAAGAACAATGTTGCCAAGAAAGTGTCTGGGAAGGGAAAGGGGAGAGCACCGAAGAAAAAACCAAATAATTCTATTTACTATTGCATTTTTTGTAACGAGCAATACGTTGACCCTCCGACAGAGGACTGGATCATGTGCAAGGAATGTAAGCTATGGGCGCATGAACATTGTGCAGACCTTGACTGTGGGCCATTATTGACATGTGACCTATGTTCTTAAAAAGTGTGTACTAAAATTTTTGTTTGTTTGTTTTGTTTGTTTTTTGTTTTTTTTCCACACCCATTTCTCATTTTCATTTGTTATTCAAGGCAAGGGTGGTTCAACTGGTGTGGTGGGTGGCCATGTTGTTGTTACTAGTTTTAAAAGCTGAAATGAATTTTAATACATATTTTTCACTTCAACTGCTTTAGTTTTTATTGATATTGTGTCCTTGAATGTTTCATTTTTGTTTAAAAACATGTTTAAATACATATATGTGAAGTCTGGTAACCAACTTGTCTTATTTGACAGTCATAAAAAAAACGGGCCCATCTTACCCCATGGCTGGGCCCGTCTTGCCCCATACCCGGGGGCCAATACCGAAAAATCACAAAATTTTCTCTGGCCTCATGACGCATCAAATATTTACCATGAAACTTTGTATATTACTTGTATGTGCCAAATGCTAATATGTGACAAATTTTTAGCTTAATACCTTTGTTGGTTCTTGTGTAACAAGCTGTTAAAAATTTGTGACCCATCTTGCCCCGTGTTCCCCTACATCTAAAAAAATGCTTGATGATAATGATTTGTGAACTGCTGGAAATAATACACTGATAGACCGAGGGTCGAAATTTAAAAAAAAAAAAAAAATGGCCTAAATTATCTACATATTTAATTGTAAAAGTAAGTTTTACCATTCGTCATCCTGTTTCATCCATGTCTAGCTGGAACGTTTTGTGTTTGTTTTTGGCCACCTCAGGCAACCGCTCCACCACTGCTGACTTTTATTCAGCCTCTTAAGCCAAGCAGTTTTGTATGACTGTAAGTGGATGTTCCAATAAGTTCTCTTGCACTGATCTGGACTGTTAGAAGTTTTAATGAGTATCTCCCCCCCTCCCCCCCCCCTTTTTTTTTGGCCATTTTATTCACAACATATTACCAAAAAATTGATCCTTAAGGAAAACTCTAAAGCCATGGCATTTAACAATACATTGTGTTTTAACTTTGTTTCTATCTAGCTGATGGACCCTACACTGACAAACCTTCAAACATTGCAGTACTGCCAGTTCCCGGGTTGAAAGGATTGAATGACAGTGACTTCAGTCAGTCTTCCGTCAGCGATGATGAGTTTGACGATAATCCTATCTTTGGTTCAGCCCCACGACAACAAGGTACAGTCACAGTTGAGCAAACATGCAGTCTGTCTCTCCCTTTATATGAAGAACGTCAAAAATGTCAATGAAAAGACTCTCTTAAATTTGAGACCAAATAAAATTGGTACATGCAAATACACTTATAGCACAGATACAATATTTCTCTTTCTTAATGAAACAGTCAGTACCATGAAGACAAAGAAAAAAAAAAAACTCGAAAAAAAATCATCAAAGTCAAATGTTTACACTGTCATAATGGGTCTCATGTTTCCTTTCCAGCCCTGCATGCAACAATTTCTGTTAGCTCTTTTAAATGAACAAGGGTCAGTGAATAATTTAAGTTGAACACCAAATCAGGATATCTGACAACAGGTAAAATTTAGAATTTTTTCGTCACAAGAATTTGATTGTTTTGTTGCGTGTTACATGTATTAACACTGCAGGTGACACCTAAGTCTCACCAATTAGCCTAAAGTCAATCTGATTTTGTGTATTTCTGCTAGAGGATGATGGAACTTACACAGATCCAATACCGAAGTCATCTAGAGATCAGCAACCACAACCTACATCAACCTTTAAGGAAGGACCTTACGCTGATGTTCCTATAGTCCCACACACACACAGTAATCCATTTGCTGACAATGGTTTTGAGGAAGATGATGAACTGCCAAATCTGGGTACGTTGTCACTATGACCAAAGGTAGTAGATATCATAAGATGGGACAGCTGGCACATTGTGCATGCACAGCTTTCACATTGCAATAGTGACGAATACACAGAAGTCATAAACAAGCTGAATTTTTACAACGACAAGATGGAGAAAACACTTAATTGTGTTCACTATTGTATTATCATTCCAGGGCGTAATGGAAGTAGCTTATTTTGTAATTATAACCTCCATGGCTGAGGGAAACTCTGGGCTTTTTGGGGTTTTTTTTGGTTGCTATAGCGCTGTAGCAAAATTGGATTGTGCATCATTTTACCAAGCACTCTTTTCATGCAACAGGCCTTGGCCCTCGATCGGTGTACAGTCCGTGTGCACCCATTTATTAGAGGCGTGAAGAAGACACTGTCATGTTGTATCTAACTCTATTGTCTTTGTTGTGACTGCAGTATTCTCATATAAAGTGTATTCAGGGGCGAAGTGTGGTCCTCTGCAGAGGGTAATCAGAATTTAAGCTAGTAAGATCCTCATAATAGGACGTATCGCTACATCATATTTACATAATTATAATTATAAATGCAGCGACTAAAACAATGAAACGGTTGCTAGGCACTGCAAAAATCTGAAGGGCGGACTATTCTTGTCAACAGGACAGGAATGCAGCAATTTACAAGCCAAACTAATCTCAAAAACTATTCATTCATACTAACAGACTGATAAACGCATATTTTTCACCCATTTTTTAAAATATAGTTTGAACAGCACGCTTTCATTGTCATATTCATAGCCAGAGATTTTGTTATTCTACCATCTCATAAAGTTTCTCGGAAAGGACCCATTTGTGGTGCGCAGAGGTGTTGAACGGAGTCAACCCAAGAAGGACTTCGGGTAATAAACAGAAATAAACGACTCTCGAGATTTACACTGAGCTGGACGGTTTTGAGTTGGTTGTGTATCTGCCTGTTGTGTCTGTCAAGTGCTATAGTGGTGACCCCGACGTGATCTTTAGATCTAGACAGAATATTCCTATTCTTAATCTTTCAACGGCGATTCGTCCACGATGTCAATAGAAACAGTAGTACTTAAATTACCAACGTTTTGGACCACTTGTCCTTCAGCGTGGTTCGCTCAAACTGAGGCTCAGTTCGTGCTGCGTGGAATCACAACAGACGAAACGAAGTACTACTATGTAGTAGCAGCACTCGACGCTAACACAGCTTCAAGATCTTTATCAATCATATCCTCACCTCCTCCAACCTGTAAGTACGACACACTTAAATCGTTCCTTACGGACGCTTACGGGTTATCAGAAGCAGAGAAAGCAGACACTTTGCTAAACATTAACGCTGTGGCTATTCTTACGGCAGCCTACCAACTGTTAGTCCATTGTCAGATTGATATGTAACGACGTGAGGGTCTAGTCAGTTTGTATCATCGAGCCGTAGGCCGATGTTCGTCTGGGCAGTAGTCAGATTGACATATCAGGGTGAGCCGCCGGGGTAGCTATGTATTGTTTTCACTCGTTAACTCTAAGAAGGACTTCCGAATGCATTCTATAGTCCGAGTGAAAACAATACATAGCTACCCCGGCGGCTCACCCTGATATGTCAGTCTGACTACTGCCCAGAAGAACATCGGCCTACGGCCTCGATGATACAAACTGACTAGACCCTCACGTCGTTACATATCAATCTGACAATGGACTAATATAGCCTAGGTAAGTTGGTAGGCTGCCGTAAGAATAGCCACAGCGAAACATTAAAGTACTAGGTGACAGCAAACCGTCAGAAATAATGGACAGAATGCTAGCTCTTTTGGGAGACCACAAGCCATGCTTCCTTTTCCGCCACCTGTTTCTCAGACTGTTACCTGAATCTATTCGTGCTCCACTTGCTAATTCCCCCAATATCACTGACTACCGAGCACTGGCGAAAGAGGCTGATAACCTGTTTAACTCTCTGACAACAAACGCGACAATCTGCACTGCGGTTCAACCACCTAAACCAACACCAACCGTAGCACATGATGCAGGTTTGTCTGAGATTGACACGATTTGTTGGTTTCATCGAAAGTTTGGTTCAAATGCCAGGCGATGTTCCAGCCCATGTAAATATTTCAGCAACCTCAAGACTAAAAAGAACCAGGGAAACGGGAGAGCGGGCCAGCGGTAGAAACTTTACTTGCTGGTCCGCCATGTTCGCCCACTACACCATGTACTAAACAAAACCTAGAGACAAAGGTAACTCAACTATTTGTGACCGACGCACAGTCTAAAAGACGCTTCTTGGTGGATACAGGCGCACAAGTCTCTGTAATACCAGCAACATGGGCAGAAAGAGCGTCAGGTGCTACAAGAACACCTTTGCAAGCCGCCAACGGAACCTCCATAGCCACCTATGGTTCACGAATCTTACCTTTGCATTTTGGCAACCGGATTTTCAAAGCACGTCTTATATCAGCTAATGTCAAACGACCTCTCTTAGGGGCTGATTTTCTCCGTCAGCACAACCTGTTGGTCGACATTCGAGGACGCCGCTTGATAGAAGCAGAATCTTTTGCTCACATTCACTGCACTGTCAGTTCAGTTTTAGATAACTCGGATCTTGCTCTCATAGAACCCACGAGCAATAAGTTCCGTAAAATTCTCAGTGACTATCCGGAACTGTTACAGCCAACCTTCTCCACTGCTGAAGTCAAGCACGGGGTGAAACATTTTATCCCAACTAAAGACAGGCCAGTCTTCGCTCGTGCACGTCGTCTAGCACCAGACAAGCTGGCCTCTGCAAAGAAGGAATTTTTCGGAAATGGAAAAGATGGGTATTGTACAGAAATTCAACAGCCCCTGGGCATCCCCACTACACATGGTACCTAAAAGTAACGGAGACTCACGTCCTTGCGGCGACTACCGCAGACTGAATGATGCCACAGTTCCTGATCGCTATCCGATACCCCATATTCAAGACTTTTCGGCTCGCCTGGCTGGAAAAAAATATTTCTCCAAGATTGACCTTGTGAGGGGATATCATCAGATTCCTGTAACTCCCGAAGATATACCTAAAACAGCTGTTATCACGCCGTTTGGTTTATGGGAATTTTTACGTATGCCATTTGGCCTTAAAAATGCAGCGCAGGCGTTTCAACGGCTCATGGACTCTGTGCTCCAAGATTTAGACAGCGCATTTGTCTACCTTGATGATATTTTAGTGGCTAGCTCCTCAGCCAAGTCTCACGCAGAGGACCTCAATGCAGTTTTTCCGGCGACTAAAACACCACGGACTGGTAATCAAGCTTGAAAAATGTCTCTTTGGAGTGGCATCGCTTGATTTTTTGGGACATCGAGTGTCTGCGTCAGGCTCAGGACCAATGTCGTCTCGTATTGAGGCAGTAAAGAAGTTACCACAACCAAGAACTGTAAAGGCACTCCAAGAGTACCTTGGGATAATAAACTTTTATCACCGTTTCATTCCAAACATAGCTTTGATGTTGCGTCCCCTTTATCAAGCTCTGAAAATATCCAAACCACGCCAAGATCTCATTTGGTCCCAGGAAATGAAACAATCCTTCCTTGCCGGTAAACAAGCATTGGCAGATACAACCATGCTGGTACATCCATGTACAGATTGTCCATTAGCTTTGACATGTGACGCATCTGATGTGGCCGTCGGCGCAGTCCTTGAGCAGTACAACCATGGTCGCTGGGAGCCACTTGCCTTTTTTAGTCGCCAGCTACGTAGTCCGGAGATCAAGTACAGTACTTTTGACAGAGAGCTTCTGGGCGCCCATTTGGCAATACGCCATTTTCGTTATATGCTACCAATAACTCTGTGAGATGTCTGTGCTAGGGGGAGGTGTGTGGTGCGCAGAGGTGCGCAGAGGTGTTGAACGGAGTCAACCCAAGAAGGATTTCGGGTAATAAACAGAAATAAACGACTCTCGAGATTTACACTGAGCTGGACGGTTTTAAGTTGGTTGTGTATCTATCTGCCTGTTGTGTCTGTCAAGTGCTATACATTAACATTAAATGGTAGAAAGTGCTTAAATGGCATCTCTGTGACACAACGATGTGTAGCGATTTCGGAGAAGTGGCTATCTGCCGTCGCGGTTTAGGTTCGAGCGACCTATCAAGTGAATTGATGTTCTTAATACGTTCGACTGATTTTGATCACAGTTATATCTAGGTCTAGACTATAATAGTTATTATTCTTTGATAGCTCTTGCTGTGCGTAGAGTAAATTATTCTTAGATTACCTCAAACAAAACAAAAAAAAGATCCACACAAACTCTTTCACTCTACTCTTTACCTTTCGATTGGAATGAAAACGACCGCATAGTGAAAAACCTGCATAAGTACGTAAAATCGGGTCAAACTTTGATTATAAACCTATTTTTTCCCCCCACTATTTTGCTGTCTGCAGCGCCGCTTTGAAGAAAACAGGCTATGCTCAAGCTCGCTTCTGGGTGTAATCAAGTCTTCTTCGTCTTTGTTAATCACTGATTTTGGACCAGTTCATATGGTGTAAGTCCCTACAAGGATGCTTTTCGGTGAGGGGTGTTAGACTATAACAACAAACCCAAAAAAGCAACGTAGAATAGAATGCTGAACTGACTAAATGGACTTGGAGTTGGGCTCGATCTGGAAAGCACAGTAATTCTAGAATTAATATTCGAAGGGTAATCACTGATTATTTGATTATGAGGAAGCCTCGCCCCTGAGTGTATTACATGTATTATGATGGATATATTTTGTTTAAATAATCATGCCACATATGTGAATTCTGTATTAAAACCCCCGAAAGAATAATTGATTATCTGTCTTGATTACTCCTACATTGGAAGTTGGAACATGACATTGATATGCTACAAAAAGCTTATTGACAAACCTGGAAGTTTCTGTTTTGTTGCAGGCCTGCCTCCAATAAACAATGCTGGATATGACACACCCACAGGCTCCATGCATGGACATCGTAAGTGACAATATATTGTGTGTATGGAGAAACCATTTGTAGCACATGTTGACTTACAGCATTTGCTCGTGTATTTAATCCTTTCATTGTTATTGTTATTTACTTATGTAGCAAATTAATCTTTGAGTTCAACATGTAAAGACTTTATTAAAACATTCGGCCTTCAAGACAACTACACTCCTTGTCAGAAATTTATGTCAACAAAAAATTTATTCCATTAATGTATAATGATCTCTTAAAGTAATTACATGTGTGCCCAAGTAGGTTATTGAAGTTAGAAAAAGAATGCTGCTCTGCAATATACAATGTACATGTTATTGGTTAATATGTTTTAAAAGAGATGTGCATTTATTTTACATGCAGTAATTTCAATGTACCATGCTAGATTTAACTGTAATTATTATTATCCAAACTATTAAAGCAGAGGTAGACAAAGAATCACATATCTAGAGAGTTTGAACAGATGGGCGACAGGGAAAAACCAGGATTAGATAGGCTTTTGAGAGCATCCGAGTGAAGGAATGAGTGGCGAACCATGATCGTCGATATCTGTTCCAGATCCAGCACTTGAAGAAAGAAATTAAGCATTATACAAGTATGCTGAAGTATTACAATGACGTACTGTGTTTACAAGAAATTCATAATTTCTCTTTCTCAGCCCCCTTCACATCTCAAGACAGTCAGTATGACAAACCATCCAACAACCAGCCAGCAGACAGGACATCAGCCACCACTGAATATGACTCTCCCAGATCCTCAAATGGCAATCATCCCATCCGAAAAGCCCCTGCACCTCCTATTCCGGCACCAAAACCCCCAGTGCGCAGCATCTCCAACAAACTACATCCTGCTGGCTATGAAAATTTGGAACTGAATGGCAATGATGAAGATCATTCTTCACAAAAGGACCTTCCTATTGCACCCCCTGTGCCTCCAAAACCCCAACGGTCCTCTGATCATACTGACGGTCCAGACACAGAAAATTTTCCTCGTTCGATTTCTGTACGCGAAGGCTACACATTTGACAGCATCGAAGACCCAGGCTCTGAGACAAATGTTGATGACGCTCTGGACACAGATCAACAGAAATCCAATCCTGCTGAAGGTCTGTTCTTTGAGAATCATATTTTCTCGTAAAGTGAAACAAAATTTGCATTGGATTTCAGTTTCATAATGTGATAAAGGAACTGTATTAGCAATGGAGAATGTAAGATCATTCATATAAAAGGATGTTTTACATTCTCCGAGAAGTGGTAATTCTTCAGCCAACCCCTTCACTGTTCAACCTTAAGATTTTCAGAATTTTGATGGTCATTTCTTTGTGCACTTATGAGCAAATTATTGCTTAATTTCATTACATGTACCATATTATCAAACGAAAGAGTGGTTTATTTGTAATTTCACGTGCATTATTGACTTGGTATCAACCACAAAATACTGTTGTTTTTTTCCCTTGGCAGTACATCACATAACTTACTAGGGACAGAGAGTGGTTAAACCATTTTACAATTAGATCTGAATTTATTGTAGATGCAAGAGCTTAATGTAAATTTGATACAACGGTGCTGCTTAACAGATTGTAAGCCATATTTCACCATGCTATTGTATTCGATCAGTTACGGACTTCTAATATAAATTTATAAACTTATGCAGACAAAAATCATATGTAAGCTATTGGCCATATGCGTTATCTTATGTAGTCAAATTTTTGTTCACAGTAAATCCAGAGAGTTTGTTCATTCACGGACATACAAATTTGATCTATGTAGCAGGTTTTTCAGATAATCCCTGACTTCTTCTCAAATCCTTTGCCCTCACCAGTTATCCATGTTGATGAACAGCAGTTGGTTTTGTTACAGTACAGTGTATTTAGATTGTGACTGTGGTTATGTGTTCAGAATACATATCACTGGGTTTGTCTGACAGTTTTATCATTGTATTGTAACTGTGTGCATGCATAATTCACAAATGTGACAGTAGGTATGTCTGATTGATTACACCGTGTTTCATCTTTCATACTTCAGAACTTTGTGACTACATGTTTATTATGTATCACCATCCATATTCAGCTGATTTTGTCTTCAGAACTGTGAAAACATGTTTTTGGAATATTGTGATAGTGCATATTTGGCTGTTTACATAATATGTTTATAATGTGTGCAAATGACAACATAAACTTGTAAATATTCATTTACAATGTGTGTGGCTTTGTAAACTCTATTCAATAGGAAAGAAATATGCATGAAAGCTTTTCTTTTCTATTCTTAAATCCTTTTTTTTCCTGATCTGTGATTTGAAATTTTTCTCAGATTGTGAATTTGTGCAGTTGTGTTAGTAAACAGGTTTATTTTAATTGTAAAATGCATTCCTCTCGTATTTCTTCAGAAGTCATTTGAGACTCCGGTCATTCTTATTCTGTCCATTACATTAATGCTCTCTGATACTTGAAAGATTTGAGGTCTTCTGTTTCACAGATTTTCATTTATCGAAACATGCGAGGATCATGTTTTTAATTAAGCTTAATTGAGAAACAAGATTGTAAATACTACAGAATTACAATGCTGTCATAATATGTTGATAATTGGGATTTTGTTTAATTTTTTTTATCTCCGGTAATTGAATGTCTTTTGTCTGATGTTTATTTTATGTGTAATGTAGAAACGCATAGGATGAATCTTTCCATGTTTTTACATATCATTTAATATTTGTATGGTTTTAATAAAATCTTCAGCCAAGATATTCCATCAAAGATCTGTAACTGCATTTGTTTTAGCTGATTTTAGTTTAACGTGGTGAAATGTAAAATTGAAGAATATTCCATTGAAGTAGACATGAAATGTTGCAGGATCAACCTAAGTAATGAGAATTTTATTCAGTTTTATTTGTGACCTTTTCATTCTGGTTGCATGATGTTATATTTAGCATAGCCAATTTTCTTTTTATATTTGTAGGCATTTATGGTTGATTATTTAATCTTGCAGTTTGACTCCCATAGAGTTTTGGCATTGCCTGGTCAGTATCTATTACACTTTCATTTCTGAACAAATAAGACATGGATGGCAACATTAAAAAATATGATCGAAGCAGATTTACTTGTAGTTGTACATGAACATGTATTTTTACCATTTATTCGGAATCATTTAATTGGCATTGATGTTATACTTGGCACAATTGATTTTATTCTTTTTTGTTTGTGGGCATTCATGATTAAAAATTTAATCTTTCAATTTGACTCCAGTAGAGATTTGGCACTACCTGGTAAGCGTCTGGTGCACTTTCACGTCTGGACAAATCAGACTTGAATGGCAACTTATAAGAAAAGTATGACCAAAACAGATCCAAAAAATGTCGCCCTTTTCTATCAGAAAAGAAATTAGTTGGACTGAATGGATGAACATTTTCATCTGTGCAACAATATTTTCCATGCTGTTTTGCCAGTGCGGAATTTTCTTATGTAGGAAGCCATAATGTTGTTCCCAAGATATTCAAACACCTTAACGATAAAATGCTAATAAAGCATTACATAGGGCAATTTCTGTTTCCACCAGAACTGTACATATTTAGCTAATAAAGTATTGTAATTATATAGGGCCTTCTCAGATTTAAAAACTGTAAATATTTTTCCAAAGCAGAATCCTTTTCAGTCTTGTTAAAGGTGCCTTATTATCATTAGTGTCTTGAGCATCTTCAATAATATTTGGCGACTGTGCATGATTAAACGGGCTAAACCAACATAATGTCAGGCAGTTGATCGATTGGAATTTTTATACCATACTGTTATTTTGTTAATCTGCTGGCCGTGTTTCTTACAACGAGTAAAGATGTATAATTCATATGTTTTTGGGCTAACCGTTGGCTTGATGGTGGCTTAATTGTGCCTTGCGCCGTTGATTGATGGGAAGCCTAATAGCTCAAATGTACAGTAGTCGGACGAAGCTGCCATTTTGTTGTAATTTTGCAACCTTTTGGATTTTTAACAAAATATAACAGAATTATGAATCATCTAAAAACAATGAACCTGTCTCACAGTTAACAAAATATCACGTTTTCAGATATTGCAGGATTTGTAATACTGGGAAAACATGACAAATGTGAAAAAATGTGTACCATACTTTTCAGATCTATGGCTACAAGCATTCAAGTGACACCCGATCAATCTGCAGAATCTTCACTCTTTTTTCATTTTTTTTCTCCAACAGAAAGTTAAGGACATAGTAATATGTATTGTTCTTCCGAAGGGAAAGCGAGATTATAAGAATTCCACTTGATGACCATGCATACCTAACTAAATTCAGATCCCATTTTGTTGTTGTGGTTCATGATTGCAATGTTTCCATGCGCTTTCTTGCCATATGTAAAAAAAAAAAAAAAAAAGTTTCTGTATTATAAAAAAATTACTGTAATTAAAGTCCTCCTATTCAGAAATTTTGTTTGTTTGTTTTGCTACTGTTACTGATATATAATAATATATATATGCTAGAAACTCTCTTTCTATTGGTATAACTTCTCTTTTTCTGTTTCAATTAAAGCAATGAGAAAATGCACCAAATGGGACAAAACCCTCTAGAAAACAAAACATCAAAACCAAGCCAAGAGAATGTTGTTCAAAAAACTGTATTGAAATAAGATCATCACTCAAAATGATTAAATGAAACATCAGATCATATGAACATGAGCAATAGGGTTGGAGGGCAGATAAATGAACAAATTTATTTAATACACAGATTGTCACCTGTGCTATTTTAGTCAATGTTACACTGGCGGGAGTAAGAACTTGCACGGCATACCTGTAGAGGGCATTAAAGTGAAGACTGAGCAAATTTCTTGACTTTGAAAAAAAAAAAAAAATCATAAAAATTACTACATGAATTTGCCTTATTTACAGTAACAGTTCGTTCAAACTGCTCCCAGGCAGATTTATTTCATGCCCAAAAAACATTTTTTTCCATACACTATTAAAAATGTCCTCAGAAAATGAGACTATTTGACGTGTGTAAAAATGAATACACTGATGTGATGTATCATTTCACAGAATATTTTCAAAGCAATGTAATGGAACGTATATGCAGAAATGGTCCTATAATCCTGCCACTGTTTAAACATTAGATTTGTTTTTCATTTGTCAAAATGTAATGCCGCATAAATACTGAAGTTTCATAAGAAAAACAAGGTATCATTAGACAAGCAAAGCATGTATGATTATTATGTTTTCACTTTAAAAACATAGTCAACAATAACATCAACACAGTAAACACCCACAACAGTCTAGGGAGGTCATTGTCAGAAAAACATGAAATCAGCGCTGTGGAGAAACATTAGGTTTATCAAGTAAGCTAGAATCCTGAGGAAATTCTTTCCACACTTGTATCCATAGATGTATAATAGTATAGATCGCGCAGTCAGTGGGTCTGCGATGTGGCAAAATAATAGAGCGGCCGGCGGGAGACATTGCCCCTCCCCGATCAAGTCAGATTAGAACAAAAATTGATACAAGTAAAAAAAATACAACAGAGACACACACAACGAAGACTGGCACTCTGTAATAGCGAACACAAAGCCGTAAAATACAGTACATGTATATCATATACGTCTATTCCACAGATAAGTACTACATGTACTACCTAGGATCAACAGTCACCTCTTCAATCTCGCTTGACGATGAAATAAATACCAGGATAGGAAAAGCTGGAACATTTTTTGGCAGACTGAAAAAGAGAGCATAGAACAACAAAATGCTTACACTAAGGGACAAAGATAAGGATATATGAAGCATGCGTCCTTAGCTCACTCTTTTACGGATCAGAAACGTGGATATTGTACTCGGGGCAGGAGAAGAGACTAAATACCTTCCACCTCAGATGCCTCCAAAAGATCCGTGGCATTAGCCGTCATGACAGAAAGACCAACACACAAGCCTTGGAAGAAGCAGAACTGCCGAGCATGTTCACCATCCCGTGCAAACGAAGACTGGGATGGCTAGGTCACGTAAAACGAATGGACGATAGCAGGATCCCCAACCAGTTGCTTTTTTGGTGAAATGTCCCAAGGCGACAGACAGCGTGGATGGCCAAAGCTAGGATTCAAGGACGAGTTCAAGAACAACGTGGTCAAGTGTAACATCAACCCTGGAACTTGGGAAGAACTAGCAAAGGAATGTTCTGCTTGGAAGTCTACAGTGAGAGCTGGAGTCCAACACTTCGAGAACAACATCATCTCAGACCAAACTGAGAAGCGCCAAGTAAGACAGGAGAAACCACCACAATCTCGCAGCACCTCTCTTGCTTGCCAGGACTGTAATAGGAGCTGCTTATCCAACATCTGTAGGATACGTCATGAGTGAGGCTGCAGGAGAAAGGAATAAGATAGCTGCTGACCGTCTGTCAAGACGAAAAAAGCCAAGTACTAAGCATATATGCTTGCTTTCATGTAGTTCCAACCATCCGTCCCTCAACCCAAGTTATATAACCCAAGAAATGACAGCTGAAGGCATTTTTTTTCTCCCTTGTCAAGACAGTGTATTCACAACACACTGAAGAATAGCATACATTCTCTGGAAGGAAAAATGTTCCCAAATTTAGCCTAAAATCTCTCTCTCTCTCTCTCTCTCTCTCTCTCTCTCTCTCTCTCTCTCTCTCTCTCTCTCTCTCTCTCTCTCTCTCTCTCTCTCTCTCTCTCTCTCTCTCTCTCTCTTTCTCTTTCTCTCTCTCTCTCTCTCTCTCTCTCTCTCTCTCTCTCTCTCGCTCGCTAGTAGTAAATGAAATGGACGTCTTTCGGTCATCTTTAAAATATATAAAATTTCACCCTTTACTAGCATATATACATATGAAAAAGTAAGCTTTATCAAAAAAAAATAAAACATAAACTCCCCTAAAACTCTCTCACCCCGAGTTTTAGAGAGTTTGAGAATCTCAGATGCAGAAAATTCTGTTGATTGATTCACACATGAAAAGTTTTAAATACGTTTAATTCCCCTTCCTAAAAAATTATTTAATAATTGTTTTGATTCTGGAGATATATTTGAACCATTTACTTTTTTTGGTTTAAAAACATTATCAACTATAAATTTATTAACAGCTTTTTGTCCTAAGTCAGTTGCTGTTTTCTTTACAACATTTGATACAACTTCTTTTGCAGTATCTTGCATAACTTTGCTAGTAACAGCTGAAATTAAAGAATCAAAAAGACCTGATCCGGAATATTTATTACTATATCCTCCATAAACATATTTTCTTTTGTATCCTTTATTTATCACCAACATTTTATATAGCAATTTTTAACTGTGATTTTTTATATTCATTAGTGTTAATAATTTTCTGTCTATATAATTCATCTATAATACTTGCCAGTTCATTTAAAACCCCAGTATTTCCCGCTTCTCTACTAGCCATTAATAATGTTAATCTTTGTATTAAGGCATTTGGATCCGATGGAAGAAATCCTGTTCCTTCATAAGTTGCAGTAGGACCTCGCGCTTCTAAGACTTTTTGATTATGACTTTCTACATCGTCCCAAATCGGTTTTATTATTTCAGTATATTTTTTTCCTTTACTAGATTTAGGTCTTGGGTTATTAGGATCGTTATTTTGATGCATAGCATTAGTATCAAATAAAATATATTCATATTTATGCATGTCTTCGGGTTGATAATTTTTAGGTTCTTTGCTGGTTATTAATTCCCATAGACCCGGTGTTCCTGTATATTTCTTTTCTCCAATAATAATATCATCGTTATTAATTTTTATTTCTTCACTACCAATATAAAGTTTGTTATCTTTAGTATAAATTCCAAAAGTAGTATCCCCCCCCCCCCTATCTTTACCTAAATATTTTGTTAAATATTCGGTTGCTATCGGACCAAGGTCAATTGGAGAAGCAGCAATTGCTTGTGGAAATTCTTCTAATTGAATAGGTCGCAGCTCTGCTTGTAATGCAGGTTCAATCGCTCTCAAGGGTTGACTTTGTTCTATAGCAAGTGGCATTTTCTGAATCGCTTTCTTAGTTTCTTCTGCTGCTTTTTGTGTACTTTCTGTAATAGGACTAAATACTTTGGAAAATTCTCTTTTCATTTCAATATCTCCTACTCTTTCGCTTAAGTTACTTAATTGAATATTTCTTTTTGTTTTTAAAAATTCATTAACAAGAGCTTCACGTTTTGAAAGATCTGCAATGTTTAAAAAAGACATTTTCAATATAATAAAAATAAAATATTTTTAAAAGGAAAAAAATTAAACAATTTTATACTATAAGATTTTTGATTTTTTTCAATGGATCATCTATATTTAATTCAGGATCGCTTACTTTTTTCTTTTTTATTATATTTTTTAATTCTCTAAATTTTTTTTCTTCATCTAAAATAAGTTTAAATTCTTCATCTGAAATTTTTCCATCTTCAAGAGCATCAGAAATATAAGTTTGAATAGTATTAAGTTTTGATTCTAATAAAAATAAAATTTTCTGATGTTTATCAGCTTTATGTTGTAATTTTTTATTTAAATATCTTAAAAATATACTTAATAAACCTGTACCTATTGAAATACCTTCTATAATAATAGCTGCAGGAATGTTAACCACTGTAGATAAAAGTATTACTCCTGTTGTTCCCATTCCAATGGCTACAGTTTTTAAAGTTATATCAGTTCCGTCAATTATATTTAAAGCTTTTGAATATTTCTTAACTGTTATTCTTTTATTTTCTTGAGTTCTTTCAAAAGAATTTTGAATGTCAAGAATTTTTTTCATTCTATAATTCGAAGCTTCCATTTTAGAATAAAGGTTTTGACCTTTAGTTACACCAGCATATTTATAAACGGAATACTTTTAACCAAATCGCTCAAAAAACCTTCACCATTATAAACCTGTCCTTCTCGTTTTAAATACAGTCCATCTCCTTGAAACTCATTACCGCTTCCTTTTACAGTTCCTAAATATAAACCTTCTCCATCAGTTTCAATTTGACAGAGACATCCACCTTTTTTTAAATATAAACCGTCACCAACTCTAGAGGAGTTTGTAGGTTGATAACCGTCTCCCAATAATTTTTGAACACCACTACTTGCTAAACCCGTAAGCCCGCCTATTCCTATGGCTTTTGCTACTGATGGAACAACTTTAGATAACAATGGGAGTGCCATTCGAGCAAGAGCAGCCAGAAACCCTCCTTCAATTTTCATGTTATATTTTATTTGATTTCTACTTAGAGTAATATCAGCTCCTTTATTTTGATTGAATGCTTTTCGCAGTTTATTTATTTGTGTTTTTGTTAAAGCTAAAACATCATTTCCAGATTCTGTAATTCTAATAGTAACAGGAGTATCATTTTTCATAGCTCTCTGTATTTTTTCTTTCTGATTATCAGAAATATTTAATTGAACATTTTCATATGTCATTTTTAAGAGAATAAAAATCAACTGTTTTTAATACGTTCAATTTTATTTTTACGTTATGTTAAAACTTAGTTCGTTGTAATTCCTTTTCATAAAAAGAACCAATAATTTCTTCATCATCTAAATCTTTTATTTTGTAAGTAATTGGATATGTATATAAAATTTCATCTATTGTAAATATTTCTTTTGTCCATTTTGGTGTGTAACCTTTTTCAAAAAATTTTTTCTTCTTTGTAATTCTAACTCTATCACCTAATTTAAATTTAGGCTTTGGCAATTGGCTACGCGATGCCTTTGGCAACTGTTTCTTTGTCTCTTCATATAAATTTCTACATATGGTTAATTCATTTTCTTTTTTACTTCCTTCAATAGGAGTCATTTTTATTGATGAATGATAGGTGTCATTATAATCATTTACTAAATCATCTAAAACATCTATATATTTCGTAATACCATTCGCCGTAAAATATTTAAACATTTTTTCTTTCATTGTTCGATTCCATCTTTCCACTACAGAACTTTTCTCTTCATTCTCTGTGGAATAGATTTCTTTGAAAAGACTCTTAACATGTTTATTATAGAATTCACTTCCTTTATCAACCCATAATTTTTCTGGATGTCTGCTTAATATCTCTTTAAATCCTTCAGCAACTGTTAGTCCACTTTTATTTTTTAAAGGAATCATCCAACCATATTTTGAGAAAACATCAATAACAGCAAGAATATATTTAAATCCTTTGTTTTGCTTAGAATAAGCAGACATGTCAACTAAATCAGCAGCCCATATTTTATCAATTCCATTAACTATCACTCTTCTTTTCTTAAATTTTTTAATTACCGGTTTATGAAGTTCTTCTGCTAAATCACTCGTAAGGCTTTTTTTTTTTTCGCCCATTCCAAAAGTTTTTTTAATTTTAATAATAGGTTCAACAATATTTCTATCCATTCTTTCTCTTAATGTTGGTTTTAAAATAGAATCTAAAGACTGTATCATCTTATTATCACAAACTTCATTTCTGGTTTTAGTATCTTCATTTTGTAAATAACAAATATCGTGATGCATTGCGGCTTCATCAACTCTATTAATTGGTTTACTCCAAGATTTTGGTGTGAGATCGGAATTCAACCGTTTTTTTAAATTGGTTCCCGGTCCTGTAAAATTATAACCTGGCAAATGCATTTCAAAAGGAAATTTATTGATGATTTTGTTGGTTATACCACGTCCTTGACTGTTGGCTACGCCATGCCCTTGGTTATTAGCTATGCTATCAGCTCCTACAAATTTAGTTTTAGTACTTCCACAAATTACACATTTGCCTTTTAACATATTTCTATTATTCTTTGTTTTAACTTGTTCAATGTTTATAGTATCGGTTTGTTGTTTACACTTTACACAATACATCAGAGTTCTACTTTCAGACATTTTTAATAATAAAATTAAAGAATAAAAAATGGAAAAAATTTGCAATGGTTGTTTTATTCGAAAACCTCTTGATTTATTTTACAAGGAAAGAAAAAGTTCAGATAGTCATAAAGCAAAATGTAAAGAATGTATGGAACTTCAAAAACATTTGCATTGTGTGAGAAATAAGGAAAAATATAAACAAGCATATCGAGAATTTATGAAAAGAAATCCCGATTATCAAAAGTCTATTAAAAATAATTCTTAACAAATGGTCGAAAAAACTTTCAAAAATATTATCAAAGAAATCATTATCGATGATGTGAAAGAAAATAATACTTCTAGATATTTCAAATTAATGAAGGAAAGAGTGAGAAAACTTATTGAAGATTTTAAAAATAATAAAACAGTAAAAGTTAAGTTAATAATAACCTCTGAATTTAATACTCCTTTATCTTTTGATATTATTGAAGCACATTATCAGTCAAATTTTGGTATTATAAATTCCATTAATGATTTCAATACCTTTTATAATTCCATTGATGAAAATTTTAACGCATGGGTTGATAGATTTCAGGCTAAAGGATCTGGACATATATTTAATCAAATTATTAAAACAAATGTAAAACTTTATAAAACTAAAACTTTAAGAGCTTCTTCTTATATTCCTACTTCGTTTAAAAGTGAAAAATATTATCAACGTTCAAAATAAAAAAGATAATAAATGTTTTCTTTGGTCCATATTAGCTAAATTGTATCCTGCTGATGATCATGTTCACAGACTCTCAAATTATTCGTCTTATGAAAATACTTTAAATATGAATGGAATTAAATATCCAGTTAAACGAAAAGATATTCCTAAATTTGAAAACCAAAATAATATTTCGATAAATGTTTTTGCTTTAGAAAAACCAGAAGATAAATATTCTATATATCCAATTTATACTAGTTGCAATTACCAGCATAGTTCCAACTTCATTGATTTACTATATTTAGAAGATGATGGAAATACTCATTACTGTCTTATAAAAAATTTAGAAAGTTTATTAACAGATAAATCTTGTAACAAAGCTTTTATCTGCAGGAATTGTATGAATATATTTAAAAGGGAAGAGACATTAAATAACCATAAAGAGAAATGCTTAAATCACAAAATGTGTAAGACAATCCTTCCAAAAGAAGGTGATAATATTTTACAATTTACAAATCATCATTTCAAATCTAGATTACCGATAGTTTTCTACTGCGATTTTGAATCATGTAATAAAAGAATATCTACAACACAACCAAATCCAAATGAACCTTATCAAAATAAAATTTTTAAACAAGAAGCTATTAGTTTTGGAATATATATAAAATCCGATTATGATAATTTATGTCCTTCCGTTTATCATACTTATACCGGAGAAGATGCGAAAGAAAAATTTGTCGAAATGATTATGATGTATTATAACGAAATCTGTAAAAAGTTAAATTACTATAAAAAAGCTAAAGCTAAATTAACTTATGCCCAAGAAAAAGAATTTAATAAAGCAACAAATTGTTATATTTGTAATATTGAATTTTCAGAAGAAAAAGTAAGAGAGCACAATCATTACAATGGTAAGTATCGAGGCGCTGCTTGTCAGTCTTGTAATACTAAAGAAGGAAAACAATCTAAAGTAATTCCAGTATTTTTTCACAATGGTAGTGGTTATGACTTTCATTTCATAATAGATGAAATAATTAAATATGAAAATCAATATAATAAACTTTCATTGCTTGCTAAAATATCTGAAGAATATATTTCATTTGAATATGGAAATTATTACAGAAAATTAAGATTCCTGGATAGTTATAGGTTTTTATCAAACTCTTTGGATGGTATTGTAAAATCAATGGATGATTTCAAAATCTTAAAAGAACATTTCTCAGAGCACGTTGATTTACTCAAAAGAAAAGGTGTTTACCCTTATGAATATGTTGATTCAATTAATCGATTAAAAGAAAAACAATTACCACCAATAGAAAATTTCTTCTCAACTTTAAGAAAAGAAGGAATTACAGAAGACGAATACCAATATGCTCTAAATGTTTGGAATACTTTTGAATGTAAAACTTTACAAGATTATCATGATTTGTATCTAAAAACAGATGTATTACTTTTAGCAGATGTATTTGAAAAGTTTAGAGAATTTTTCCTAACCAATCATGAAATTGATCCGTGTTATTGTTTCTCAGCTCCTGGATTAACTTGGCAATGTGGGTTAAAATATACGGGAATTAAACTAGAATTATTAACAGATTTAGATATGCTACTAATGTTTGAGAAGGGAATAAGAGGTGGTTATTCAGGGGTTTTAGGACCTCGATATGTAAAAGCCAACAATAAATATTTACCAGATTATGACCCTAAAAAGAGATCAAATTATTTACTATATCTCGATGCAAATAATTTATATGGAGGAGGAATGTCAGAATCTTTACCAGTTGGAGATTTTAAATGAGAGGATGAAACATTCCTAAATGAGGTTCCTGAAGGAAGAGGATATATTCTCGAATGTGATCTTGATTACACAGTTAAAGCAAAAGTAAACACCAAAAGATTTCCTTTAGCTCCAGAAAAATTAAAAGTGAATGAAGACGATTTAAGCGATTTACAAAAAGACTATTTACAATTAGAAGGAAAAAAAGTAGGAAATGTAGAAAAACTAAAACTAAATTAAAAAAATAAAAAGAAGTATATCATACATTACAAATTATTAGAATGTTTTAAATCCCTTGGATTAGAAATTTCTAAAGTTCATAGAATAATTTCTTTTAAAGAAAGACGTTGGTTAAAAAAATACATCGATTTTAATACCAATCAAAGAACAAAATCAAAATCTGACTTTGAAAAGAATCTTTGGAAATTAATGAATAATTCCTTCTATGGAAAAACTCTTGAAAACATAAGAGATCGAATTGAGTTAAAACTATTATCAGATAAAGAACAAGTAACAAAATTAATAAGTAAACCTAATTTTAAGGAATCAATTATTTTTAATGAAAATCTAATTGCTATTGCTAATAATGTAACATCAATAAAGTTTAATAAACCGATTTATTTAGGAATGTGTATTCTTGATTATTCCAAACTGGTTATGTATCAATTTTATTACAATGTTGTTAATGAACTATGGAAATCTAATGAAGTTGTTGGATTTGATACCGATTCATACTTTCTTAATATTAGAACTGAAGATGTTTATGAAGATATGAAAAAAATAAAGGACGATGATTTAGACACTAGTGATTATCCAAAAGATCATTTTCTTCATTCGACAAAAAATGAAAAAGTTATTAATAAATTCAAAGATGAACTAAATGGTAAAGTTATGAGTGAAATAGTTTTTCTTAGAAGTAAAGCATATACATATAAAGTTGCTTCTAGCCCTGGCTGTGTTATCGAGGAAAAGGCATGTAAAAAATTAAAAGGTATTTCAAAACCGACAATTAATAAAGATGTTACATTTGAGGATTACAAAAATTGTTTACTTAATAATGAAATTAATTATAAAAAGATGAATGTGCTAAATTCTGATAAACATGAAATGTACATAAAAGAAATAAATAAAAAAGCTTTAAGTCCTTATGATGATAAACGATATATACTTGATGATGGTATTAAAACTCTTCCATATTCTGATCAATTTACAAATATTATATATGAAATGGTAGAGAATGTTAGCTTCGACTCCGTCAATTAACTTTGAATAACTGCCATATTCCTTCCATCAGATTGAAATGAAATTATCTTATCAGAAATAACTAAAGCATAAGCTGTGGTATCTGCAGGAACATTTTTATTAAATGTAGCCTTAACCATTATATCAGTTGTGCTATTTTTTAACCTTTCACTTTGTTTTGAAACATCGAAAACAAATAACGGATAAAGCGTTTTATAATCAATAGTGGTAATAGTTGGATTGCTAACCAATTCATCTATATTATAAAATTTTGATCTAAATGATATAGCATCATTATATACTCTAGAGAATTGAAACTTAGGGAATGATAGTTGATAATCAGATTCTGGGTAGCGCCTAGAATTTAACTGAACATTAATATTTCTCACATCAAGATTATTGAATATCGCTGCATTTTCTTTTTGATCAGATCTATCTTTTGTTTGAAAAGCTATTATAATCCATCTAGGTTTTTCGGGAGAAGCATTTACAGATAATCTCCATGAAAATTGAGTTGCTACAGGAACTGTTATTGAATCACATTGTCTACTTCTATAGCCAACATTTAATTTTGCTTTTGATTCAATAATTTTATATAATTCAAATTTTTGTTGATCCGCTGGTAAAACATGTGGAACATACCATGAAATTTTATCAAGAGTAACTTTTCCTTCGGCAGCTTTATCATCTTTATAAATTGCAATATTTGAATCTGGTCTTTTGTACAGAGTAAGTTGTTGAGTAAATCCATAAAGAATCTTATCATAATCCTCTGCAAAACCGAAAATATGTTTCAAAGGAATTAGAAAAGAAAATGTTCCTTTAGGATCAGGATATTTTAGCAGTATCTCTTGTCTTGTTTCAAAACCTTCATTATTCTCAATTTTTCTGTTAGTATCTTTTATCCACAATAAATTAAGTCTTTGTGATTTTGAGAGTAATCCTAACATTGTTGTTCCTCGTCCTGGATGGTTTAAATTTTCAATTTCTTGTCCTGATAACTGATATTTTATAAAATTAAACAAATACATTATGCCGTTATTACATAAAGCTATTTTATCATCAGCAGTATATAATGCTCCATCTGTTTTTGTAAGTCTACCTTCAATTATTATATAGCTTTCACTTGGATGAGTAAAAATATCTTGCAATTCAATAGTTATTCGAATTTCTCCTCCACTATTTAAATTTGTACCTGTAATTGGATTGTATTCATGGTATTCATATTTTTCAATACTTTCATCTACCTTAAATTTTTCTTTAATCGTTAAAATGTCTTCCATTTTAATAGTATTCAATTTGAGCATCTGTAACGGGTGCTACTATAAATCTTATTCTACTAATGTGATAATCTTTATCAAAAATTAATAGAGGATTAAGTGTTTCAGGGTTTATTTTAATATATTGAGATATAGGGTTTACAACTAGTGTAGATTCTTTATTTTTTTTTATAGATAATCGATCTAGAATTAAAATTGAACCTTCTGGCGGGTAGTTAATAATATTGCTAGTATTAAGTAAGTCAATATTAATGCTACTCTGATCAGATACGTTGGTCTTTTCAGAAACAAAATAACTTTTTCCATTAATTCTTTTATATCCTATATTTTCAAAAGTAACTTTTATTTTCATTAAACCATCATTTTTATATGTTATTGAGATTTCAATACCAACTGGTTTATAATCGTCAGTATATATTGCTTTAATATCAATATCCCAATCAGGTTTTTTAGGAAATTCAACTCTTTTATATATTCCGTTTCTCTTTAATTGAAAACAATATAACCTATTTAGTTCTCCTCTGGATAAAAAACCATCAACATTTTCTAAATTGTCTAAGTTAACTGCATGGTTATTAAGCGGAGTAATTTTCTTTTTTTCCATTTTTCTACAAATAATTTATTTCATCTAAAGTTACAGGTAACTGTGTAAATCTTATTCTATGAATTATAAACTCTTTGTAAATGAGAATATTTTTAAAACTAATATCACCATCTGTTTTTTCGGCTTTCAATTCATTAGGCATATTTCGGATTTTGTAATCCTCTTTTTGTTTTTTTACAATTATTCGAAAATCTTTTGAATCATCTCCCGAAAAACTCATTTGTAATCCATCCATAATTTCTTTGTTATTAAAAGATTCTAAAACTTTACCTTCAATAATTATAGTTGAACCTATCGGAAAATCTTCAAGAATCTTTTTTTCATTCTCAAATTCACAATTAAAAGTTAGAATGGTGCGTAGCTCATCCTTAACGTTTGCAAGAAAATACTCCTCATCATGGCGTTTTAAAACTGTTGTCTCTCTATATCTAAGAAGTGGAACCAAACTTCCTATAATGCGACCTGAGTTGTAAACTTTTAGTAATATTTTGTTATTTCCTTTAGTTGATACTTTATCGCTTCTTAATTGAATATATACACCCCATTCATGTTTGGTTGGTATCACTTTAAGTTTTTCATCAATATTTATAAGATTCACAGGTATATCTTTTACTTCACTTATAAATTTAGGAGGTGGTGAATCTACAATTTCATTTCTAACATATATACCATCTTCATTTAATTTGAAACAATATATAGAATCTTTCTTTCCATTTTCATTAAAACCTTCAACATTTTCCAAATCATCTAGATTGGTTGCATACTTATGAATTGGAATAATAGTCGTCGTTGAGTCTCCGCTGGGCATAAGACCAAATTTATCGACGGACATTTTTAATGAAAAAAATTTAGAAGGAATTTCTTAATACAAACTAGTTTTTCATTTTCTTTCCTTTTAAAAATGGATGTAAAAAGTCTTGATTGGGATGATAATTTAACAAATAGAAACAGTAGTCCTATGTTACCTTAAAGTATAAGACGAATTATATTAGGAAAATGTGGATCAGGAAAGACTAATTTACTGTTAAATCTCCTGCTACAAAAAGGATGGCTAGATTATAATAATTTATATATTTTCGGTAAGTCTGTACTCCAAACTAAATACAAGATTATAAAAACGGGTTTTGAACAAAATCTACCTAAAGATGTTATACTTGAATTATTCAATCAAAAAGACTATTTTATAAAAAAGAATATTTCTCCTTGTCAATTGGGAAAACATGCTGATATAACCATGACATAGTCAAGTGCCAGTTTTATGATTTAAATTCAGAAAATAAGAATTTAATGATATTTGATGATATTTTACTGGAGAAACAAAACAAATGTGAAGCTTATTATTGTAGAGGAAGGCATAACAATGTTGACTGCTTTTACCTAACTCAAAATTATTTTAAATTACCAAGACAAACAATAAGAGAAAATACAAACTTTATCTGCATTTTCAAGCAAGATAGAAAAAATATAACTCACATTTATGACGATCATGTAAGCGGTGATATGCCATTCGATGAGTTTAAAAGTCTCTACCAAAAATGTTGGAAAGAACCATATGGATTTCTTGTAATTGACAAAACTAGTAATAAATTCAATGGGAAATATAGATATAAATGTAAGACATTTTACATGCCTAAAAAATAGGTGATTTTATTACATTAAAAATGGATGAAAACAAACATATTTCTACTTTAAACATTTTAAGAGAAATCGCCCAAAACACAAGATCAAAATTTTCAGAGCAAATTATCGTTATGAATAATAAAACCACATTCAAGACCATATTTAACCCACCTTCAGAATTAGACAGG
Organism: Onchidella celtica; assembly: GCA_963931925.1. Classification (NCBI taxonomy): domain Eukaryota; kingdom Metazoa; phylum Mollusca; class Gastropoda; order Systellommatophora; family Onchidiidae; genus Onchidella; species Onchidella celtica. The sequence continues at coordinate 40,477,545 of OZ007572.1, read as the reverse complement.
GATAAACATTATGAAATCGCCTTAGTTAATTTAGAAACTTATTATCCTTTCCCCAATGTCCATGAGGAAAACAATATGATAGAGTTTTATGATGGTTCAACTTGGAAGAAAGAGTATATACCAACAGGTGCTTATGAAATTAAAGCTTTAAACACTGCAATTCAAAGCCTGATTGGTGATGTTATAAAAATCGAACCAAATAATCAAACTTTAAAATCCGTTATGACTGTCAAGAAAGGATACAAAGTAAATTTTAAAGAAAACAATACCTTAGCTGATTTATTAGGATTTCATCATGAAATTTATGACTCGGGAACTCATGAATCTGAAAACATTGTCAACATTCTTAGTGTTAATAGTATTCTAGTTCATTTGAATATTATAAACGGAAGTATAGTTAATGGTTCCCCCGTTCCGGTTATTTATTCTTTTTTCCCAAATATATCTCCGGGATATAAAATAGTTGAAAAACCTAAAAATCTTGTTTTTCTGCCGGTAGCTATGAAAACGATAAATAACTTAGAGGTTAAAATTACAGATCAACATGATAAACCTTTAAATTTAAGAGGAGAAACTGTTGTCATAAGATTTCATATTAGAGAAATTTAAAAAGTATTTTTAAAAGAAATTTAAAAACTAAAAATGGCACTATCCAATTTTGATATTTTAAAAGCTGTTAAGGAATTAAGAATTCCTAATTTTAGAGGTGTGTTTTTAAGAACTGAATTACCTGAAAAACCGAGAAGAAAAGAATGTGGAATACTGAATTTAGGTGATGGAACGAAAGGAGGAACTCATTGGGTCGCTTGGTATTGTGATAAAGTAAATAAAATTTATTTTGATAGTTATGGAATTCAACCTCCTTTAGAAATAATCAAATATCTTAGAGAGAAAAAAGGAGATATTCAATATTCTACTAGTCAAGTACAAGATCCAAACACAGTAATTTGGGGGCATTTGTGTTGTATGTTTTAAAAGAATTATCAGAAGGAAAACGTTTTCAAGAAATTATTAATAGTTTGAATCCCAACAATAACTATAGGAAATAACTGTTGTCGTCTTAGAATAGTGTTGTATTTTCTTGGCTATGTCCCCTGTGTCACGAGTAGGTGAGCTGGGATCAGTAGTTACGGGGAAGGGGGTCGAGTAAAGTTAACCCACGGCCCACGGGTAATGAAAAGCGTGCATGTTGTGAGTGGGGGGGGGGGTCTGCATGAGGCGAGAGCGCTGTACTACTATCACTGCAAGTTAGAAAGTCCTAGGGGACGGACGTAAGTGAGAACAGTCGGGAGATTGTGACAGTGTTTCCAGTGATGACTGGTAGGTGGAACGATGATTGATAATTATGATTGATGTATTATATTCGTCTACGACCATGATGTAAATAAGTATATGTGAGGAATGTGGAAGTCCTTGATACTGTATATAGCAATGTGCGCCATGAGCGATAGATGGAAGTTAGCTTCATGGATTTGTAGCGAGAGTGAGTAGGGCGTAATACGGTGGAGGTGTTACCGTAAGATGTTTGGTGAGTGAAATGTGAACTATTGTGTGTACGCTTCATGAGTTGTAATGAGGGGTGAAGTGATTAGAAATGGTATGGTATTATACCAATGTAATGTTATTTTTGTAGGTGACGAGGTCGGGCCGAAGAGCGCCGCCTACGGTGAGCACAGGGGATAGGCCAGCATAGGGCCGAAGGCCACACATAGGCCAGGAGTGAAGCTGTCGGTGCAGGACAGTAGAGGCACATGAGTCGTGGCAGTCTGGCCACAGACAGGGATGTATATATGATCGTGAATGTGCTATTAAGATGTATTACTGTGACATGGATGTATTACTGTGCGAATGAGATATTCATGTGAATTGAAGTATTAACGTGCTATGGCCACGTGAAGTGTATAGGAGGCTAAGGTGTATTGATTTGAGGTCTTTATTTTAGGAGGTTCGCTGCCCTTGGCATTTACACCTCACTTTACTTGTTTTATTATTTCTTGTTCTGGCGGGGGGGGGGGGGGGGGGGGGAGATGATATGGATAAATTTTAATCTATTAATTTCAAATTTTGCCCGGGCAGCGGCCTTTCGGCCTGCTCTTTACGATTTCCAACTGCCAAGGTATCTTTAACGTGCGCAACGTGCACACGGGCCCTCCGAATTTTTTCGTCCTTATCCGAGAAGACTAGGTACTCGATCCTACCCCCCAATAGGACCAGGGACTTGAAAATATGAGAAAAATCCAATTTCCAAGAACTACTCGATCCTACCCCCCAATAGGACCAGGGACTTGAAAATATGAGAAAAATCCACTTTCCAACATGCCTGCACTGCCCGGGTTTAGAACCCGGGACCCTTGGCATGAGAGGCGAGCACCTTGCCTCTAGACCACCTTGGGTGTATTGCCATAGGGAGGCGCTATTGAGAGACTGTGGTGTGAAAGAATACTAGTGTGTCATTAAGACCCTGAGTGGAGAGGCTGAGGCCGAGGTGTCTTTAGAAGTAATTACCGGGTTGTGGACCCGAGGAAGTGTGCTTACGGAAGAGGGCCGTGGACGGCAGTTAACTTGAAGAATATAATGTATGTATGTAATTGCAATGTTATCCATATCTTTATATTTATGTTTAATAAATGTGTGAGTCTGATGGGTTGTTCTGTTAAGTGTTATACTTGTTCGTTCGTGATTGTTGTCCTGTTATAACCATCGCATCTCCCAGTCTGGGATTTGTGACACCCTGCATTGGTTCTCCCGGGTTTTAGCCTGTGACGCAACAATACAGATGCGTATGTGTGTGAGGGAAGTGTGTGTGTGTAAGGGGGGAGTGTGTGTGAGTGTGTGTAAGGGGGGAGTGTGTGTGTGTGTGTGTAAGGGAGTGTGTGTGTGTGTGTGTGTATAGGGGGAGTGTGTGTGTGTGTGTAAGGGAGTGTGTGTGTGTGTGTATAGGGGGAATGTGTGTGTGTGTAAGGGAGTGTGTGTGTGTGTATATATAGGGGGAGTGTGTGTGTGTGTGTGTGTGTAAGGGAGTGTGTGTGTAAGGGAGTGTGTGTGTGTGTGTGTATAGGGGAGTGTGTGTGTGTGTGTGTGTGTGTAAGGGAGTGGGAACCATTCATTTGTTGATATGCTCGGGACGCTCAAAAACACTAAGTGGCATTCGTTTCTATTAACAGAATGCCAACAAAGTCTAAATGGGGGTCATAACCCTAAGCACTCTAATGAGTGATGGCGGGTTTGACCGAGCAGAGGAGATTTTGAAGAGAAGTGGTTAGGGTGTTCCAGGTGGATTGCCATTGCTGAGGCTGCTAACGTAGATGTTTATATGAAGAATCGCTGTCCCACGCTTGAACTGTGAACTCTGTGTTAATCAATCGCTCTGATAGACTCATCTCTGGCGGAACTGGCAGGTCCGCGACCTAATTAAAGTTGACTTGCTATGATTCATCTCTGGCGGAACTGGCAGGTCCGCGACCTAATTCGAGTTGACTTGCTATGACTCATCTCTGGCGGAACTGGCAGGTCCGCGACCTAATTCGAGTTGACTTGCTATGATTCATCTCTGGCGGAAATGGCAGGTCCGCGACCTAATTCGAGTTGACTTGCTATGATTCATCTCTGGCGGAACTGGCAGATCCGCGACCTAATTCGAGTTGACTTGCTATGACTCATCTCTGGCGGAACTGGCAGGTCAGTGACCTAATTCGAGTTGACGTGTTATGACTATCAAGTTTTCTACTACTTCTTGAGAGCTTTGCTGTTTTCTGCTACTTCTTGAGAGCTTTGCTGTATATCAGATCCATAAATGTCTACCGATGTTTCCCAATACTTTTTGAACGTTTCATTACTTTTCAACATGTCCTTAATAGCAGTTTTCATTTGGTAGAATTCATGAAAAGAAATACCAAGGGCATAAAATCTAGAACAAGTTCCAAAGAGTTGATAAATCTCTCTCAGTCTGTGTGCATATCTACTGCATATTCCAATGTTCTTGGTTAACCATGTTTCCCATTTTCCAGTCCTTTTTCCAGCCATCTTTTCCGTTTTATAAAGTGAAAATGTAAGTTCCAAAAGTTCTCCATATCGCAAATTTATAAACATAGATGTTGCATCTTGGAGTTTAATATGTTTATAACAATCATGAAGCTTTTGTATAGCATTTTCAATTGTCTCTGTACTCTCCAGTTTGAAGAAAAAGATTTCTTTTTCGAATTTGAGTTTTGGATTAATTTCTTTAGAACACAGGTAATCGTGTACTTCTTGTGGAGATCTTGATTTCTTTTTCTTTACTCCAGTGTGATACAAAGAATTCAATTTCCTTTTTGGTTGAGTTGGAAGTTTTGGTAGTTTAGATTGATCACTGGGCCCACTTTTTCTCAGTTCGCTTAAGACAGCAGCTGTCTTTTTATGAAACTGAATATGTTCATCGAGAATAAGTTTTTGTTCCTCTGTCCACAAAAATAAGTCAGAATAATCCCAATCCAAAGTTTGTGAACCACAATCCATGTTGCTCTCTTGGGATAAAGACAGTGTATCATTTTGATCATCCATGATGAAAAGAACCACTTTGATCTAAGCAATCCAGAGAAATGACGATACACACCACACTAAAACTGAAACACACCTTTTCTCCACGAAGTACATGAAGCAAATGAGTTGCCCGGGGAAATTGATTCTGAGCTCGCTGGGTAAATAAGGTGTGACTACTCAACAAACGCTTTGATTGGTTGGCTTAATGTCGCAGTGCTGCAAACAAAGATCAATAATTGCAACAACGGGGTTTCCAGCCTATGCAGCGCGTTCAGCTTTTTGCAGGAATTTGCAGGTGAGAGAGTTTTAGGGGAGTTTATGTTTTAGTTTTTTTTATAAAGCTTACTTTTTCATATGTATATATGCTAATAAAGGGTGAAATTTTATATATTTTAAAGATGGCCGAAAGACGTCCATTTCATTTACTACTCTCGCTCGCTGTCTCTCTCTCTCTCTCTCTCTCCCTCCCCCCCCCTCTCTCTCTCTCTCTCTCTCTCTCTCTCTCTCTCTCCCTCCCCCCCCCCCTCTCTCACTCTCTCTCTCTATCTCTCTCTCTCTCTCTCTCTCTCCACATGAGAGTTCGTCAACATTTATATGTGTAATGCTTTCATAGACACATGGTTATTAAACAAAGAAATTGAAGCAAAACTTCTTGAACAACGAATAAACTGATCTTCCAGCTTGATGTTTTTAGCAAAAGACTGTACAGCAGAGATAGTTTCATTTGTAAGCACTATAGTATTTTTCGTTCATAACAAAACCAAAGTAACATTTCATGTCTGAGTCAACTTTTAAAAAGATATTCAAATCTGGCAACTGAATCTTTGCAAGTGAATGGTAACAAAATCGGAGAGATGAAATGGTCCTTTAGTAGACTCCGTCTGGGTTATACCCATCTCTTACACCGTTTTTTTACTAATAGGGGAAGATCCCCCCGAATGCGTGGCATGCAATTGCCAAGTATCAGTACGACATATTTTACTGAATGTGTCCACTTCATGCATTTTCGAAGAAGACTCTATGCCTGCAGGTCCATCAGAGAATTATTGCCTGACACGGACCCGCAACGCATCCTGTCCTTTCTGAGAGAGGCTTTGATCTACAACTTGATTTAAAAACTTTTATATTCGTTTACAAAACAATTTTTGAGAATGTTACAATAGTGATCAATTATAGAAATGTACTTAATTCTATTGTTAAACTAAAAGCTCTGAATACGAAAAACAAATAAAGAACATGTACCCAAAATAGACAGGGAAGGGTGTAAAGTGACCGTTATCGTGCTGACGCGCCGTAATACCCAAACTCAAACTCAAACTCATCTAAGCAATCAAATGAATGATTCATTAAGCCACAGAAATAGGCAATTCCACAATTTTTGTCATTTTTTACATACAGAGAAACAACCCATCTGATTTTTCTCTTCCCGTAACTATTTCTGAGCGTTAGCTTTCGTAACTTTTATTTACCACAGTTGACTGGGTAAAAAAATTGATACTACCTTGAAAATTCGATAAATCATCTAATCAAATGGCAACCAGATGAAAGCGTTTAGAGGTACAAGTGTAAGAGACATAACGAAGACAGTTTAAAAATGGAATGACATGAAACCTGGAAAAATACTATGATCTTCATGTTGAATACTTAAACACCGCCTTTGCCATTTAAATTAAAGTGCACGATGCATTCATGCAAACAAACACACACACACTCACCCACACACACACACATTAATCACCCTGTTGGACCTAGAACCACGTAATGCAGTTATCAACGTTCAATATTTGGCTGAACTGAATAACAAGAATAATAACCCCCCCTCCCCCACCAAAAGCAGATTTAATGATAACAATAATAAACGATTCACCTGTATTTTACACTTGGACGTACGTGAAAGGATTCTGTCGTTTAATACCTATTCTCCTATCGATATCATGCCACTAGTAGTAGCAATAGCTGTGGTAGTAACTGATAACGGAATGGGTAAAAATGCAGTAGGTAATTGTGGTAGATGAGGCCGTAAAAAGAGTTGTAATGGTCCTTACCATATCCATGTCACTATCTCCATCATCAACAACCATTACCATCTTCATCGTTACCAGCAGCGCTTATCATTGCTCTCGTATCACCGCTATCACCATACTACACTTATCATCATCATTACTACTACCATCACTGCGAATTGAATCAGTCCATGTTACACCTAATTTTGTATTTTGGTAAAGTAGGTTTGGTCATTCTGCTTTCTGTGCAAATATCTGATATGCCCAACGCTATATTTAGCGACAGTCCCTGACACGGGATACCGAGATGGTTCAATTCGCCAAATTCCGCCTGTCGTTTTGAGCGCATATCATCCATGCCAGCAATGCAACAATTCACACCACACCACTTCATAATTGAACGAAAAAGACTAGAACCACTGAGCTCTGTGAGCAGTATTCACCGTGTTTATACGCGCGCAAGTGATGGACCATTACAGTGAAAGAAAGAATGGTCCATCTCTGTATTCTGTGCCTCGGTCTATATTATTTTCATTTGCTGTGTCGGAAAGTAGCGGCTGATTCAGCCCTATTTCTGTTTTCTAATGTCTTGCCCACCAGACACATTTCAACTGAAACACGTATTTTAATGCAGTCAACTACGTTTTAGTTTATATCTTTAAATGTTCAAAACAAACCCTAGGAAACGACCGATTTTTATCGAGGAAATGTCAATAATAAAAGTTTGTTTTTGTCTAGTCATCCATAATATTATTATTTATTATCTGTCTGGATCTGTGTTTTCGAATCGCCTAATATTGGCATAATATTGATATATTTGCAAAAATATTGTGACAATGGACAGCAATTAACGAGGTCTATCCTGATTCATCTCTCTCTGTCTTGTAACGTCATTCATTTATAATTTATTTTGTGTCCATGTATGTTGGGGGGGGGGGGGTCGTCTGTGTGTATATGTGTGTATCTACGTACATGTGTGCACTTTTTGTATTTTTATCGCTACAGAAGAAACGCCTACTCATAAATAATATAATATAATATAATGGAATGTAATGTAATGTAATGTAATGTAATGTAATGTAATGTAATGTAATGTAATGTAATTGTATAATATAATATAATCTTACTATAATTGAGCTAGAGGGTGAAACTGTAAGCAACTAAAACTTCGCGTCTACGCCATCAAAAATTATGAAAGTTGGTGCACTGCATCAATTTTTGACGAAGAGTTACGTGGACACATTCATTTTGAACAAAAATCAGTCTTTACTATTATTTATATTAAAATGTTTTGAGCCGCAAAAGCAAACATGTATTTTCGTCGAGTAGAATAAAAAAGCATGACAGGAAATTCCGTCCTTGACCTCTCTTTACACATTGGTGGTCGAAAATGAACGTAATCACATGCCTGTATTTCTACGTAAGTTCTATTAGTCATTGCATCGATTCCAAATGCTGCTTTTAATGTAGCTTAGATATAGGTATGCGGTTGGGGTTTCTACAAAGAATCTGCAAGATTTATCTTGCGCGGATCGGCTAGTATAATATAATATAATATAACATAACATAACATAATATAACATAACATAACATAACATAACATAACATAACATAACATAACATAACATAACATAACATAACATAACATAACATAACATAACATAACATAACATAACATAACATAACATAACATAACATAACATAACATAACATAACATAACATAACATAACATAACATAACATAACATAACATAACATAACATAACATAACATAACATAACATAACATAACATAACATAACATAACATAACATAACATAACAACATAACATAATCTATTATATATTTCAGTAACTTGCAACCTTTGGCATGACTAACTGACCAAACTATACACTCTTCAGGGCTTAAATTTGGCAGGAAGGTGGCAATTGATTTGAGGTCTTTATTTTAGGAGGTTCGCTGCCCTTGGCATTTACACCTCACTTTACTTGTTTTATTATTTCTTGTTCTGGCGGGGGGGGGGGGGGGGGGGAGATGATATGGATAAATTTTAATCTATTAATTTCAATTTTGCCCGGGCAGCGGCCTTTCGGCCTGCTCTTTACGATTTCCAACTGCCAAGGTATCTTTAACGTGCGCAACGTGCACACGGGCCCTCCGAATTTTTTCGTCCTTATCCGAGAAGACTAGGTACTCGATCCTACCCCCCAATAGGACCAGGGACTTGAAAATATGAGAAAAATCCAATTTCCAAGAACTACTCGATCCTACCCCCCAATAGGACCAGGGACTTGAAAATATGAGAAAAATCCACTTTCCAACATGCCTGCACTGCCCGGGTTTAGAACCCGGGACCCTTGGCATGAGAGGCGAGCACCTTGCCTCTAGACCACCTTGTCCCCCTTGAGATTGAGATAAGGAAGATGATGGCTATAATTAAAAGTTGTTTACTTCAAGCATGTATTTTTTTAAAAATAACAGTGTTTATTGCTATATAACATCTGTATGTTTCCATGTTTGTTTCGTAATATATTATAGTATGTACATGTCATAAAAAGTAACCGTATCAAGCATTCAGTTTGGTGCGTAATGTTCTGGTGCGCATGAGTTCTGAAGCATTAAGACTAGTTTATTGCTTTTAATATAATTATGAGAGAGAGGGGGGGGGGGGGCACATGATTGTTTATTCCGGGCAATGCCCGGTAGGTCATCTAGTATAATATAATCTATTATATATTTCAGTAACTTGCAACCTTTGGCATGACTAACTGACCAAACTATACACTCTTCAGGCCTTAAATTTAGCAGGAAGGTGACAATTGAGATAAGGAAGATGATGGCTATAATTAAAAGTTGTTTACTTCAAGCATGTATTTTTAATGAATAACAATGTTGAATACTATGTAACATCTGTATTTTTGCATGTTTGTTTCGTAATATAGTACCGTGCATGTCATAAAAAGTAACCGTATCAAGCGTTCAGTTTGGTGCGTAGTGTTCTGGTGCGCGTGAGTTCTGAATACTTTATTATATGAGAGAAGGGGGGGGGGGGGGAGGAGGGCACATTATTGTTTATTCCGGGCAATGCCCGGTAGCTCATCTAGTCTATTATATATTTCAGTAACTTCCAACCTTTGGCATGACTAACTGACCAAACTATACACTCTTCGGGCCTTAAATTTGGCAGGAAGGTGGCAATTGAGATAAGGAAGATGATGACTATAATTAGAAGTTGTTTACTTCAAGCATGTATTTTAAAAAATTAACAACGTGTATTGCTATGTAACATCTGTATTTTTGCATGTTTGTTTCGTAATATATAATACCGTGCATATCATAAAAAGTAACCGTATCAAGCGTTCATTTTGGTACGCAGTGTTCTGGTGCGCATGAGTTCTGAAACAAGACCCCCCTAGATTATAACTTTTATTATATGAGAGAGAGAGAGAGAGAGAAGGGGGGGGGGAGCACATTATTGTTTATTCTGGGCAATGCCCGGTTGGTCATCTAGTATTATATATTTCAGTAACTTGCAACCTTTGGCATGACTAACTGACCAAACTATACACTCTTCATGGCTTAAATTTGGCAGGAAGGTGACAATTGAGATAAGGAAGATGATGGCTGTAATTAAAAGTTGTTTACTTCAAGCATGTATTTTTAAAAAATAACAATGTTTTATTGCTATGTAACATTTATATTTTTGCATGTTTGTTTCGTAATTTATTATAGTACCGTGCGTGTCATAAAAAAGTAACCGTGTCAAGCTTTCAGTTTGGTGCGTAGTGTTCTGGTGCGCATGAGTTCTGAAGCAAAACTGTAGTTTATATTACTTTTATTATATGAGAGAGAGGGGGGAGGGAGAACATGGTTGTTTATTCCGGGCAATGCCCGGTAGGTCATCTAGTATAATATAGTTGTGTATGAGAATGTGAAAGAAAAGGCCAATACACATGACGTAAATACATCCAAAGGAATATTTCAGGACTTGCAGAAGTTTGGCAACAGAACCTGAACAAACCATAAAAAGTATAAGTTTGAAAATGTTTCTACAGGTTACATGAATCAGATCTTCTTCTTCTTCTTTCGTTCACCAATCTAAATCTGCAGATTTGTTCTTTTAATAAAATCTACGGTTTTCTGCAGTTCTGTGATTCATGTCGCGACTATTATTAATTTCCAGTGTTGAGGCGATCATTAATTTTTCCCAACATAAATTTCGGTCCATTTTTCGTCGTCATGGCGTGGTGTCCTCTGTCGGCTTTTATACTCTTTGTATGATTGCCGTTCATGAGTGTCTAGTTCTGTGCATTTTCCCCACGAAGAAGGGACAATAGGGGTAGAGCATTAAAGCGTATGTGAGATTGTATAACCCATGTTTAGTTTGTTTTTAGGCGTTTTTGAGGCTGTGTCTTTTGAAAATCATAACAACTTTATCGAGCCACCTAGATGTAAGGAAAACATGAGCAGACCTGCCTTTGTAGAATTATATCTTACGGAGAGAGAGAGAGATGCGGGGGGGGGGGGGGTGGAGTCAGATTTTTTATCTCAGACAACGCTAGTTGACTCGACCCATATTATACTAATCTTGTGTTATCTTCCAACTGTACATATTATGTGAACTCAGCCTATCTTTCTAATCATGGGAGAGGACACAAAAAGCAACTAAAACTGTCTACTTGACTGTTGCCCAAACATTGCCGATGTGTGTTGATTTCCTCAGTCACCAGCCATCTCAGGTCAGGTCTCAGGCAAGGTGTTTTTCAAGTACCGTTATCTATGTTGTGTTATCTCAGCTTTGTGACACAACCTTCGGCACTAACTTCCTGATTATGATTGTGGTAGTGTTGATGGTGTTAATAACGATGATACTGGTGGTGTTCATGATGTTATTAATAATGATAGTATACTGAAGGCAGTAATGGTGATAAAATCAAAATGTGGCCAAAGTAAAATGTTGTGTATAGGAAAGCCTCGCTGTGACCCCACAGATTTTTGGTAGTTTTTAATCAATTATAATAATAGTGATGGTAGTGGTGATGTAGTGAGCTTGCTGCTGATGATTTAGTAATTGAAGAGATGTTAGTGATGGCATTGATGGATCTAGTTGAAGTGTAATTTATTGTAATTCATTACGTGACGGTATGGAACAAAGGAGCGATCCAAACGTTGAACAATAATAGTCAACTTTGAATTATTTTTTTTTTGGTCATTTAATCATGGCGCAAGTAAGGGAATGTTATCTCCTGTTTGTTTCTCGATCTGCGACTCGACGTGACGGAAAACGTGACTGGAATATAATATGGAAAAGGTCAGAATATTTACTGATTGAATATTTATTTAAACAGTCAAGAGGGAAATTTTCAAGTATTTTTTATTGCTCATGTGATTTAGTCACTTCGTATCGAATGATAATTTTATGAACTATGTATTTTTGTAATATTTTTCTTCATCTGAGACATTACGTGATGGAACATGTAGCACGCAGATAATCCAAGCTGTATCAGGTCTTCAGAGCCTGTAAAACCTCCAAATCAACAGACAACACACCTGATGTTGGCTGGTTCCATTTGCTTATTCAGAGCTACCATGACATCATCATTGTAATACTGTCCTTATGTGTCCGGTTGGTAGAGAGATAACAATCAAATACATCAACAACAGATACACATTGTCATGTTTACCGATGGATTGTCGCTAGAACTGATTCTCAAGCAGGGATCACTTGGCAGAAATTTTTAGCCCGGGGAGGAAAAAGGGAGAAATTTCAGTCAAATAAAGAGGTCCACAGTTGGAAAAAGTATATTGTGTACACTGTATATACATAGGTGATATCCAATATATGATGAAGTGAAATGGCGTGTTTTTTCCCATCTGATTGCAACTAATATTAAGATATTAAAGCTTAATTTTATACATTATCTAAGTCATTATCAATATAAAAGTAGAATGATAAAAAAAAACAGGTGGCAGTTCAAATAAGGTAGGAATTCAGGAGACCTGAGACGGCAAGCCAGAATTGCTGCAGTAAAAGATAAATTTTTAATTCTCTCGGTTTCTCTTCTTTCATGACAGTAACAGTAACAGCAATAACTAATGCTGTCATTACCACTGCTGTAACTACTAATGAAGCTACTTAAACATCTACAAGAACAACAGCAACGACAAGAAGAACAAATTGCAATTGTTATCATCTCTACCATCGCACGCTTTATTACACAGTTTAGTGCTATTATTATAACATAGTTTTAGTTGCTGATATTCAGGACTGCAGACACAAACATTTCAAACATATACACACGCCTATCCACCGATATATACATAATAAACATACAGAGATACCCACCGATATACAGACAGTCACACACGCACACACACACATACGCGCGCGGGCTCCACCTACACAAATGGACCGTAAGGAATTGAAGGCCATTTTTACACATAGACGATTCTCGACCTCATTGAATAGAATATAAAGTAAGTAGATTATGTCACAAATCCCAGACTGGGAGATGTAATAATTATGACAGGACAACAATCACGAACGAACAAGTATAACACTTAACAGAACAACCAAACAGACTCACACATTTATTATATATAAAAATAAGATATCTGTGCAATTACATACATTACATTAACTCAATTCAAATACCATTCAATGGTCAGTATTCCCAACATTCATTCTTCTCCGGGTCCACAACCCGATAGTTACTTTCTAACTATGCTCTGGCCTCAGCCTCACATCCATACATATATTACTTGCTGGCCTCTCTTATTGGCTCCTGCTCAACCTAATCTCCGTATCTCAATCTCCCCTGGATGTCTTAATAGCACATTAATATTTCAATAGCACATTAGTATCTCAATAGCACATTAACATCTTAATAGCAACAAGGACAATAACAACGTCCCTGTCTGTGGCCAGACTGCCACGACTCATGTGCTCCCGCTGTCCTGCGCGACAGCTTCACTCAGGCAGGCCTGTGGGTAGCCTTCGGCCCAACCCCGGCACAAGTCCGCTCACCGCGGGTGGCTTCTCTGCCCGACCCCGGCACCAGTCATCTCTGGAAAACACACAATCTCCCGACTGCTCTCTCACGTCTGTCCCCTTGGACTTCTTAACTTGCAGTGATCTGACTATTCAGATTTTGCCTCTACTACGCCTCAACTTCACTCACAACATGCACGCTTCAATTCCCTTCCCCGCACTCATTGACCCCCGCTCACTCGCTCGTGACAGATTAGCTTTCCAGGATGGACAGCCAGCTTTCCATTATAACGTTTCCAGGCATGGTCAAATTATGTCAGTGGGGACAGTATGATTATAGAAGCAGTTTCTTGAGCACGTGTCCTTGTGAAATAGCTGTACGATTAGCACGACAATAGGTTGTATAACATCAGAAGGGTCCAATAATTCAAGGAATGTTAGCCTCAGACACAGTTCTTGATAAGCCAGAAAATAGTGGCACCATGATAGAGTCACACAGAACTGACGTGTGAAGTTTTGTCTATTTCGTCTTCTTAGTATTGTATATTCTTTGCCAACGTATTTATTCACTCACTCACTCAGTCAGTCATTCACTCACTTAGACACTCACTCACTCATTCATCTACTTACTCGTTGACCAGCATTTATATTTGTATCTCGCAGCAGAAAACCCGGGAACGTTCATAAGTCTGGAAAAAACTCACAAGATTTTCTTTGATGAGTGTTGAGAGCAAACAAATTTGAAACTGAAGTCTTTGACTTTTCGTTGAAAGAACTAAAGACAATCGAAGGAAGACACTTCACCGAGGGATCAACCAGCGTCACAATGGCTCTGTTTCATGGCACAAGGAGGAAAATGGTGCTGCTGTTGTTTGTCACCCTTGCCATCTTACCGGTAAGTACATTTTTCTCAAGAGGACCACGCAATACCTACTATGAAAAAATCACTGACCATTTTACTAGGGCTATGGTGAAGCGCAGTAATTATCACTGGAAAGTACTTACTGTAAACAAAAGTACAGCTGGCAATGAGGACTTTCATGCCTTATTTAAACCAGAGAGTATAGATGTACAGAGAGGGTTCACTTCCGCCAAATCGCGAAACTAGGTCGCTGCGGTAAACAAGAAATTGAAGAATTGAAAGAGACCTTCTTCGCCGAAGATAGTGTGCATATCTGTTTAGCGTGGTTTGTTCATGTTTTTGGGCTGACTGAAACAATTTAGATCCGTTTGTAAGTTCTTACACCCCATGGAAATGCACAAACCGGTTTTGTTTACCGCAGCGACCTACTTTCCACTTCATGCTAACAATGGTTTCGCGTAGCCTCCCGTGTCTCGCAGAGCAAATTGACCAATAGTGAACCGTCTCTATACACCTATACTCTCTGTTTAAACTGTGCTTTTCTTATGCATGGCTTAATGTGGCATATAGGAGTAAGGAAAAGCCAAATTATATAGGGCTGCGTGTTCGCTTCACCCAGAATTTCCATAGTGTCCAGCAAATCTCTCTTTCAATGTTAGAACAAAATAATTGCCATCTACCAAAATAACCTTTGCACTTTGAAAATCCCAAGTCAAACTCTATGTCTGTCTATCTGTCTGTCTGTCTGTCTTTCTCTCTCTCTCTCTCTCTCTATCTATCTATCTCTCTCTCTCTCTCTCTCTCTCTCTCTCTCTCTCTCTCTCTCTCTCTCTCTCTCTCTCTCTCTCTCTCTCTCTAATGTAATAAAAGTGATAGCGTACAGTTTTGTTCCAGAACTCGTGCGCGTCAGACACCACGCACCAAATTGAACGCTTGATATGGTTACTTTTATGACATGTATGTCATTGTAACAGAAAGACGCCAAGATGGAGAATGAAAATTAGAACTGTCGGCAGCACGATGTAATAATGCATTTTCCATAAATTCAAAAACAAAACCATTTTTAAAATATGCAAATTTTCGGTACACCTCCACGGTATTTGCAACCTACATTAAAAATTTGGTTACTGCAGGTGGCCTAATAAAAAAGCCTTTTATATAGATTCTGCGGTTTCCCGCCCAATCTGGGAACACTGAATGACAGAAACAAGCGAAACACGTATCGTCTGTGTTGATGTCTTCGTTTTAGCATCGTGATTCGATCCAAATTTAATGTTTAGCGGCAGCATCTTTGAGAAAAACTTGGCGTCAATGCTATGCGTGGGATTTCCCTAGCGATGCTGGCTGGGATAGACACATGGTGAATGGAAGGACTGACACCCCGTGGAACTGCAAGAACAAGAACAAGAACTATGGTCCCGCAGTGTGTAAATTGGGGCACAGAACGAAATTTCATGCCATACATTTTAATTCTACCAAAGATACTAGAGTGACAAGATGAGACAGCTTGGGGTTTTCGTGTGTACGGGTTTGGCAGCGCTACCTAGTGACGTTAGCCTCAGAGATGTAAACAATGGCATTTTTTACAAAGCCGAATAAAGAAAATGCTGCGTTTGTTCAGTGTTGAGCTCTCACTCTAGACCTCACGGGAAGTCTCTTGCTTTGTAATTATAGACCCTTTCAACTTCCGCGTTGCGATTGTTTGCGGGGAGCCGCACGGCTTCGAAAAGCACCGTGTAGGGCAAAAACCTCAACTTGCCTTGATGATGGCATCTGAATATGTGCACATTCAAAGCAAAGATGCATTTTTATGCCAGAACCAGCACGTAACGGGTTTGTTCAGTTGGGTGCCCAACAATAGGATGGCATCGTTCGACCGTTGTCCACCGCTTCCGCCCTACAAGTGGGGCACACCACCATTTTGTTTGCAAATCACGTGATATGGAGGACGGTAAATTAAAAGGGTCTATAAAGTAATGCATTGTAAGAAACCTCTGGCTATTTTTTTTCCTTTTTAAATGTGGTGGCAATGTCACAATCGTTTTATTAATTTACCATCATATCGAAGACAGATCTAGTATATTTTTTAGAATAACATGGGACCGAAGCTGGATTTTCCGTTCATGACGCCCTGTCTCCCAGCAGCAATAATGCAATTAAGTAGGTAACAACAGCGGGAACTGTGAAGGGTTTTGAAAACGTTCAAGGACTTTCCTTTGACAATAACAACTAACCTTGGCTTTTCCTTCTTCTCGTTCTTCCTTCTCTTCTTTTTCTTCTTCAAATTCACGAAAAATACACCGTCGTCGAGAGCATCAACGGTTGCATCAGAGACGCATAGCAGTACAATCGCTACAGTCGAGTCCCAAGCTCGGTAGGCTAAAAATAATTTGTCGCGTGGGAGGCTACCCACTGTTCTAATTGGATCTCAGCGAGATTACAGTGTCATTCATGGTTCTATTGTATGAGGTACTATGAAGTATGTGCAGAGATGTTAATGTCATGAAGCTGTTTACGTGCATAATAAAATGTAAAGTAACATAATTATTGTTATTTGTGATATTCATGTGTATACTAGAATGTAAAACTACACATTATTTTTTTTTTTTGTGATATCCATGCATAGCCTATATTACACTGCACAATAACAAATTGCTATGTATATAATAAGTAACACCACTTGTGATTTTTATACGTGTAATAGAATGTAAAATAACATTTTATAAATAGAAATTGTTGTTTATAATGTTCATGACATTGTGTAGATTAAAATCTAAAATAGCGTATTGTTGTTCACGATTTTGCAGGACGTGTTTGGTGTGGCCTATATAGAGATTTACTTCACCAGATATTCAGCCCATTGTCATGAAAATGGTGGATTCAGCAAATGTGATCCCGAATTCACTTTCTGTTTGGACAGACCCAGAGCTCGGTAAGTCGTGCGAATAGTGGATCAGACAACGAGAAAGCGGCAGTAGGAGTGAGTGAATGAGTGAGTGAGTGAGTGAGTGAGTGAGTGAGTGAGTGGGACGGGGGGGGGGGTAAATTGTATGGAACAAACTGGGAAAAAGTGTAAGAGAAAGAGAGGAGGAGGTGGGGGAGGAAGAACGTGAACACATAAAGAAACGAGAATGCCAGTTGAGACCTTAGGTGTGTTGCGAAAAGGCGGGTACAGAAAATACAAAATCTAACAAGAGTGATTATGAATTATTATAAGCCTATACCGGCCGCCCCGCGCAAGATAAATCTTGCACATTCTTCCTAGGAAGCCCAACTGTATTATCTAGATCTAGCATTTGGATTCGATGCAATGACTAATAGAACTTGCGTAGGAATACACAGGTGTGACTCAGGGTTGCCAGATTGAAATTTCATTAAATTTATTTCGACTTGTTAACTTTTTAAAAGAAAAAATGTTTAAAATTCTTTCACATCATTTTGTTTCCTGCACTACATGTGAGTATGGTAATTCTGATATGTCATGTATTCTCATACATGATGTATGTTATATTTACAACTGCGGCCACATCAATCTAACTCCTTTATTCTTTTCTTTTTGACTGGTACCTGGTTTCTTTCCCATTCTCTCCTCTTAAAGTTAGTGGAAACTTGACTATTATGATCTGGAACTCGGTTTTCTTGCTAGGTGTTGTCTACTGTAGGGCTTTGCAGTCATTTTTCTTGCCTTTTTTTTTTTTAGGGGGGGGGGCGGAGGGGGGGTTAAACTTTGCAATAAGAATAAACATGATAAAAATATCACGTTTAGACATTCATAATCAAGGCCCTCTGCAGAAGAAATGAAAAAAACAAATGATATCGGGTCTGAATAAAATCACATAATGGGATCTCGTCAGGATTTGTCGCTGGGGGGGGGGGGGGCGGGGGGGGGCGGAGACAGCTGACCATGGTGACGAAAAAAGGACTGTGGCGAATATCCCCAAAGGGGTGGCGAAATAGTACCAACTAGGGTCGACCATGAAAAAGCCGCCTCCATGTCTTTGTATTCAGAATGATTGCCATGAACATTTTTTGCATTCACTTGTGCTTTGCCCCTAGAGCTAAGAAAATTTACATAAGCGCCATTTCAACACCTAATATACTTTGCATGAGACAAAAACGAGAGCAGTGCGTTTTTGGGTGGCGAAAAAGTACCAATTCCCTCTAAATAAAAGTAAAGACTAATTTTTGTTCAAAATGAATGTGTGCACGTAATTCTTCGTCAAAAACTGACGCAGTACCCCAAGTTTCATAATTTTTGATGGCGTAGTCGCAAAGTTTTAGCTGCTTACAGGTTCAGCCTCTAGCTCAATTTTAGTAAGATATATTATATGGTAATCAGATCTTTCGATTCATCATAATTAACATAATTTTATATCTTATTTGATTTATTACGGTAGGGTATTCCACATTGACCTATTCGTAAAAGTGACATGACTGCTGATGTTATTTTTTATTCCTTCCGTTGTTTCATGTACATAGACAATCCATCTATCCCTGTTACTATGGAAGTGCCGGTGAAAGTGCTCATTTTCAAAACAAGAATATTCTATACTTGGACGGCATGTCAAGCATTGGCGGCATTAGCAACCCGTGGTTGGTTCGGACCAATGCGATTCTGGTAAGTTGTTTTTCGTGTCTCTGTAAGGCTAAGGTTGGTTGTCCACTGAGTCAAGTCTGGTTACGTCTCGGTTTTGGCATGAGATGTGAACTATGGAGTCAGACGGAACGTCGCGCACTGGCGAAACTAAAACCATTCTGCCTCGCTAGTTTGGTAAAGTCAAAGCTTTCAGAAAGAGAGACCTTGGGCAGTGAAACAGAACACATGAAGAAAAGACTTGATTCCCTGCTTAATATATAGGCTAAATGTATTATTATACACTCTATTCATTAGACGTGTTATTTGTTTCAAGTTGTTCAAAATGTACTGGTTACTTAAAATAATATCTTTAACGGAAAATTCGTTACAGGATGAATCGATTACACTTGCCGTCCGGGTGAGAGATGATGATTATTTTAACGATGACGAATTGGAAACCTGGGCCACAACCCTGACTGAGAGAATCTACCCGTCACTGGATGAGGCTAACTGGGCATCTCGTACCATGAGCAGTGGTGGATACTCGTGAGTCTCATTAAATAACAGAGAAATGCGTCATCATTATTGCTTGATCTGGAGATTGCGAGAAAATACCCAGCGACTTGATCTGGGTATGGCCAATCTCTCGTAGTGTGTAAGGCAATCAGGGTCCGAAACGCTTGTCTGACGAGTTGTCTCGCCCTGTGAAGATCTGTCTGGCACTTCTTTGAATTTTAATTCCTTCTTTTCTTAGAACTATATTTGAAGTAATTTGAAGTAACTGGTTGATCATATTATGTTGAATTAAACATTACCAAATAATATGTCTAGTGTATAGAGATGTCTTCAAAGGCCAGATTCTGTAGTGTTGAATGCAATTTTTGGTGTAACTGGCTTTCTAAATTACCGATCAGGATGGGGATCTATCGTGTTGAAAGCAATGCTGTTTTAAGTAATTGATTGACAAGACCGGTTCAAGGACTGGCTGGATGTTTTGAGGGTAATGGAGTTTGAAGTAACTGGTTTATACTCAGATTTTGTTATAAAATTGGGCTTTCTTTGGCTGGAGGTAAGTCACTAATGTTTCATGTAACTGATTCACTGTGTTATCTTCCAAGGTTAGGTTGTACTACATTGAAAGTAACAATGTATTGCGATTAGATTGAAAGTAACAATGTATTGCGATTTCATTAAAAGTAACAATGTCAATGCCATGCTCAAGTATGCTGAATGTAATTTTTACGTTGAATGTAATTGGATCACCAGATTATCGTTCAAGATCAGGCTGTATTGTGATGCCCAATACTATCTAGCCAATTGTACCAAGTTCTGCAAAGCCGAGGATCTGCCCACGGGTCACTATACTTGTGAACATGGGACGGGAAATAAGATTTGCCTACATGGTAAGACAATACAGCTGGTTGTGGATCTCAAACGGGGAGCATTTGGTCCCCGAGGGAGGAATCTCAAGACTGAAAACAAGGAGGATGGGTAGCGGGGTGGGGCGGGGGGGGGGTATTCACGCTTTTCATTCATGGTAATGGTTTTTTTTTCTCTTTAAGTTTCAAAACATCAAGGACTTACCACGGGTATACACCGTTCTGTGGTCGTGCGAGAGATGTTGGGGGGGGGGGGTGTGAAGCGCACCTGGAGGGGAGGGGGCCCAATATCGAGCCCATGCATTTATGGGTAATGTGTTGCAATATACTGCAACCAGGGCTCTTTTAGATTTCATCTGTGGCTCTTTTCTTTTTTTCTTATTGAAGGTAAAGAAAGATATTTATATATTCAAATGAGAAAAAATACAAGTGGTAAACATGCGTATTGCAGTTCACTCTGAAGTTGGATTCTTTTCAAAATCTCAAACATGGCTCTTCTTGTCTGAAAAATGGCTGACCTCTGACATAGATGCTTTGTTCTTCCAGGTTGGACTGGACCGGATTGTACTGATATTGACAAATGCGCCCTGAACTACTGTGAAAGAGGAACATGCGAGAATTTAGAGGGTGACTACATCTGCCACTGCCCCATACATTACACAGGTAAACAACAAAAAATCATGGCTTCTCACACTTTGAAAAAGCAACACCTTTTTGTTCGAGGTTGAAGTATTTCACATGCAATGACATGATTGTTCTCCCGAGGACAATACTTATAATAATAATAATTATTATTTTTTAAAAAAAAACTGTATTCAGCGCATCACATTCATTTTGACCCCCCCCCCCCAAACACACACACACGCACTAAAAATGTCAGTTGTAATGTAGCTAAGCACTAAACTGGTAAAGTAGCTAAGCACTGAACTGGTAATGTAGCTAAGCATTGAACTTGTAATGTAGCTAAGCATTGAACGGGTAATGTATAGCTTGTAAACTTTGAAATGGTACACTTTCGGGGAAAGTTTCGAGTACTCCATTGCATCAATTTCTATGAAATTTTGTATGCTACCTTATATTTGAAAAATCGTTCATATTCTGCTTTTTTCGAGGTCGTAAACCATTACAGTAGCAAAATCCTTTTTTGTTTTTTGCGCTTAATAAAAACCGCGACCTTTGATGTGGAATTCAAGAAAATAGTATAATGTTTACAGTAAACGATAAAACCGACCATAATATTTATACATGTAAAGGTGTTCCCATCCATTTTATTAAAAAGATCCAGAAAGCTAGAAGTGTTGAGACGGCCCATTCTACGAGCGCATTCAGTTAAATCCATGATTTTCCCTTTGACTGATGTTAGGGGCACGTGATATTATACATTATAAGCCATTGCTGAACAGGGAACACAACTCAGTATTTTCTCTATTTGGCTTTGTAATTAGGCTGCGAGCCCCTAACAAAATATTTGCCCATTTTCCCCATGCCAGGGAAAAACTGCACGACCATGGAACATCTCTGTGAAAAAGACAACCCATGTCTCAATGGTGGCGCCTGCATCCCTGGTTCCGATCCGTTTTCCTACACATGCAACTGCAGCGCAGACTGGGAAGGACAACACTGTGAGCTGGTGATGGATCCTTGCAAATCTGACCCATGTCAGAACGGGGCAAAATGTTTCAGCAAGTAAGTGCACAATTTAAATTATCAGAAATTAAAAAATTCGCCCAAAAAAAGTTTTCAGGCCTATCATTGTGATATGGATGGTTCGCTGACTACCCAGCAAACAGGAATATTTATCGGCCTATATACCAAATAATCATAACCTGTAACTGGCTTTCTTCAGTTCATTCTACTCACACTGTAACACATTGTCCACAAACAAATTTGTGAGTCGACTTATGCTTACAAACCATCTTTTGGCTAAATATTTTCACAAGGAAAATGTATGCGAACTCAGCTCTGAATCAAAACTTGATACCAATAGCATAAAAGAATGCATAGATCTTTAAACTGTTCACTACTGTGACTGGACATTTTCGCCTAGATAAGTGAGCGAAAGTCTTACCTGGAGTTGCCTTTTTTTTTTACTCTTGTGTACTGGCTAACGTCATTTTCGACATGGGACTTTGTTTAGGCATGAGACCGGTTTACAATAAATGTTTAAAATTATTGTAGTTTATTCCTCAATCCTTTGTTGCAGTGCCAACCACACGGACTTCGACTGCCAAGGCTGCAAGTATCCCTTCACCGGCGGCCTGTGTGAAGAGAGAATTGGCATACCGTCTATTCATATCAGCGCAGTTCATTCTGTTACAAAACCAGCAATACCACCTACTAAAACAGCAAAAATTAATACAAAGCACACATTGCCTCACACACCAACACCTACAACCACAAATTTTAAGCCCTGGAAGTCAACAGTCTCAGCTTTCAACAGAATACAAAATAGTACAGAAAATGATCATGACAGAGCAATCACTTCATTTTCAGCATTTTCCTCGTCAGCTTTAGACGAAAGTACTCCTTCATCAGTAAATGAAATCACAGACCCATCAACGCAAACGCCCGAGCTTAACAGCACGTTGTCTTATTCAAGTGGAATTGAAGACAGAACACAGGCATCAACTTCGGTTGAACATACAGTAAAATCTAACACATCTTTCATTAGTAAGAGCACTGACTCATTGACAATCCCATCCATACCGAGTGGCAGATTTTCGTATCCTACTCAAAACGTGACTTTCAACTCACCTTCTACTACATCTGACTACGATATGAATACATTAAACACCAGTATACAAGCAGATCTAGTTCTGTCCAACACAACAACCTCACCTGTTGCTGTGGAGCAGACCCATGTGTCCTCAGTGATAGGTATAGTTTTTTCTTTGATTTCTCCCTCTGTGAACCTCGCTTGCTGGCATCCTGTTTGGCTTATGGCAGCCTGAACTGTGTTGTATGAATATACCAGCATGTACCTAGACAGGGCACGCCACCCGCAAAAGTTTGCTATAATCCAAAAAAAGAGGAATTGAAACTCTTGGGAGAGCGAAACATATGGCCTTGGAACTTTTTACGAAAGGCGAAATAAAATTTAAATTTCGCTGGAGCACAGGTTCTCTGACGTCAATGAAAGAAACCAATAAAGGGGCCAACATTAGCATTTTGGGCGCTCTTGGTCTAGACGTGGGTTATGTCCGTGTTATGTGTGTTTTATCTAAAGTTATCCATGTTTCCATGAGATGTTTCCAATGCTTTACATGATTTTCCCTTTGACTGATGTTAGGGGCACGTGATATTATACATTATAAGCCATTGCTGAACAGGGAACACAACTCAGTATTTTCTCTATTTGGCTTTGTAATTAGGCTGCGCGCCCCTAACAACATATTTTCCCCTTTTCCCCACGCCAGGGAAAAACAGCACGACAATGGAACATCCCTGTGAAAAAGACAACCCATGTCTCAATGGTGGCACCTGCATCCCTGGTTCCGATCCGTTTTCCTACACATGCAACTGCAGCGCAGTCTGGGAAGGACAACACTGTGAGCTGGTGATGGATCCTTGCAAATCTGACCCATGTCAGAACGGGGCAAAATGTTTCAGCAAGTAAGTGCACAATTTAAATTATCAGAAATTAAAAAATTCGCCCAAAAAAAGTTTTCAGGCCTATCATTGTGATATGGATGGTTCGCTGACTACCCAGCAAACAGGAATATTTATCGGCCTATATACCAAATAATCATAACCTGTAACTGGCTTTCTTCAGTTCATTCTACTCACACTGTAACACATTGTCCACAAACAAATTTGTGAGTCGACTTATGCTTACAAACCATCTTTTGGCTAAATATTTTCACACGAAAAATGTATGCGAACTCAGCTCTGAATCAAAACTTGATACCAATAGCATAAAAAGAAACTCTTCAATACTATGACTGGACATTTTCGCCTAGATAAGTGAGAGAAAGACTTAACTGGAGTTGCCTTTTTTTTTTTTACTCTTGTGTACTGGCTAACGTCATTTTCGACATGAGACTTTGTTTATGCATGAGACCGGTTTACAATAAATGTTTAAAATTATTGTAGTTTATTCCTCGATCCTTTGTTGCAGTGCCAACCACACGGACTTCGACTGCCAAGGCTGCAAGTACCCCTTCACCGGCGACCTGTGTGAAGAGAGAATTGCCAGAACGTCTGTTCATAACAGCGCAGTTCATTTTCTTACAAAACCAGCAATACCACCTACTAAAACAGCAAATACAAAGCACACATTGCCTCACACACTAACCCCTACAACCACAGATTTTAAGCCCTGGAATTCAACAGTCTCAGCTTTCAACAGAATACAAAATAGTACAGAAAATGATCATGACAGAGCAATCACTTCATTTTCAGCATTTTCCTCGTCAGCTTTAGACGAAAGTACTCCTCCTTCAGTAAACGAAATCACAGACCCATCAACGCAAACGCCCGAGCTTAACAGCACGTTGTCTTATTCAAGTGGAATTGAAGACAGAACACAGGCATCAACTTCGGTTGAACATATAGTAAAAAGTAACACATCTTTCATTAGTAAGAGCACTGACTCATTGACAATCCCATCCATACCGAGTGGCAGATTTTCGTATCCTACTCAAAACGTGACTTTCAACTCACCTTCTACTACATCTGACTACGATATGAATACATTAAACACCAGTATACAAGCAGATCTAGTTCTGTCCAACACAACAACCTCACCTGTTGCTGTGGAGCAGACCCATGTATCCTCAGTGATAGGTATAGGTTTTTTTTAACCTTTTTTACCTATTTACATCTTATGGTCATACACTGTTTCCCAGCTATAACAAATATATAACTTCTCTCTCTTCTTACCCTTCCTCATTGCCCCTAGCAATCTCCCCACCCCTTTCCACCCCCCCCCCCCAATTCCTTAATTAAACCCTTTTATGCCTAGCGTCCCAATATGTACCATGTTTACCCTAGACACTTCTGCTTCACACAAAAAAAATCCTTTTAGGTCTCAGGACTTGATCTCCCTTTTCAATATGGCCACTGAAGCATCGACAAGCCAACGTGGGATGAAAACCAAATTTAATAGGTGAGTCAGCATGCAATAAGACTCTTTTTGTCGATGTGTTGCGAATAGGATCATGTATTAGCATGTCCCCAATCTCTCCACAGCAGAAACAAATGAATTTAATCGATGTCTTTTTCTCCGGATGGCTAGCCTTGTAGCAAGGTGCGTCCCAAAAAATGAGACGCTAGGCACGAAAGGGTGTGTCATTTTTGTGTGATTCAGACATTTTCCCTGTTTCTATTGAGAGTGCAGGGGATGGAAATTTTGCTAAATATCATTACCTAATGCCATTTTCTCAATTGACAGTTAAATATTCAATGGCATTGGTCACCATTTAAAGCTGAGACTGGTAATCAAACACATTACTGATTGTTTTGGAGATATTTCATACTCTGATAACGAAAGGGGTGTAACTGTTTCTTTCGACTTTTTCCCCCCTCAGGCTGATGACAGTGAATGAAGCCTTTGATATGCTGGAAGAAGAATGTGATGATTTTTCACATGCAGATGTCTTTCTTGAGCCTCCATCAGACAGTGACATGACAGACGAAGACAGTGGAGATGAAGATGACCTGGACGCGGAGATGAATAATCTCTCCCGTCGACAGTTATCATCTGGATGCTCTATTACAGTATCTTCAAGGGACCAGGAGAAAAGGGTCGTTGACAGACCTATTGATGACAGTGACATTGAGGCTTCTGTAAGTGATGATGACCATGAGAATGAGATCAGCAACAATCTCACAGCAAAGCATTAAAATGAAAAGAAAATGGAAGAAAGCTGATTTCACTGATATCAACACCCCAGAGTTTGACACTGTATCATGGATTACAGACATAGACTACACCCCTGAGCAGTTCTTTGAGTTGTTTTTCGATCAAGAAGTCGTCGACGACACCGGCCAAATGTCTATGCTTTATTCCCAACAGAAGGGGAAAGATGGGTTTTCACTGACCCCTCAAGAGTTTCGGATGATAATTGCCATTATTTTAATCTCCGGCTACCTTCCCATTCCCAGAAGAAGAATGTTCTTCGAGAACAGAGAAGATTCACACAATGCAGCAGTATCATAAGCAATGTCAAGAAATAGGTTTGAAGAAATACTACAGTTTATGCATTTCGCAGACAATGATAACCTTGATGAGAGGGACAAGATGGCAAAGATCCGACCCTTGATGTCTATGCTAAATGAGAGATTTCTACACTACTGGCCACCTTCCAAAAACATCTGTGTGGGTGAGAGCATGGTTCCATATTATGGACGCCACAGTGCCAAACAATTTATTCGTGGCAAGTCAATAAGATTTGGCTACAAAGTATGGTGCTTAAATGATCCAACGGGCTATCTTATTCAAGCAGAACCCTCCCAAGGCACCGGCACAACTAGAATTATCCCTGGTCTTGGAATGGCAGGGTCATTTGTCATGGATCTGCTGTCTGAACTTGAAAGGAGATCTTAATCTTTTCACTTCTTTGCCTCTTCTGAATATCATAAAAGAGAGTGGCATGAATGCAACAGGAACTCTTCGTGCAAACAGACTGGAAGGATGCCCCATCCAGTCAGTGGAAACCCTGAAAAAATCAGAAGGCGGGACATCTGATCATCGATTGGATACCGAGACAAACATAATTATTGTGCGATGGAATGGCAACAGTGTTGTCTCAGTTGGTTCCACAGTTCATGGAGTAAATCCTGTGAAAATGGTCAGGAGATGGTCAAAGGCCCAACACAGAGAGGTCTTCATTATGATGCCGTTTGTCCTTGATCCATACAACAGATCAATGGGAGGCATAGACAGAGTGAACCAGAACATTGCAAAGTATAGGCCAAAGATTCGGCTGAAGAAATGGTGGTGGCCGCTTTTTCTGTTCTCCATATCGACTTCAGACCATAATTCTTGGCAACTGTATCGCAAGAGTGCAGCCAGCTCAGCAAAGCCATAGGACTTCCTTAAGGCCAGTTTACACTAGTAGGTTTTAGGAATAGAAAAAAGGAATGGGGGACTGTGTGGGAAGAACTCTCCTGGCTTTCCGTCTTTGGTTTTCCGATTTCCCACTTCGAAACGTTGTTTGTTTACACTGGTCTGTTTTCTGAACGAGAAATGATGCACATCGTTTGTTTTGGTCATGTTTTGAAGGGGGAAATCGGAAAACAAAAGACGGAAAGCCAAGAGAGTTCTTCCCACACAGTCCCCCATTCCTTTTTTCTATTCCTAAAACCTACTAGTGTAAACTGGCCTTTAGTTTCATCAGAGAAGTTGCCATGGCATGTTGTAGATACCGATGCAGGGATGGCGATGACCTAACAAGAGATCATCAACGAGCAATCAGCAGTCGGTTACCAGAGGGTGCGAGATTTGATGGCAAAGACCATTTCATAATAAACAATCCAAAGGGAGCGCAGCGAAGATGTGCCTCTTGTGGGAAAAAAAGACAACAAAGATGTGTTCCAAATGCCCGGAGTGACCTCTTCATGAAAGATGCATGCAGACTTTTCATCAGCGCTAGTGACCGGTGATAATGAACACTGCCAAGGTAGCCACTCGACTTTGTAAATGGCCATTGACTGTGTTTAACTTAGTCTTTTGTATTCTTTAATCTTTAGCTCACAGTGAATTCAGTGTGTGACTGTATAAAAGTTTACCCTGTAGTAATGTTTCAGCTTTCGCACTCAATGAGTACAAATTACCTGTGATCTGTGGAGTTATCGCTCACCTTTATCTTTTTTTTTTTACTTTCTAAGGTCATTTTATTCCATCAAAATATCACTTACTATTCACATATTTGGAATCATACCTTTGAATTTAACGGTTACGGGATTTGTTTTTGGTGAGCATTTCTTACTGTGGCCTCTCGTGCCCAGGGTATTTTTGGACAACAATTTTGGACATTAAAGTGTAAAAAATCACAAAATGGAGTGTAATTCCTTTCATTTGACGTAAATTGCTAAGCTTACAACATATTAGAATTTGGCAAAAAAAATTCAACCTTGGACATGAAAGGTTAATTTTAACATACATTTCCTTTCTCGATAACCGAGATCAATCGTTTATATATTTATTAAATAATCAATTCATTTCTTTTTAATGAAAAGAATCCCAAAAATGCATCCTGTTCAGTATGCAAAACTGATAACTTTTGGATAACTTGTTTTGTTGTCTGCAATGGACATGAACAAAAATTGAATGCTCAGCGAATGGACAGAGAGCCAATATCATAGACCTGTTCTGATTCTATGTCTATGACAGTGATAATTATGTACACCGATGTCTTCCGTATCCCAGTTTAAGCCCGAAGAGATTTGAAATGATCTTACAGTCTGAGCAGTCAAATTTCAACAAGTCGTGACAAGTTGTTGGCATTTGATCACTGTCATGCTGTCCTCGCCATGCACCTGGATAAATATTGTGACATGGCCGATTCACCAGGGCAGAAAAAGTTATATTTGTTTTACATGAAGATTTAGATCTGGGAGTAATGCATGCTGAATATAGTAATTAAACTGTATCAGCCACATTGGGAATGATGATTGCTTTATTTATCTGTCCATGTGCATGAGATGTCTCTGGCAAGAAATACCATTGGCATGGTGAGATTACCCATTAGGTTGACTTCTAATGCTGGCCTGCCCATTGTTTCTGGTAAAAAAAAAAATTTTAAAAGCCTACTGGGTTCACAGACAAAATGTGGGGAAAACAAGAATTTGTATGTTGCAAAGCCTCGCGTAAAATATGATACAGAAACGATGCAATAAAACGCAAAAGAAAAAGAAAGACAAATGAAATTTCGGTTTGTGGACTTTCATAGGCAAAAAAACAAAAATGTAACAGGATAAAAAGATAAGTTAATAAATGTTTAAAAATCGTAATATTCTAAGCTTTGCAATTACAACGTTTTTTCTCTTTGCCACATTTTGATTTTGCTTCAAGCCTTGCTGTGTCCTGCAGATTTTCTGTGGTCTTTCACGCGAATTGGGTACAAAGTACACTATTTAAGTTGAGAGACTTTAGTCCCTAAATTATGCAAGCCAAGCACACACAATAAAAATCAAAACGCATGAGATTTATTTACTGTTGACAGGTTTTTCCGTTCACACACTTATACAGACACAGTGGTTGTTGATTTTTTTTTTTCAAAACCTATTTCCTCTTTCATTTATGTCTCATAGTTTTATTTCCTTCATAAGAATTCAGCCAGTTTTTTAATTTTCAAAAACCAGATTTAGTAACACCAACACAGCAAGGTGGATCACTGTAATGAGCAACATAGATTGAGTTGGCACAGTAAATAAATTTCTCCCATGTTAGAACCACTGGCACAGATCATCTGAAGAGCCGGTGCTCCAAAATGCTTTTGAGGAAGTCAGTTATACACAAGCAATGAGTATTTACTATTATATGTACATATGTTTTTATTTGTACATGTACTTAACCAGATTTGTTATTCACTTCTCGGTCATAGTCAACTTTAGGCAGTTTTACGTCAAGCCTTGTGACATCAGAAAATGAGCGAAAGGGCAAAGGTTGACCCTGAATAGAATGTCCAGCGAAAACTATTTATACCGGTACGATTTTATACTTTTGACTTTCTCTACAATCAGTAGGCGAAATCATTTTACTAGTGATCCCAAGTTTTGAAGTTACCCATTAACAAACCGCCAAAAATTTCTACTTACAATTAAAGTAGTGAAAAAAAATGCAAGTATTGTGAAACAAGCCACAATGTAATAAACTGTGGCATTGAACAAAAAGGGAGACAATAATGAATTCTTAAAAATTGATAATAAAAATGCATTAGTATAGTGAATTATCCAATAATATTAACCAAAATGTGTCATTGTAAACAGATGCCACCACAACCACAGAGGCAACTGATGGCAGGCCACAAACTCGCCACCCTGCTGAAAATGTGAGTGCAAATGAGTTGTGTAACTTGACAAATTTGTCACTAGTGGCCCTTCAGAAAATCTATAACGAATACTTGCTGATGTACTTATAACTGCCGCATCCTAATATTCAACATCGAGGCGTTTAAAAACAGATGAAAATCACATTAGAAACCATGGCAAAAAAAAAAATATATATATATTCAATTTTTACTAAGAGTAAGAGTATGAACTTTGCTCTTAAAGTCAAATTCATTTAGATTTTGAAGTATCTAAATGTTAACTATTTCATTATCTGTGATGTCAGATTATGTCATTTTATTCATTTGATCAGCCTATAAAATGGGAGAGAAATCGGAAAGATTTTGGGAGTTGGAAAGGAGAGGTAATGAGCTGGGACAGGAAGCCACAATACGATCTACATGTGGATAGCTGATTACTTCATGAATTCGGCTATTTTAGCGCATTCCATTAATGTCATTTGACATTAATAGCACATTCCACTTTTCATTTTCTCTCTTTATGTAAATCACTTAAAATGGGTAGAGAACTTAATGTTGAAATGTATTCCAGTTTAATTTTGAATATGTGATGGCAAGTACATCACATTTTTTGTTTATAATTGCCTTCCTTATATTATTATTGCTTGTGTCTTTCAAATCTCACAGGATGATGATGATGGATTTGAACATTGGTACATCATTGTCATTTGCATTGCCCTCCTCCTGATTATCATCATCATCATCATCTGTTTGGTTGCCAGAAGGAGACGAAAGTGAGTGGCATGGATTTTTTAAATAACTAGATGAAGTTCCCGGCATTACCGGGATAAACCTGTGAACCCACCGTTCTCTCTCTCTCTCTCTCTATCTATCTATCTCTCTCTCTCTCTCTCTTTCTCTCTCTCCCTCTCTCTCTCTTTTGGTCTAGAAAGCTTTCCATAATTACTCTACAGTCTTACTACAGATTTCATGCACACCAGAGCGCACTCATTTCTGGTAGGGAAATTGCCCGCACCGAACTGAACACGTATTAATACATCGTTTCCGGTGCAGTGAGCTTACTACTGGGAGCCAAAACAAAGATCATTGCATTTTCCTTTTTTGCGACTTTTAATTTAAAAATACCTGAAACTTGAATCAACATAATCGGTCGATACAAAAGCGATTGGACTGGATTCATTGACACTTAGGAAAATTAACTTTACAACTGTTGAAACTGTCATTTAGGCTCTAGCATTGAGCAAAAAAAAGGGGGTCAAAATTGCACCACAATGAATTACTCCCACCACTATTTTATTTTATAATAAGATTAATATTTTGTTTAATCCGGTCGATTCTAGAATTTTATTCTATTCTGAATTATAAATATTCAGGGCTCTTTTGTTGTTCTTCTTTTGGGTAAATGATTTGTTTAATATTCATTTCAAACGAAGACACCATAAATCCTTTTCGTCAGCAACTGCACATCACCATTATTTATTAATGACAAATAAAAAGCAAAGATAGAATGGACTTTTTTCTAATGAATTTTAAAAAAATGAGTGAAAGAAGAACGGAAAAATGATAATGAAACTCAGGAAAAAAACAGTTATTTTTTCGGTCTTATTTCAAATAGAAAATATCTGAAAGAAAAAACAGAACCGTGTCCCATTTCTAACTAAGGAAATTAAGGAGAGTACATAGAGAGGAAAACATTTTATGAAGATGAGAAGGAAGATATAGGAACAATGATAGACCATTTGAATTTTTGTCGTTACCTGTGTGTATTATCATCACCATCATCCCCACTGAGATAATGCCAATGATTATATTTTCACGCTTGTGATTGTTACAGGAACCAGAAGAAGCATCCAGTATTATTGCCAGAGGGTAATATGAACACAGCTGTCGTATATTAACCTGTCAAATCGGGAATCTTATGCTTATATGTGAAATTGCAGCGGAATATAGATTTAACTGATTGAATATACATCATGTATAACCTCTACAAAATGCTTGATGATAATGATTTGTGAACTGCTGGGAAAAATACACTGATCCAAGGGTTGAAGTTTAAACAACAAAAAACTAAATTACCTGCATGTACATATAGGGGGAAAAGAGCAAAATTGTTGTATCTCCAGGTTTATGAATAATGGGAGCTGTCTCGAAAGCACCACAATATTACTCTCAAGGATCTCATTTTTAAGGAAGATACAACAATACTGCTTCTCTGTAACTTGGAATTGGTTAAAGATAGCGGAATAACGAAAAAATTGCAAGAAGCAGTTTGTCATTATAACAGTATTGCCATTATGAACCCCATTCATAAACCTGGAGATAAAACAATTTTGCTCTATGCCCGCGATATTTAATTTTAAAAGTAACTTTTACTGTTTGTCATCCTGTTTGATCCATAACTAGCTGGAACTTTTTTTTTTTTTGCCACCTCAGGCAACCGCTTCACCGCTGCTGGCTTTTTTCAGCCTCTTAAGCCAATCAGTTTTGTTTGACTATAAGTGGATGTTCCAATAAGTCCCCTTGCACTGATCTGGACTGTTAGAAGTTTTAATGATTATCCTTTTTGTTTGTTTGTTGTTTTTTTTTTGGCTATTTTATTCACAACATATTACAGGTGTAACAGGCCAAACTATACCCACCGCCCAGACTATACCCGGGGTTAAACTGGCCTAGCCCAGAATATACCCCGGGGTATATTCTGGGCTAGGCCAGTTTATACCCCGGGGTTACTTTGGGCTAGGCCAGAATATACCCCCCCCCCCCAGTCCAGATTATACCCCCTACTTTTTTTTAAAAACAAGTCAAGACCACAGTTTATTTCAGCCTGTTCTGTATCACTGTCATCAGATATCATATTAATACATACATGAACACATTCTTGACACCCATAAATCATAATACAATTTAGAGGAAATAATAATATCAATTTATTTCAGCCTTAGTTTAAATTGGTGTACATACATACAATCTTGACTCCTGTCAATCATGGTACATTTTAGAGGAAAGAAATATGCATTACAGTGCATTGATATACAAAAGGGTTGAGTATCCATTGAAACTGATATGATTAGACTTCAGCATTAATTTCACTCGGGTCTGTTGATATTATTATATTATTATCATTATTTTGATAATTGGTTGGCCATGAGTAAAACATGCATTGTATTTTTTGGTACAATGATTCAGAGAGAAAAGGCCGGAAAACAACACGCATATAAAAATTTAAAAAAAAACATATTAATAACCCATCTGACAGATAGTGCAATTCCATCATCCACTTCACATAAAACTAAATAGGCACTAAACTTTTTCGCCTGATGAACTCCACCTGTCCAGATCCACTTGAAACGTTACAGAATGCTAGCCAGTAATATACAATAATAACAATACGAACACGAAATCATCTTATTTACTCTTGAAAATAAAGAGAAATATCAATATCAGAATCATCATCATTATCTTGGAATAATACAAAGAAATAAGAGGGAGTGTAAAAACGGCAGTGTAAGCCTACAAATCCTTCTAGAATCTATAAGTAGCAATATGTGTGTATCAACTACATATAAAAAATGTGTTAAATCTTTTCAATTATTCAAGTAGAACTGGACAGAAAGCTTTAGTGAAATAGCCTTGACAGTTGTGTAGACCGACAGAGTAAGTCCACTGAGACAAAAGTAATGCATTGTAGAAAGTAGTTAGATCTATAGCATGTTAAGACAAAATTCGATGGATCATGTTCCATTAACAGTATTTCTTGTTAGTGAATATTATTCTTTGATAGCTTATTTGTAGAAAGATATATACATTTCATCTTCATGTGCCTTATGGTTTAAGACACTGGATTAGTTTGCAAGGCATTGGAAAGATTAAACTTACGCATTCTAGTGAATAAGTGTTTGTCACTCGCGAGTGAAATAAAATTTTAAAAAAACAAAAAACCTTGTCCGTCTTTACCTTCCTAAGCTTGACACCTCCCTTGCCATAGGATTTAACAACTGTGTATTCGCACACAAAAATACTCCAAAATGACTTCATTTTTATGAGTGTGTTAATTATTTCATCCATTGCGACTAAGTGTATATCACTGCCAAACAAAGAATACAGTGCAAATTTTACTCATGGGCAACCAACTACAAAAACTACATGCCAACGAACGTGAGTGAAATGACGGTTACAGTTGAATCATATCAGTTTGAATGGGTATTCACCCCATAGCATATCAATACATAATAATGCATGTTTTTTCCGTTGAATTGTATTATGATTTACGGAAGTCAAGAATGTATGTATGTATGTATTACCATGGTGCCCGTTGACAGTGATAAAAAAATTAATTAAACTTTGATTGAAATAAACTATGGTGTTTAGGCCAAACTATATTCCACCAGTTCAGATTATACTAACATATTCAGGCAAAATATTCCAGGATACAACATTAGGTTTTTAAAATTTTATTTCACCCGCAAGTGTCACGCCTTTATTAAAAAAAATTCACTATAACACATGGTTGCAATCCTTCAAATGCCCTGCAAACTAATCCAATGCCTTAAACCATCAGCTACATGAAATGTATACCTTTCTACAAATTAGCTATCAAAGAATTTACTAACAAGAAATATTAACGCAACATGACCCATCGAATTTTTGCCGTAACATACTGTAATTACTTTCTACAAGGCACTTTTGTCTCAATGGATTTAATCTGTCAGTTTTCACGATTATCAAAGCTACTTTACTAAAGCTTTCTGTCCAGTTCTACTTGAACAGTTGAAAAGATTGAACACATTTTTTACACATACATGTAATTGGTACACACTGCTGCTTATAGATTTTAGAATGATGTGTGGGTCATTTTTACATTCCCTCTTATCTTTATAATATTCCAAGATAATGATGATGATGATTCTGATATTGATTATATTCTCTTTATTTTCAAGAGTAAATAAGATGATTTCGTGTTCTTATTTTTATTACTGTATGTTACTGGTTAGCATCCTGTAACGTCTCAAGTGGATTAGGACAGGTTAAGTTCATGATGTGAAAAAAGTTTAGTATGTATTTTTAGTTTTGTGTGAAGTATTTAATGTCTGCTGGATGATGGAATTGCACCATCTGTCAGTTGGGTTATTAAAATGGTGTTGTTGTTTTCTCTGTGTGTTCTTTCTCGGCCTTTTCTCTCTGCATTATTGTAACTTCATTTGTAGATCTAATTGTTCTGACATATCAAGCACAATTCTGATTTTCAAAAATTAGAAATAAAATTCAGATGACTTTACACTTAAGAGTCTTATAATTATTTCACACCTTGCCACTAAGTATATGTCAGTGGTGCCAAACAACAAAAAAATACAATATAATTATGTTTAACTCATGGACAACTAATTATAAAAAAAAACAAAAAAACAATAACAATACCAATTACCAACGGATACAAGTAGAATTAGTGTTAAAGTCTAATCATATCAATTTGAATGGGTTTTCAAACCTTTTGTATATCAATGCTTTTTACTGCATGTTTATTTTCTCTTAAATGTATCATAATTTACAAGAGTCAAGAATGTATGTTTCAATATGATACCTGATGTCAGTGATAATGAACAATTTAAACTAAAGTTGAAATAAACTGTGGTCTTCACTTGTTGTTTTTTTTTGAAAGTAGGGGGTATAATCTGGACTGGGGGGGGGGGGGTATAGTCTGGCCTAGCCCAAAGTATGCCCCGGGGTATAAACTGGCCTAGCCCAGAATATACCCCGGGGCATATTCTGGGCTAGGCCAGTTTAACCCCAGGTATAGTCTGGCGGGGGTATAGTCTGGCCTGCTACACCGGGAAATTGATTCTTAAGGAACACTCTAAAGCCATGGAATTTAGCAATACATTGTTATTTAACTTTGCTCGAATCTAACTGATGGACCCTACAGTGACAAACCTTCAAACATTGCAGTACTGCCAGTTCCCGGGTTGAAAGGATTGAATGGCAGTGACTGCACTCAGACTTCAGTCAGCGATGATGAGTTTGACGATAATCCTACCTTTGCTTCAGCCCCACGACAACAAGGTACAGTCACAGTTGAGCAAACATGCAGTTTGTCTCTCCATTTATATGAAGAACGTCAAAAATGTCAATGAAAAGACTCTCTTAAATTTGAGACCAAATAAAATCTGTACATGTAAATATACGTATATACAATACTTCTCTTTCTTAATACATGTAAAACAATCAGTACCTGGAGAAAGAAAAAACTCTAAAAAAAAAATATCATCAAAGTCAAATGTTTACACTGTCATAATGCTAGGTTTCATGTTTCCATTCCAGCCCTGCATGCAAAGATTTATGTTAGCTCCTTTAAATGAACAAGGGTCAGTGAATAATTTAAGTTGAACACCAAATCAGGATATAGATAGGGTAATAAGTAAAATTTAGAAATTTTTTTTTCAACACCTGAATTTGATTGTTTTGTTGCTTGTTACATGTATTAACACTGCAGGGTGTGTTTCATTTGCTGACAATGTTTTTGAGGACGATGATGAACTGCCAAATCTGGGTACGTTGTCACTATGACCAAAGGTAGTAGATATGATAAGATGGAACAGCTGGCACATTGTGCGGGCACAACTTTCAGGCTGCAATAGTGACGAATACACAGACGTCATAAACACCTTGAATTTTTACAACGCCAAGATAGAGAAAACACTGAATTGTGTTCATTGTTCTATTATCACTCTAGGGCTTGAATGACTTAATTACTTATTTTGTAATTATAATCTCCATCACTGTAATGGAAACTCCGGGCATTTTTGTTTGGTTTGCTTTAGCACTGTAGCAAAATCAGATCATGTAACATTATACCAAGCACTCTTTTCATGCAATAGGCCCTGCCCCTCAATCAGAGTACAATCTGTGTGCACGTGTTTCTTAGAGGCGCGAAGAAGATACTGTCATGTTGTATCTAACTCTATAGTCTTTGTTATGACTGGGAGTATTCTCAAGTAAAGTGTATTACTATGATTGATATTTATTTGTATAGCTGTGCCACATATGTGAATTCTGTATTAAAACCCCCTAAAGAATAATTGATTATTTGTCTTGACTACCCCTACTTTGGAAGTTGGAACATGACATTAATGTGCTACAAAAAAGCTTATTGACAAACCTGGAAGTTTTTTTGTTGCAGCCTGGAGGTGCTCCTATAACAGCATCCAACCCTCCAGTGTGCAGCATCTCCAAAAAACTACATCCTGCTAGCTTTGAAAATTTGGATTTGAATGGCAATGATGAAGACCATTTTTCACAGAAGGACCTTTCTATTGCATCCCCTGTGCCTCCAAAACCTCAGCTGTCCTCCGATCATACTGTCGATTCGGAGAAAAGAGTTTCCTCGTTCTATCTCTGTACGTGAAAGCTACACATTTGAAAGCATTGAAGACCCAGGCTCTGAGCTGAAACAAATGTTGATGACACTCTGGACACAGATCAACAGAAATCCAATCCTGCTGAAGGTCTGTTCTTTGAGAATCATATTTTCTCATAATGTAAAACAAAATTTACATTGGGTTTCATTCCATAATGTGATGAGAAACTGTGTTAGCAAATGAAGAATGTAAGAATATTCATATAAAAGGGATATTTTACATTCACTGAGAAGTGGAAATTCTTCAGCTAACCCCTTCACTGTTCAACCTTAAGATCTTCAGGATTTTGATGGTAATTTCTTTGTACTTGTGAGCAAATTATTACTTTATTTCATTACATGTACCACACTATCAAAAGAAATAGTGCTATATGATCATATGGTAATTTCATGACAATACTCTCATATATATATAAGTACATGTGAAAGTGCATTGTCGACTTAGTATGAACCACAAAATACTGTTGTGTTTTACCTTTGGCATTACATCACATAACTTACTAGGGACAGTGAGCGGTTAAATCAATTTAAAATTAAATCTGAATTTATTGTAGATGCAAGAGTTAATGTAAATTTGCTAAAACTGTTCTGCGTAACAGATTGTAAGCCAAATTTCACCGTGCTATGTGTATTCAATCAGTTACAGACTTGAAATTGAAACATAAATTTATAAACTTATGCCGAAAAAAAATCACATGTAAGCTTGTTGGCCATATGGGTTATCTTATGCAGGTTATCTTATAAGTTTGTTTTTTTCACAGTGAATCCAGAGAGTTTGTTATTTCACGGACATCCAAAACTTTGATCTTTGTAGCAGTTTCTTCTGATAATTTATGACCTCTTCTCAAATCCTTTGCCCTCGCCAGTTGTCCATGTTAGTGGATTAGCAGTTTGTTTTTGTTACAATATTTAGATTGTGAGTGTGCCGTAAGGTGTTCAGAATACATATCACTGGATTTATCTAACAGTTTTATCATTTGTATTGTGTCTGTGTGAATGCATAATTCACAATATGTGTCACTACATATGTCTGGCTGCTTACATCTTGTTTCAACTTTCATACTTCAGAACTTTGTGACTACATGTTTATTAAGTATCATCATCCACTTACAGCTGACTTTCTCTTTAGAATTGTGAAAACATGTGTTTGGAATGTGATACTTCATCCATGTATTTGGCTGTTTACATAATATGTTTATGGTGTGTGCAATAACAAAATAAACTTGTAAATGCTCATTTACAATGTGTGTGGCTGTGTAAACTCTACATCCTGGGAAAGAAATGTATAATGAAAGCCTTTTCTTTCCTGTCCTTAAATCCTCTTTTTTCCTGATTTGTGATTTGAAATCTTTCTTTGACTGTGAATTTGTGCAGTTGTGTGAGTAAACAAGTTTATTAATTGTACAGTACATTCCTCTTGTATTTCTTCAGAAGTCTTTTGAGACTCCAGCCGTTTTTGTTCTATCCATTAAATTAATGTTCTCTGATACTTGAAAGATTTGAGGTCTTCTGCTTCACAGATTTTCATTTATTGAAAGTGCAATAAATCATGTTTTTAATTAACCCTAACAGAGAAATAAGATTGTAAATACTACAGAATTACAATACTGTTATAATATGTTGATAATTGGGAGTTTGTTTAATTTTTTTATTTCCAGTATTAACTGAATTTTTTTTGTCTCATGTTTATTTTATGTGTAATGTAAATACGCATGGGATGCACTTATCCATGTTTTTACATTTCATGTAACATTTGTATCGTTTTAATAAAATCATCAGCCATGTAAGATATTCCATCAAAGAAAGTAACTGCATTAGTTTTAGCTGATTTGAGTTTAACGTGGTGAAAATAATGTAGAATTGAAGGATATTCCATTGAAGTAGAAATGAAATGTTGCAGGATCAACCTAAGTAACGTGAATGACATTATTCAGTTTTATTTGTGATCTTTTCATTCTGGTGGCATTGATGTTATATTTAGCATAGCCAATTTTCTTTTTAAATTTGTAGGCGTTCATGGTTGATTATTTAATCTTGCAGTTTGACTCCAATAGAGATTAGGCATTTCCTGATCAGTATCTATTGTACTTTCATTTCTGAACAAATAAGACGTGAGTGGCAACATTAAAAAATATGATCAAAGAAAATTTACTTGTAGTGGTACACGAATTTTTTACCATTTATTCGGAGTCTTTTAATTGGCATTGATGTTATACCCAGCACAATTGATTTTATTATTTTTTGTTTGTTGGCATTTATGGTTGAAAATTTAATTTTTCAGTTTTGACTCTAAAAGAGATTTGGCACCACCTGGTAAGCATCTAGTGCACTTTCATGTCTGAACAAATCACACTTGGATGGCAACTTATAAGAAATTATGACCAAAACAGATCCAACTGTGTCTTTACAATTTTATTCGTAAACGTTTAGTACTGTTGGCATTGATTGTACATATTTAGCACAATAATTTATTCTTTTTAATTCATGGTTGAAAATTCAAATTTTCTTTGACACTAAACGAGATTTGGCGTTGTGTGGTGAGCATCTGTTGCACTTTCATTTCTGAACAAATCAGTTCCGGATGGCAACTTCAGAAAACCTGGTCAAAACAGCTTGTCTCTGTTAAATACAAAGAAAAATAAAATGGTTGTCATTATCACATGTTGTTAATTTGCCATTTTATCCCATCTTAATGTTCAAAAATGTTAATTAAGAAACATGCAAACCTCAGATATTTTTCCTCAAAGTACAGTAATGTGCATGTATTATCTTTTCCACGTCTGTTGATGAAACAAGTTGACAATCCAAGTTACAGAAACTAGCAAATTCTTCTTGCTAAATCCAGTGTTTTTGATGGCATGAAAGGGGTGCAAATAAAAACTGGTTTCATAAGAGCAGTGGTCCTTCAAAAAGAAAGACCTTCAATCTAATCATATAAAAGAAAACAAATCTACACAAAATCAACTTATTTGGCAGCTCCACTGTTGGCTTCAATGTAGATCACATCTCCTACTTCAACTTTTTCCTTCTTGAGACTCATAGATTGAGGGACCCAGCTTCAACTGCTTTGTACCCTTGACTCTTTCACAAACCAATCACCACATGGCTCACTGTTTTGCCATAACCTGCCACAAGGCAATGGGAAATAAAGATAACCAAATCCTACAAAAATTTATCCCAAATTCATACTCAGCATTTCCATTCACAATATGCCTACAAGTAATATCATTTTTCGAAATTTAGTTGTGAAAAAAAAAAATTCCAACAACACATCCACAAAAACTGCATTAGTATGACAAGCCATAGGCCTATGTCTTTTCATGTCACATTTACTGTCCCAGATAGTTGACAGCATTTGTGACAGAGGACAATTTGCAGGGTCTACTAGGGTTATATGTCAAAGACCTTCTAGAATGTATTCTGGGACAAACCGCAGATGTTATCATACTTCAAACACAAAATGATTAGCATTCATGAGAAAGGGCCGTGAACAATAATTTAATCTCATTGCCCAAATTAAGACACCCAGTCAGCAAACCTTGCAGAAATCCGATGCGGGGGACTGACGTCAAGTTTGCACATGGAAATGACGCTGTCCTTAGATAGATCCGCTCGTTACGATATTGCACCGATGTCGATTTGATATAGGGAACTTGTCTCTATGATAATCCTACTAATCCTTCTGAAATCTATGTCAATTTGACAAAAAGGATTGCTGGCTGGGCACTGAATGTAAGATCCGTTGGAAATGGAACACTGTCATTGATACAGGTGAAAAACATTGACGTTCAAGAGATGATGTAAAGGTGTTTTTTTTTTTTACCTAATTCTGCAATTTAAAATGATTTTTTTTTCTTGGTTTGGTTTTGGTTTCCTCATCTTTTTTTTTCTATTTCTAAATTTTAAGAGCAAACTGTGAAAAGTCCTTTTTCTTTTTTTTTTTTACAAACGAGAACATGTAACTTT
Source organism: Onchidella celtica (assembly GCA_963931925.1). NCBI lineage: Eukaryota > Metazoa > Mollusca > Gastropoda > Systellommatophora > Onchidiidae > Onchidella > Onchidella celtica. Next base: position 40,435,866 of record OZ007572.1, on the reverse strand, counting down.
TAACATTTGCAGCAAAGCTTATTCTGTTATAATCAATGTTAGTCATCTCTGATCTTAGTCCTGTTTGTATAAAGAAACCGCGGTTGTCTTTCACGAGGATTTACAGTCCTTTGATATTTATCTGAAAATACGTTTACCATTTTAACCCTGCGGCTGTGTTTTCATGTGTTATGGAAACAGCAACGGAAACGTTTGAAGTAGTGAAATAGAAAGAACGATTTCATGTGAACGGAAACGCCATTTCATTACACATGGAAACACTCTTTTTACTACTTGATAGATTTTAGCTGTTTGTGTTGCCATTTCCCTAAACATTAAAACACAGCTTACCTCTGCCAGGAAAGAACTACCATGCCTTGCGAAAGGTTTTTGGCATGCAAATGGCAATCTTATAGATTTTGTATAGGGTGGGGGGTGAGTTTTTAAGAATTGTCGGCTGTTCCAAACAGGCTGTTGTTTGGCAGCCATGATACTTTACGTTGTATGCTATAGCTGAACAGTGGACACAACTCAATACAGTGGTAAAAATCAATGACAGCGCAATACGTTTCAATGCCGGTAAATTGATAATCACTGATATATTATCAGACAAAGGGTAGTGTAAGATATTAATAAATGGCAACCAACAATGAAGTACTGAAATTTTGTGATTATCAAAATATCATTATTTCAGGATTTTAAAATGGCTCACAAAATTCACCAGAAGGCAGCAGTAACCATTTACAGATATGAATTTCTAATTTCTTAAGGAGCATGACTATATCATTCGTAAAAGCTTTAATATATTCGTTCAAATTAAAAAAGTATTGGCATGTGTCAGCTAATTGTCCAGAGTTGCTCCCAAGAAAAGACATATATATAGATGTAGATCTAGACTGATTTCCCGATAATTCTCATTACTTCTCCGTTTCCCTGCAACCGATAACAAGAACAATAGTAGGATACCCATTACGGGAATTGCGACATCAGCTTCTCGCATGACAAGCACTAGAAGACTGCAATGTTCAGTGACAGTAAGATTCACACCTTTAGGCGATGTCGTTAGTTGTAATACTTGTAGGCTGATGTAAAAAACAAATCACACTTTTAGGCTGTATCGCCGGTGAATGTGTACAGGCCGAGTGATCGGTGGGCGTTTCTGGTAGGGTCCTCTCGTGTCCTATCATTCTGTTATGTTCTGTCTATCGCCTTGCTTCTTCCTAGCATGATGCGACGGTTATTGTGTCGACCTACTTTCCCCAAATACAAACCCAAACTTGAAGGTGGACAGCAAGGAATGTTCACATTTTAGAGCTGTATTATCACGTGGGTAACAAGATTCACATTTTTAAACAACATCGTCAAGGAAGATTGATCGTAAGATTCACTTTCTAGGCTACATCGTAAGAACAAACTGACAGCAAGATTTACATTTAAAGATGAATAGAAAAATTCACACTTTTAAGCACATTTTGTGGTCGATGTTGATAGGAAGCAAAAATTCCAGGTTAAGCTATATTGTCAGTGTAGACAAGTAAAAAGATTCTTATTTTTAGCTGTAGTCAATGAAATGGCTAGCACGGTTCTTGACTAGTAAGGTTCTTATTTTTAGACTACATCACAATAATTATAGAATAATGTAGATGAGTAGCGAAAATTTCATTTTTAGGCTACGTCAGGGCAAATGGACAGCAAAGTTCACATGTTTAGACGAATAGCAGTATTCACTTTGTAGGCTGTCTTGTTAATTAAAGTAGATTGACTGCAAGATTTTAAGCCTTAAGGCGGTATGTATCGCTAAGGATAGATTGATTGCAAGCTTTTCACATTTATGCATTATCTCTCATGCAAACTGATACTTCAAAAGCTCAAACAAACATTGCTCAGATTATGTATACAACAGTGCGGTCGAAAACGCATGTCCTTGGCCTGATATCATGCAATTTTCTCGAAAAGTGACTGAGCACTGCACTGCAGTATTATTTTGTAAGCAATCGGCTTTTATTTTTCTTCCTTGTTTCAGAGCGGCGCTTTGAGGTTCAAAGTCCAGTTTTATCCACTTAGAAAAAAGATGTTTATCTGCTCATAACGCCTGTTGTGTTGCCTTTTCTGCAAAACGTGCCTGCCCGTACAGTTTCAAGGCCATCTTTTGAATAGTGATGAATTCATTTTTATCAGGCCCTTAGCGCTAAGTTTTCACTTCCGACCCTGCAAAGTGTATTCACAGCTTTGTCCCGTGTACTTTTTTTTAAACATTAAGTGTTCTTAAGATTTTTAAAAAATATATATCAGCGTGGTTTTCTTGTCTGCAAGCTGAAGTATTTTCAAAACGGATATGATGATTTTATGTCCGTAAAATTTTTATCCTTTTAAAAAAAGAAAAGCCTGAAGCATTTTTTTACAAACCAAAAGAAGCAAATTATTAAATGAGATGAGTTTTCAAAGTGAAAAAAGTAGTTTATTAAGGCCATGGAGACGGAAACTCCATATGCCAACGATCAATACATTCAGTCAAAGGGCTGCAAAGTTAGCGCATTCCCAAAGATTTAAACAAGCTAAGGAAGGGCAAACAACAACAACAACAAAATATGCATTCGTTTCTGACAACATTTATAAATCGCTGTTACCACACAGTAGTTAGGCATGCGAGCAGAGAGTGAGACAGAGAGTGAGAGAGAGAGCGTAGGGTCGACCAGCCAATGGCTGTGCTGCACTTGACATGCATCATGAGATACTTGAAGTGCCTTATTTTATAATGTAATAGAGAGACCGAATCCGTTTAGCATTTGCGAAGTGGTTTCAGTTCGGTTATAGGCCTACAACATACAGAATTTCTTCCTGACTGGTTGTTTATGCTGCTGCTGAGTTATCCCGATTATCATTACTATTATTATTATCATTATTGTTATTATTATTATTAATATTACTATTATTTTCTATTCGTTTCTTTCGTTTTTTTGTTTTTTTGTTTTTTTTAAACATTGACAGCGCCTTGTTCTTGATAATTAATGACTCGAAATGTTAGGAATTTAAAACATTTGGCATGTGTTTTTAGTTGTTTCTTGCCACTTCTATTGTTGTTTGTCGTCATGTAAGTTTTCCTCATAGAATCATGGCGTCCCAGTATACTGGTATGCTGGTTTATTCATTGATTTGTTTGGCTGGTTAGAAAGTGTTGCTTATTAAACTCTGTAATCAATTTATCTACACTACATTACGTTTCAATGGCGTCTTTTCTACCGTGCTGGCGTAGATCAGCGATCCCTTCAATTGTTTTATCCAGGGCTGACCAGTCGAGCTCAGATCAGAGGAAAAACCATAATAAAGTTTCCTAATTTCGGCTTGTTGGAACTATCAGCTGGCATGGGCGACCTGTCAGCGCCACACACACGTTGCGTCCTCGACCCAGGTTCGAACATCCAATTTGCAAAACGGACGAAATTCCCAGCGTCTGTGGGAAATATTTTTGCAAATCACCTGGGTGCTGGCCCGAGGCCTGGCCTGAGGCCGGTTTTTCTGGATGCTCCTAATTTTTCGCCTCTGATTGGAAGTCAGAGGGAGTGGTGGAGAAAAAAGTGGACAAAGAATTTTCGTTTTTTCCTTTTTTGTCTTCAGATTCTTAATCAGCGTCAAATTTACTTTAGGTTTGATACCAGATACCATAGGTCTATTCGGAAAACTGTTGAAATTGGAAATTATTTTTTTTATCAACTGCCGCACATGTGAGAGGTGGAATGCAGTGCGCACCAAAAATTACCGTGGTCGCGGACGGCGTGTGTGTGGGCAAAAATTACAACCAACCAAACCTAGGTGGTGGCCCGGGTTCTCGCCTGGAGCCATTACCTGGGTCGAGGGCGCAACGTGTGTGTGGCCGTTAAGTGATGGTAACCACTGGAGGTCAAAGTCCCCAGCAAGTTAGCTCCTCTTCTTTCCATTTTTCATGAAGTAGGAACACCTTCTTCAGGTCATTCATTCTTTCCCTCAAACACTAAATCTACGTGCATTGAACACAGGGAGGTATATTGAATATCCTTGTTTAAGTCTGTCGTGAAAAACCTAGAGGTGTAGGCCTGATGCGTCCAAATATCTTGGAACAGCCTGTTCGCTGCCACGAGACCTTGTATTCGCAGTTTTAATGTATGATTTTGAGTAGTGTCTGAGGATATGCAAATTGCATGTGCATAAGGCATTTCTGACATTTTACGTTATATAACAAAGGGTTCATGTCTGCACTCGGAAATAAGGAGAATCGTTACGCAAAGAGACGAAAGCATTTGTTAGGGCTAGAGTAGACTAACTTTCCAGGATGGACAGCTAGCTTTCCATGTTCATGTGTCCAGGCAAGATCAAATTATGTCAGTGGGGACGATGTGATTATAGAATCAGTTTCTTGAGCACCTGTCGTGGTGAAATAGCTGTACGACTAGCACGACTTGTAGGTTGTATAACATCAAGGAATGTAAGCCTCAGATGACACAGTTCTTGATAAGCCAGAAATAGAGCCACACAGAACTGACATGTGAATTTTTGTCTATTTCGTCTTCTTAGTATTGTTAATTCTTCGCCAACGTATTCATTTACTCACTCACTCACTCACTCACTCACTCGTTCACTCACTCACTCACTCACTCACTCACTCACTCACTCACTCACTCACTCACTCACTCACTCACTCACTCACTCACTCACTCACTCACTCACTCACTCACTCACTCACTCACTCACTCATTCACTCACTCACTCACTCACTCACTCATTCACTCACCCACTCACTCACTCACTCACCTACTCATTCATTGATATACTCATTCATTAATCAGCATTTAAATGTCTTATCTTCCAAAAGAAAACCCGGGAACGTCTACAAGTCTGGAACAAATTCATAAGATTTTCTTTGATGAGTGTTGAGAGCAGAGAAATCTGAAACTGGAAGTCTTTGACTTTTCGTTGAAAGGACTAAACACAATCAAAGTTACTACATAACTGAAACCAGGAAAGAGAGACAGCTCACCGAGGGATCAACCAGCGTCACAATGGCTCTGTCACATGGCACAAGGAGGAAATTGGTGCTGCTGTTGTTTGTCATCCTTGCCATCTTACCGGTAAGTACATGTACATTTTTCTCTATCAAATTCAACTGGCCCTCTTTGAGTCAGTTTCCTTAAGAGGGCCACGCAGTATCAACTATGAAAAAGTCACTGACCATTTTACTAAGGCTATGGTGAAGCGCAGTAACTACCACTAGAAAGTAAAGCTCGCAATGAGGAATTTCATGCCTTATTTAAACTGCGTGCTTTTCTTATTAGGAGTAAGGAAAAGCCAAATTATATAGGGCTGTGTGTACTGCTGTATACTTCACCCAGAATTTCTAGTGTCCAACAAGACTTTCTTTCAATGTTAGAACAAATTGCCATCTACCAAAATAACCTTTGCACTTTGAAAATCCCAAGTCAAACTCTATGTCTGTCTATCTGTCTGTCTGTCTGTCTTTCTCTCTCTCTCTCTCTCTCTCTATCTATCTATCTCTCTCTCTCTCTCTCTCTCTCTCTCTCTCTCTCTCTCTCTCTCTCTCTCTCTCTCTCTCTCTCTCTAATGTAATAAAAGTGATAGCGTACAGTTTTGCTCCAGAACTCGTATGCGCCAAGACACCACGCACCAAACAGAACGCTTGATATGGTTACTTTTATGACAAGTATGACATTGTAACAGAAAGACGCCAAGATGGAGAATGAAAATTAGAACTGTCGGCAGCACGATGGAACTAGGCATTTTCCATAAATTCAAAAACAAAATTATTTTTTTAAAATGCAAACTTCGGTGCACCCTCCATGGTATTTGCAACCTACATGCAAAATTTGGTTACTGCAGGTGGCCTAATAAAAAAGCCTCAGAACGTACTACAATTATCATTCATGTTGCGTTAGGTTGGCCTTGGAGTGACGCAATTCTGTGACGTGTCTAAGTGCTATTAGGTGGCCTTCATGCGTCCCGTAGTTTCTGGATTCCCCGTTCGTGAATGTTCCATCTGGATGGGTATATAAAGGATGACAAGCGAGCGGACCCAGTCAATTAAAATTAAATGCGGCTCTTAAAATACCCCCTTTACATCTGGAAAGAACTAAAAGCATTCTGAAATACTGGGCCAGAACAAAATTAAATCCAGGCAACCCTATAAACAACATCATTCAAAACTATGAAACTGAAATCCAACTTAAACGAAAGCCGCGACCAGACACATTAAGAAGTAAAAGTCTCATCCACAACATGATTGAACTGTCCCACAAACTCGGGGGTGGTGATCTCCAGCTGGACTGCCAACTCCCACTTCCACCAACCTGGGGGCTCGTGGGACTCACTTTAGACACCGCCCTGGCAGATGAAATTAGTAAAAAACTAGATACACCTACCATTATGAAAGCCAGGGTGTACGAACACATAGAAAGATACTACAAACACACAAAGAAGATTTACACGGATGGGTCGAAGACAGAGGATGGGCGTGTAGGACTGGGCATCTACAGCACAGACACAGACTTAGATAGGTCAATCAGAATCACAGACAACACGAGTATACTCACCGCAGAGCTACACGCAATACAACAAACACTTATACAACTGGACGCCCGCCGGATCACTATCAGCCATAAAGACAATACAGACAGAAAGCCAGACCAACAGCAAACACAACATGATACACAGCATCATCACACTCATAGATAGGATTTCCAGATGCGGTACAGATGTGGTCCTGCTATGGATACCGGGGCACGTGGGGGTCACCGGAAACGAACGGGCCGACCTCCTGGCTAAGATTGCCACAACTAAAATAGAAATTTTAAATATAAAATTAGACAAAAGTGACATCTATAGTCTAATTAAGAAACATGTAAATAAAATTTGGAAAAATGAATTTGAAGATTATTTAAACCAAAAAGTGACTATCACAAAACAAATATATCAAAACTGGGATACATTTAGGATGGATTTTGATATACCCAGTGAAACAGGTTTAAATATCTTAAGGATAGGTATACTTAGGCTTAGGGGCAACTACAACTGCAATCTCTGCGACGTGCCCATGACGACAGAGCACATCCTTTTTCATTGTAGGAAAAACGATACAGAAAGAAACAAACTTAAAATTCTAATCCCAGAAACATTTACCTTGGCCGGCATCTTGTCTCTAGTTGATAATAGTTTCAAAAAAGAAAAAAGGGCCCTGGTTTTAATAAAATAAATCTGTACGTTGACTGCAGCAAAGCTGGCAGCCCTGGCCTGGCGGATCAGTGAACCATTATGGTAGCAGTTGCGCCGCTCGACATCCAATCGCGGAATAGCGTGCTGAGGTCGGCCGCCGGTGGGGGCCGGAGGCCGTGTGACGCCGGTATGACCGCACACGAACTGATAGGAGGCTCGCCAGCCATAAAATAAAATATTAAATAGAATACTTTAGAATAAAAATCTTAAATAAATAAATATATTAATATACCCACATTGTATTTTGTTATAGAAATTTTATTTTAAAAATAACTTCTTTTATCTGCCAGGGCCAACAGACTTTTTCTGCCAGGGCCAACAGACTTTTTCTGCCGGCCCAGCCATACAAGCAGAAACAATGGCCTCGGATGCCTATTGCACCCGGGACCACCCAACGCAGAGTTTTTATAAAGATCCCTGAAATTATGCTCTGCTGCGGGACTAGTCTTGATGCCGTCAGGCTCCCTGGCGGCACCAGGAACTAAAGATCAAAATCCAAAAACCCTAGAGCCCTGCTAGGCCTTAATATCCTATTACTTGTTTTAACTGGGGCTCTAGGGGAAAACAGTCAATTTGTGACATGTTATATTGGCAATAAAGGGATCAAACTCCTGAAAGGGACAGTGTCCCAGAACTGCTGTCCACTTATCTCCCTACATCTGTCACTTGTCTTGCCCTTACCTTGGCACTCACCAGAAAATGAATAAAATACCACGACCGGAAAAGACGAAGAACGAAGACAACAGAAAGAAAGAAAGAAAGAAAGAAAGAACAACAACAAACAAGAAAGAGAGAGACAATTAAGAACAGGGGGCCAACAGCACTATGCTGAGGCCCCCGAGAAACAAAAGAACTCAACTCGAGTGTGTGTGCAAGACCAAGTCTAAGTTTTTGTAGGTAGACCTGCGTACCGTCCCCTTAAGCAAGTTGTGAGATATTCAGCGTTCATCTACAGTTATTAAAAGTTAATGTTAATCGTTCATCGGATCCTGTTTCATTCATTTCTGCAACAGTTCGAGTCAGCTTCGTTTTTTAGAGGGTAGCAATTCAGATCATCTAACTCTCCCTATCATAACGTGCTGAAAGTTACATCAACTGTCACAATGATGCTGTTTACGTGTATAATAAAATATAAAGTAACAAATTGTCATTTGTGATATTCATATGTATATATATGGCCTTTAGCGTCTTTACAGACGGTCTTAGCAGCTAGAATATTCACTTTCACTTTGACTGACAGCTTCTCTCGTGGCTTATTCTACCAATGTTTGACCCGAGAGTGCGATGGCAGTGATTGCAGGTCAGTCTTTTGGGTTCACTTTGGCGAGTGTTTTCATTCCGCCTCTGTCGTTTTGTCAGGTATGTTTCTTTTGCCTTGAAGTCTATTGCGAGCGTGCCACTGCGCAATTTTTGTCTCCATCTGCTTCGATCACTTGCAAGGTTCTCCCATTCATTGGGGTCGATGTTGAATGCTTTCATCGTGACCTTGCAAGTGTCTTTGAATCGCAGATGTGGCCTACCTCTGGGTCGGTTGCCAGTAGCAAGTTCCCCGTAGAGAATTTGTCTGGGGATGCGATCATTTTCAATACGGTGGAGATGTCCAAGCCACCGCAGTCTTTTTTTGCCTAGGAGAGCCTGAGTTGTTGGCTCGGCTCAGAACTTCGATATTTGAGATCCTGTCTTGCCACTTGATCTTGAGAATTTTGCGTAGGCAGCGCAGGTGGAAGGAGTTGAGGGATCTTTCATGTTTGGAGTAGGTGGTCCATGTCTCTGAGCCATACAGCAGGGTGCTTAGGACGCAAGTTTGGTACACGAGTACCTTTGTTTTGATGGTCAGCTTGCTATTGTTCCACACCCTTTTTGAGAGTTTGCCAAAAGCTGTGGCCGCCTTTCCTATTCTGGCATTTATTTCAGTTGTTATGTCTGTGCTACCACTGATGGTTGAGCCTAGGTAGCAGAATTTTCCCACTTGCTCCAGAGGAGAGCCATTCAGCATGATTGGGTTGGAGTTTCTCAAGCCTTGTGTCAAAACTACAGTTTTTGAGACACTGATCTTTAGCATGAATTTGTCACAGGCTTTGGCAAGGCTATTGATGAGAGCCTGGAGCGTGGTTTCATCGTGGGCCACGATTGCAGCATCATCTGCGAAGAGGAGCTCTTGTAACATAATATGCTCTGTACGAGATTTTGCTTTTAGTCTGGCAACATTAAAAATGGAGCCGTCCACTCTGGTGTTAATAAGTACTCCACCTGAACATTGACCAAAGGCATTCTTGAGTAGGGCTGCAAAATATATACCAAATAAGGTAGGAGCAAGAACACATCCCTGCTTCACACCGCTGTTTACAGCAAATGAATTGGATGTGCAGCCCTCAAAGTTGACACATGCCCTCATGTCAGTGTGGAAGGATGCAATAAGTTTTAGCAATGTTGGTGGACAGCCTATGGATTTAAGGACTGCATACAGGCCAGATCGGCTTACGGTGTCGAAAGCCTTTGTTAGGTCCACAAAGCATGTTATAAGCGGCCTGTTTTGTTCGATACATTTTTCTTGGATTTGCCGAAGTGCAAATATCATGTCAATAGTTGATCGTTTGCTTCGAAAGCCACATTGTGTTTCTGGTAAGACTTTTTCCGCCAGTTGTTGAAGGCGGCAGAGGATGACGCGAGCAAAAGCCTTTCCAGTAATGCTGAGGAGGGATATGCCTCGATAGTTGTTGCAGTCGCCTTTGTCTCCTTTGTTCTTGTAAAGTGTGACAATTTTGGCGTCTCTCATATCATGTGGTATCACGCCTTCTTTCCAACACTGCAGTAACAGATTATACAGGTGTGGTAAAAGTGGGCCTTTTAGGTCTTTTAATACCTCTGCAGGAATGTTGTCACTTCCTGTGGCTTTTCCAGCAGACAGGTGGTCGATTGCATTGGAAAGCTCGACTAAGGAAGGTTCAGCGTCAAGTTCGGCCATTATTGGCAGTTTTTGGAGGTGTTCCTCAAAATCTGGTGGAATATTTTTCTCAGTTGAATACAACAGAGAGTAATGCTCTACCCACCTATTCAGTTGTTCATTTTTATCTGTGATGGGTTCACCATTTACAGACTTAAGTGGGGCGCTTTTGGTGATGATTGGCCCAAGGGCTACTTTCATCTGACTAAAGGCGGTTTTCATATCTCCCTTTTCATTTGCCTCTTGTATGCTGTTACACAAGTCTGTCCAGTATTTGTTGGCGCAACGTCTTACCTCCAGCTGAAGTTTAGCTTTTGCATTTTTCAAACAAGTTTTTGTACTCTGATTGCAATTTTTGTTATACTCATTGAAAGCAGATTTCTTTTGCTCAATGAGAGGTAGGAGAATTTCGCTGTTCTGGGCTACCCAGTCGTTGTTTGAAACTTTATGCTGTCCAAAAGACTTGATGGCACAGTCATGAATTTTTGAACTGAGAGTGTTCCATGTTTCATCTACCGAGTCGCATTGGGTGACATTATCCATGCTTTCAGCAAATAACTTTTCAAATGACTTTCTATTTGATTCATCTCTGATTGCTGTTACATTGATCTTAGGGATTGAAGGGGCTTTTGATCTGTATATTTTCTTGGCCGAAATTTTGATTTTGCTGACTACCAGTGCATGGTCGGTGTCACAGTCAGCACTGTGGAGGGAACGAGTTATTTTTATACAGCCCAAACTCTTCCTCCTTGAGAGAATAAGATCTAATTGATGCCAATGGCCAGACCTGGGATGGCGCCATGATGTTCTTTGGCATCTCTTAAGGTCAAAGTACGTGTTTGTAACACATAATGAGTTTACGGAGCATAGCTCCAGAAGGCGCTGCCCGTTTTCGTTGATGTTGCCAATGCCGAAGTGCCCAATGCACTTTGGCCATGCGGAGTGATCTGCTCCCACTCGAGCGTTAAAGTCACCCAGAATTAGCAGGCCTTCGGTGAGAGGGATGTTGTGGAGAGTCCTCTGCAATGCCTCGTAGAAAATGTCTTTGGTTTCGTCAGAGGAGGTAAGTGTTGGGGCATAGACACAGATAATGTTGGTAAAACCAGACCGGGTGTTCAGTCTGAGTGTCATGATGCGTTCTGACACTCCAATTGGAGTTGCGATCGAATTGATAAGGGAGTTTTTTACGGCGAAGCCCACGCCGTGGATTCTCGGCTGTTCGCTGCTAAGGCCCTGCCAGAAGAAGGTGTAGTTTTCTTCTTTGACTGACCCGGAGTCGGGAAGTCGAGTTTCTTGAAGGGCAGCGATGTCGATGTTTAGTAGCTGAAGTTCTCGATCAATAATTTGGGATTTCCTGATGGAGTCAATATTAGTGAGATCTTGCTGTTGCAAGCCTGGGCGCATTGTTCTGACGTTCCAGGTACCAAGTTTTAGTATTTTTCTGTTTTTGCCAGGTGCACACTTTACGTCAGCTTTTTGACTTTTGGTCTAGCTCCAACCACCTTATGAAGCAGGCTGACGTGGCGGAACAACACCCAACTGCCTGGGGGCTGCCCAGGTTACGGCGGGCGGTAGTTGATCAATGCAGCTGAAAAGCCGCTCCCACCGACAGAGGGGACCCCTGGCGCTCATCCGTACGCCAAATGGATTGAGCTTATCACCGGTAACTGCCACCTCCCGTGTTGTGCCCATCCGTAACGGATGGCTGGAGTGTCCTCTCCAAATCGGAAATGGGTGGGCTTATAGAGGAGAGACAGACGCTTGCCAAGCCCGAGCAAACGCCTCCTCGTTTTGCTGCCTTGCCTGGGCTATTTTTAAGAGATGGTGCTTTGCCCAGAGGCACCACCCCTCTCTCTGCCATTCTAGTTAAACCCAAGGGAGAGACCAGGTCAATACATTTGGAACTAGTCCGGCTGCAGGAGATGCTGGAAGCCAGTTTGATGCAGTTCTCCCTGACAACCACCTTCGGGTCTCCACTCCTGATTTTCTGTCTGGGTTTACTCCCATAGCCTTTGCTATCATAGCAACACACAAGGCAGTGTGGTATTTGTATTCAGGGTTACCTTCCCCTAGTCTTCCTCTCTCCCGAGATGACCCACAAGACAGTGGGGGTGACAGTAGCAGGCTGTATTGTGTACTGTCATACAATAGCAGAAAACTCTGGCCTGACATGATGTATACCAGAATGTAAAACTACACATTATTTTTTATATATTTTTTTTTGATGATATTCATGTATATATTACACTGCACAATAGCAACTTGTTATTTGTGATGTCCATGTGTATAATAAGTAATACATTATTATTTGTGATTTTTATACCTGTAATAGAATGTAAAAATAACATTTTATAAATAAAAATTGTTGTTTATAATGCTCATGACATCGTATAAATTAAAAAAAACAGCATGCTGTTGTTCACGATTTTGCAGGACGTGTTTGGTGTGGCCTATATAGAGATTCACTTCACCAAATATTCAGACAATTGTCGTGAAAATGCTGGACTCAGTAAATGTGATCCCAAATTCACTTTCTGTTTGGACAGGCCTAGAACTAGATACCGGTAAGTAGTGCTAATAGTGGATCAGACAACGAGAAAGCGGCAGTTGGAGTGAGTGAGTAAGCGAGGGGGGGGGGGGGGAGTAGATTGTATGGAACAAACTGGGAAAAGTGAAAGAGTGAGAGAGAAGGAGGAGGAGGAGGAACGTGAACACGGAAAGAAATGAAAATGCAATTTGAGACTTTAGGTGTGTCGCGAAAAGGCGGATATAGAAAATACAGAATCTAACAAGAGTGATTATGAATTATATATACTAGCCGCCCCGCGCAAGATAAATCTTGCAGATTCTTCGTTTGAAGTCCAACTGTATTATCTGGATCTAGACTACATTAACGCAGCATTTGGATTAGATGCAATGACTAATAGAACTTACGTAGGAATACATATGTGACATCAGGGTTGCCAGATTGAAATTTTAAGTTTAAGCCAAACAATGCTAGAAAAAAAAGCCAGAAAAAAGCCAAACAAGTTTTAGTATAGTTATGTGTTTTTTTTAATACTAACATTACACGTAATGTCAAAATTGGGCAAAAAGAAAAAGTTGTATGTAGCAAAGCCCCGCGAAAGAAATAATAGCCAAACGAAACAATGCAAACTAAAAGAGAAGACAGAAAATGTTCGATATTTTGGCACTACTTATAGCCTTGCTGCGACCCCACAGTTTTTCTGTGGTTTTTATAACATTACACGTAAAGCTCCAGTAGCAGGTCACCACCATCCTGTTCACTAGAATGAGTGGAACATTTGGCTTAAATCTTGTCAGTTGTAATTTTTTTTTTTTTTCGAAAGCATTTCTGGAGATGCAGTGAAAGCCTTTCCAGCATTTAAAAAAAAAAAAGATATAGTTCTGCCTCTTAACGATTAGTGGTAGAAATCTTGGCACGTGTACATGAAACTGGCAAAAATATATTTCCTGGATATGTTTTAGAAAAAGTATTGTTTGTAGTTTCTTTGCAGATAATTTTAGTGTGTAAAGAAAATTAAAGCCAGAAAAAAAGAAAAAGAGCCAGATGAATTTTCTGACGCCAACCATGTCTTAAAACAAAAGCCAAATTTCTGGAATTTGGCGTTAAAATGCCAATCTGGCAGCCGTGATGTGCCTACGTCGATATTCTACCAGAGAGTATAGATATATCCACCAATGTGTAAAGAGAGGTCAAGGACGTAATTTCCGGCCACTGTTTTTGGTTCTATCCGATAAAAATGCGTCTCTGTTTTTTGCAGCTCAAAATAAAAGTAAAGACTGATTTTTTTGTTCAAAGTTAATGTGTCCATGTAATATTTCATCAAAAATTGACCCATTATGCCAAGTTTCATAATTTTTGATGGCGTAGTCGCGAAGTTTTAGCTGCTTACAGGTTCACCCTCTAGTTCAAATATAGTAAGATACATATATACATGATATGATAATCAGATCTTTTGATGCATCATAATTAACATAACTTTATTATATCTTATTTAATTGTTATTACAATGTGGTATTCCACTTTGATTTATTCGTAAAAATGACGTGACTGCTGATGTTATTTTTATTCCTTGCGTTGCTTCATGTACACAGACAATCCATCTATCCCTGCTACTACAAAAGAGTCGGTGAAAGTTCTCATTTTCAAAACAAGAATCTTCTACACTTGGACCGCATGGCGAGCATTGGCGGCATTAGCAACCCGTGGTTGGTTCGGACCAATGCCATTCTGGTAAGTTGTTTTTCGTGTCTCTGTAAGGCTAAGGTTGGTTGCCCACTGAGTCAAGTCTGGTTACGTCTCGGTTTTAACGTGATATGTGAACTATGGAGTTAGACGGAAACTCGCCACGAGCGAAACTGAAACAGGTCTGTGTCGCTAGTTTGGTCAAGTCAAAGCTGTCAGAAAGAGAGACCTTGGGCAGCGAGTCGGAATACTTGCAGAAAAGACTTGACTTCCTGCTTAATATATTTTATTTGTTAGAGGTGTTATTTGTTTCAAGTTGTTCAAAATGTACTGGATACTTAAAATAATATCTTTAACGAAAAATTCGTTACAGGATGAATCGATTACACTTGCCGTCCGGGTGAGAGATGATGACTTTGTTAAAGATGACCATCTGGAAACCTGGGCCAGAACCCTGACTGAGAGAATCTACCCGTCCCGGGATGAGGCTAAGTGGACATCCCATATTATGAGCAGTGGTGGACACACGTGAGTCTCATTAAATAACAGAGAAATGCGTCATCATTATTGTTTGATCTGGAGATTGCAAGAAAATACCCGGCGTCTTGATCAGGGTATGGCCAATCTCTCGTAGTGTGTAGTACAGTCATGCTCCGAAACGCTTGTTTGACGAGTTGTCTCGTCCTGTCTATCTGGCACTTCTTAGAATTTTAATTCCTTCTTTTCTTAGAACTAGAAGTAATTTGACGTAATTGGTTAATCATATTATGTTCAATTGAATATTACGAAATAATATGACTATTTTATCTAGATGTCTTCAAAGGTCAGGTTCTGTAGTGTTGAATGCAATTTTTGGTGTAACTGGCTTTCTAAATTACCGTTCAGGATGGGGATTTATCGTGTTGAAAGCAATGCTGTTTTAAGTAATTGATTGACAAGACCGGTTCAAGGCCTGGATGGATGGGTTAAAGGTAATGGAGTTTGAAGTAACTGGTTTATAATCAGATTTTGTAACAAAAGTGGGCTTTCTTAGGCTGGATGCAGGTTACTAAAATGTTTCATGTAACTGATTCACTGTGTTATCTTCCAAGGTTAGGTTGTATTTCATTGAAAGTAACAATGTAATGCGACTACATTGAAAGTAACAATGTATTGCGATTTCGTCAATGCCATGCTCAAGTATGCTGAATGTAATTTTTACGTTGAATGTAACTGGATCACCAGATTATCATTCAAGAGCAGGCTGTATTGTGATGCCCACTACTATCTAGCCAATTGTACCAAGTTCTGTAAAGCCGAGGATCTATCCACGGGTCACTATACTTGTGAACGTGGAACGGGAAATAGGATTTGCATATACGGTAAGACAGCTGGCTGTGGTTCTCAAACGGGGAGCATTTGGTCCCCGAGGGAGGAATCTCAAGAATGGGGGTGGGGGAGGGTGTATTCATGTTTTCATTTATGGTAATGGCTTTTTTTCTTTTAATTTTAAAAACATCAAGGACTTACCACGGACATACACCTTTCTGTGGTTGTGCGCCTATAGAGATGGGGGGGGGGAGGGGGGAGCGGGGATGAAGTGCACATGGAGGGAGGGGAGGGGGCCCAATATCGAGCCCATGCACTTTATGGGTAATGTATTGCAGTGTCGTTTCTCGTCCATTAATATAATGTATAGTGCAACCAGGGCTCTTTTAGGTTTCATCTGTGGCTCTTTTCTTTTCTTATTGAAGGTAAAGAAAGATATTTATATATATATATATATTAAATGAGAAAAAATACAAGTGGTAAACATGCGTATTGCAGTTCACTCTGAAGTTGAATTCTTTTCAAAATCTCAAACATGGCTCCTCTTCTCTGAAAAATTGCTGACCTCTGACAGAAACTTAGATGCTTTGTTCTTCCAGGTTGGACTGGACCGAACTGTACCGATTATATTGACAAATGTGCCCTGAACTACTGTGAGAGAGGAACATGCGAGAATTTAGAGGGTGACTACATCTGCCACTGCCCCTTACATTACACAGGTGAACAACAACAAATCATGGCTTCTCACACTTTGAAAAATCAACACCTTTTGTTCGAGATTGAAGTATTTTATTTCACGTGCAGTAACATGATGGTTCTCCCGGGGACAATACTCATAATAATAATTATTATTATAACAGAAAAATAATATCTGTGACTCACATTAAACATTTTTCATTTTGATAACACCCCCTACACACACACACACACATACACACAAGATGTCAGTTGTAATGTTGCTAAACATTGAACTGGTAACGCAGCTAAGCATTGAACTAGTAGGTTATACCAGTACCCCAGTGTTAGAAATGTTCTGGGGTCGAAAGTTGACCATTCCTGTCGTGACTTTTACATTTATGAAAGTATTCAGGTGGGAGAGAGCCATATGTTTGTTTCTTTACATCTTGCTGTATAGGTAGAATGCGCATATCCACCATCTTGTCTGTCCGGATGTCGCAAACCAATTGGCGGCGAGTTCACTAGAGTAAACAATGACAGGTGTGTATACGCACATGGCAGACGTTCGGTCAATTCTTTCACTTCCTTTCTCTTGCTTACACGGATGGTAGGGAATCTGACCAGTTTGGATCCATCCTTTCCACCCCTGTCATAACAGTCAACTGCAATGCAACCAGCAGGCATTTTAACTGCTTAGACACATCTCGAAGTTACACTCATCATCTGATCCACCGGCCATCTTGTTTGGCGGAAATACAAAACAAAAACTCTGTGACGTCATGCGCATTCTACCTATATGTCATCCCGCTGAGTTTAAACTTTTAAATCTTTTGAAATAAAATTAATGTATTTATTTATTTATAGCTTGGACGTCTATGAAGGCCCGACAGTTCTTTGGTTTGTTTCACCTACATCACCCAAAGTTGTGATTATTGTCTGCATGGCGTCGTGCACGGCGACTGAGCTTGTGCACTTGCAAAGTTTATTTGTAGTTGTTGTTGTTTTTTTTAATTTGGCACGCTGGTGCGCGCCTGGGGTAACGGAGCCAACATTAAAGATTTGGGCGCACTTGGTCTAGACGTGGGTTATGTCCACGTGTTGTGTGTTTTTTATCTACTTATCCGTGTTTCCGTTGGATGTTTCCCCTGCTATACATGATTTTCCCTTTGGCTGAGGTTAGGGGCACGTGGTATTATACATTATAAGCCATTGCTGAACAGGGAACACAACTCAGTATTTAGGCTGCGCGCCCCTAACAACATATTTGCCCCTTTTCCCCATGCCAGGGAAAAACTGCACGACCATGGAACATCTCTGTGAAAAAGACAACCCATGTCTCAATGGTGGCACCTGCATCCCTGGTTCCGACCCGTTTTCCTACACATGCAACTGCAGCGCAGACTGGGAAGGACAACACTGTGAGCTGGTGATGGATCCTTGCAAATCGGACCCATGTCAGAACGGGGCAAAATGTTTCAGCAAGTAAGTGCACAATTTAAATTAGAAATTCAAAAATTCGCCCAAAAAGATTTTCAGACCTATCATTGTGATATGGATGGTTCGCTGACCACCAGGCAAATAGGAATATTTATCGGCCTAAATACCAAACAATCATAACCTGCATTTGGCCTTCATTTCAGTCTACTCACATTGTAGCACATAGTCCACAAACAAATTTGCGAGTCAACTTATGCTTACAAACCATCCTTTGGCTAAACATTTTCACACGGAAAATGGATGTCAATTCAGCACTGAATCTAAACTTGACGCCAATCAGCATAAAAAGAATACATGGATCTTTAAACTGTTCTGTTACGTGACTGGACATTTTCGCCTTGAAGTTTATTCCTCAATCCTTTGTTGCAGTGCCAACCACATGGACTTCGACTGCCAGGACTGCAAGTATCCCTTCACCGGCGACCTGTGTGAAGAGAGAATTGCCAGAACGAGCGCAGTTCATTTTGTTACAAAACCAGCAATACCACCTACTAAAACAGCAAATACAATGCACACATTGCCTCACACACCAACACCTACAACCACAGATTTTAAGCCCTGGAATTCAACAACCTCAGCTTTCAACAGAATACAAAATAGTACAGAAAATGATCATGACAGAGCAACCACTTCATTTTCAGCATTTTCCTCGTCAGCTTTAGACAAAAGCACTTCTTCAGTAAACGAAATCACTGACCCGTCAACACAAACACCTCAGCTTAACAGCACGTTGTCTGTTGAAGACAGAACCCAAGCATCAACTTCGGTTGAACCTACAGTGAAAAATAACAATGTGAAAGTGATAGGTATAGTTTTCCCTTTGATTTTTCCCTCTGTGAACCTCGCTTGCTGGCATCCTGTTTGGCTTACGATAGTCCGATCTGTGTTGTATGAATAAACCAGCATGTACCTAGACTTTATAGCTACAAATAATACACACGTTTTGAAACTGAAACTCATGGATCACTTGACTGAAATGTTAACTATATTTTTTTTTTCTTTCCTTTATGGTATATTTTCGAGTACATTTAAATACCAGATTCAGAATACTGTGGGTAAAGAACAATTGTTTTATACTTTTCAACTATTTTTTTTTTGTGTCTGAAAGATTAATTGATTCGTAATGCATGAGCAGTCAATTTGCATTGTATCAAAAATTGTATTTGTTTAGACCTAACACCGACAAACAATACCAGTGGTGTGGAGTTGCAGTGTAGATTTGACAGTGTAAAAAGTAGAGCAACAATAAATTCTACTCATATTTTTTTTAGTGAGGGAAACATTTACTACGGAATCGAATCAGATAAAATAACAAAACTGACTTCAGTCAGATTTACATGACATGACATACACATACACTATTTAGTCATACAGTTTCCCAGCTACACCTGCACAATTTCCCGGCTATAACAAATATAATATAAATTCTCTCTTTTCTTCTCCTTCCTCACTGCCCTCTAGCACTCTATCCACCCCTTTCCACCCCCATTCCTTAATTTTAACATATATTTCCTCTCTCGGTAACCGAGATCAATCTTTTATTTATTAATTTAAAAATCAATTAATTTATTTTGTTCTTGTTGTTTGTACGAAAAGAACTTTAAAAAATGCATTATGTTCAGCATGCAAAGACTAATAACTTTTGTATAACTTGTTTTGTTGTCTCTAATGGACATGGACAAAAGTTGAATGCTCCGCGAATGGACAGAGAGCCAATATCATAGATCTGTTCAGATTCGATGTCTATGACAGTGATAATTGTGTACACCTATATCTTACGTATCCCAGTTTAAGCCCGAAGAGATTTGAAATGATCTTACATATTGAGCAGTCAAATTTCAACAAGATGTGACAAGTTATTGGCGGTTGTTAGCATTTGATCACTGTCGTGCTGTCCTGGCAATGAACCTAGATAAGTTATATTATTGTGACATGGCCGATTCATCTGGGCAGAAAACAGTTATATTTGTTTTACATGAAAAATTAGATCTGGGAGTAATGCATGCTGAATTAATAGTGCATGTTTTTAGAGTAAATAAACTATATTATTCACGTTGGAAATGATGACTGCTTTATTTATCTGTCCATGCGCATGACATGTCTCTAGCAAGAAATACCATTGGCATGGTGAAATTACCCATTAGGTTGGCTTCTAATGCTGGCCTGCCCATTGTTTCTGGTATAAAAAAAAAAATGCAAACTAGAATCCTACTGGGTTCAAAGTCAAACTGTAGCAACAACAAAAAGTTGTAACTTGCAAAGCCTCGAGTAAGATATGATACAGTAACGACACAATAAAACTCAAAAGGAAAGATAAATAAAATTTTCGGTCTGTGGACTTCACAGGCAAAAAAAAAAAAAATCCAAAAAAATTTAATACATGTAGTATAAAAAGAGAAATTAATATAACAAAAAGGAACAAACCAACAGATAACCGTAAAATTCTCAGCTTTGCAATGTACAACTTTTTCTTTTTACCACATTTTGACTTTATAATTCTTCAAGCCTTGCTGTGTCCTACCGATTTTCTGTGGTCTTTCACACTAGTTGGGTTCAAAGTACATTATTTAAGTTGAGAGACTTTAGACCTTAAATTATGTAGGCCAAGCGCGCGCACACACACACACACACGCACGCACTCACACACACACTCACACATACATACATACATATGAGATTTATTTACTGTTGACAGGTTTTCCGTTCACACGCTTATACAGACACAGTGGTTATTAATATTTTAAAAAACCTGTTTCCCCGTTCATTTATGTCTCACAGTTTTATTTCCTTCATAAGAATTCAGTAACTTTTTTGATTTTCAAAAACCAGATTTAGTAACATCAACACAGCAAGCTGGATCACTGTGACCTAAACAACATAGATTGAGTTGGCATAGCAAATAAATTTCTCCCTTGTTAAGAACCACCGGCATAGATCAACTGAAGAGCCGGTGCTCCAAAATGCTTTTGAGAAAGTCAGTTATGCATAAGCAATGAGTATTTACCATTATATTATGTACATATATTTTTATTTGTATATGTGCTTAACCAGATTTGTTATTTACTTCTCGGTCATAGCCAACTTTAGGCAGTTTTACGTCAAGCCTTGTGACATCAGAAAATGAGTGAAAAGGCAAAGGCGGACTCTGAATAGATTTTCCAGCGAAAAATTAATATTTATTCAGTACTAAAAATACATGTGTATAAACTTGATTTTCTCTGTAATCAGTAGGCGGAATTATTTTACTAGTGATCCCAAATTTTGAATTTGTCGATTAACAAACCGCCTGAAATTTCTACTTAGGCCTACAATTAAAATTGTGAAACAAATACAACTATTGTGAAACAAGTTACATGAAATAAACTGTGGCAGTGAACAAAAAGGGAGACAATAATGATATTTTCCCTAGTTGTAGCTTTCTTAAACATTGATTATAAAAATGCATTAGTATAGTGAATTATCCAATAATATTAACAAAAATGTGTCATTATAAACAGATGCCACAACGACCACAGAGGCAACTGATGGCAGACCAAAAACTGGCCAGTCTGTTGGCAATGTGAGTGCAAATGAGGTGTTATGTGACTTGACAAATTTGCTGATCAATGGTCCTTCAGATAATCTATAACGAATACATATTTTGTAGTTATTACTGCCGCTTCCAAATTTGTAACATCGAAGCGTTTAAAAAATAGGAGAAAATCACATTAGCCTCACTCTCTTACTTGAATCTTTTCCGTCCGGCTTGGATACGAATGTAGTCAGAAGGGTATAAAACATTCAGCCAAAATTAGCACAATTTCATCCCAACGCTTAAATTTTCTGTATTCCTCAAATAGTATGCCACATTGCCAGCAATATTTGGGTGTTGTTAAATTTTTTTTTTGTGGGAAATATTCTTTTGTTTATTTATGTTTATTTTTTACTACCCCTATCCACATGTCCTGGGTACAAATGTAGAATTACCTCCCACATAAGGATTTATGCTGTTTATTCCTACCTGTATGCCCTGGGTACAAATGTAGACAGTCAGAGAATCTCTGTAATCTGTAATCAAATAATTTTACAAATGTTCTGATCTCTATGTGCCATCCACTGTAACAAGTTAGGTGTTATTAAAGTATCGATCACAGGTGGTAGCATAGGAATGAGTACTTGTACATTCCAAAGTCTTCTTGTTCATCCTTGGTGATTCAGAGATGTTCAGGCTAGATCTATAGTTTTTACGGGTTCTTTTGAGGTGGCTTTCTGGCTAAACAGTGATTCTACCTTCAGAAGAAGATCTGGTAATTTTCTAGTCTCAAGATGACATTACAGAGGTCAATGCAAATGACCTTACTGAATAGGGAGAAGTGAGATGTGAGAAAGAAATGGCTCTTGAGGTGGAAGAACAAAGTGGTGATCATGATGGAGAGGACCTTTTGTGCCAGTGCTGATGACCAAAGAGGGCGACATCTAAGAAAATATTTATTGACCTTCAACTGATACAGCTGTTTTCTACAAGGTGGGCCGAGCCAGAACGTGGCACAAGCTCAGTTTCAGAAGCCCTGGCTGAAGTGGCTCTCTGGACATGCAGAACCAATGTTACCAGCAAGTAGCAGTAAAGGGGAACCTTCTGCACACTCCTGTCCATATTTATTGGAAAAGATAAACCTGCAGAATGGTCTCCTTTGCCAAAGGCTTCCTCCTGCTTTTCAGATTAGAACCTGCTAAAAATCTCTAAGAACAGGATACCAGGCTGGATCAGCTGCTGATCCTGCATCTGTATTTTCTTTAGTGTAGGGCGGCAAAACGGTGTTGGCCATAGAAGATAACGCAAAGAGAAAAGGAAAACAAGTGAAGGGGGTGGAATGGGCGGAGATTGCTGAGGACAAAATATGGGTCCTAATTACATGATAGACGCATCTGGGCAGCATGCATCATAACTTTAGTCACATAATTCTCATAAAAAGAGTGACTTTGAAGGAAAAAGTTGTTCAGAGTTACTTTTTTCAAAACGAAGATTTTGCACACCGGAGAACAAACTGAAATCTGATGATAACGTGTCTGCCACAGGATGTGAAGCACATTCTGCACATTCAGATATGTCTGAGGCGTGTCGTGAACAACTTGACAGTGCATTATTTGCTGGGAACAAGTCTCACTATTGATCAATATCTTATTTCATCCAGGTGAAGATGCAGCTGTTTTTTCAATATCTGCCTTCAAAACCAGTGAAACAATAATCTAAAAGTCTTTTGAGACTGTGACCCAGAAACAAACAACCCCTTTCGTGGAAAACCTCATCTTGGGAAAAGGGGTGACATAATTGGGAGACAGAAAGAGAAGAATCTAGCCAGGAACATAGTATTCAAACTAACCTCTGACTTTATAAAGAGCTAAAGAAAAGTCACTTATGACTACTCCACAGATCTAGAACTGTGTAACTGTCTTGGAAAAACAGAACATGACCTTGATAACAACCGCACAAAGAAATAAAACATTTTTACCAACCCACTCCCCAACTCCCATTTTCAAGTAAGAAACGCATTACTCTCAACGACTCATATTTCAGCCCAAATGTACACTGGACTTTCCATCTTTATCTAGACAACTTGCCCGCAAAATGCCATATCCATACACTCTTTTCCTTCTTACACTTCCTTTCTCGTCGTCTTCAAATATTCCCCCAGTAGTTGCCGACTGCAAGAAAGAGAATATGGCATGTTCATGATAGATGACATTGCTGCTGAGGCCAATGGTGGTGATGATGTAATGAGAAGCCACTGTATCACCTGACAACTAAAGAAAATCAACCTGTATTACTAGTGGAACACAGATGTCTACTACCCACAAAAGGAAAACGCCACTCTAAATGTCTCCATCATGATTAGTAAGGATGGATCTCCTGACTGTAAGGAATGTGTGTCTACAAAACTACCCAGGACATACAGATCAGCAAATAATGCGTATATTTCTTTATACAGCACGATGTCTGCAAAACTACCCAGGATTATGGATAAGGGTAAAATAACGGCATAGGGAAAAGGTTAAGTTATCACAGCAAAAAAAAAATAATATACGTCCAATATTTACTAAGAGTATGAACTTTGCTCTTAAAGTCAAAAACGTTTAAATTTTGAAATACCTAAATGTTAACTCTTTCATAATCTGTGATGTCAGATTATGTCATTTTATTCATTTGATCAGCCAATCGAATGGAAGAGAAAGTCGGAAAGATTTCAGGAGTTGGAAAGGAGGGTAAATGAGCAAGATCAGGAAGTCATAATACGATCTTTCATATGTGGTTGATTGCTAAATGAATTCGGCTATTTTAGCGCATTCGATTTATTATTTGACAGTAAAAGCACATTTCATTTTTCATTTGGTTTTTATAGCACGTTCGATTTTTCATTTTCTCTCTATGGACAAACGGTAAATCACTTAAAATGACTTGAGAACTTAATGTTGAAATGTATTCCAGTTTAATTTTGAACATGTGATGGCAAGTGCATCACATTTTTTTTTTTTGGTAATTGTCTTCCTTATATTATTATTGCTTGTGTCTTCCAAATCTCACAGGATGATGATGATGGATTTGAACATTGGTACATCATTGTCATCTGCATTGCGTTCCTCCTGATTATCATCATTATCATCATCTACTTGGTTGCCAGAAGGAGACGGAAGTGAGTGGCATGCATTTTTTTAATGATTATTATTTTGTTTACTCTGGCCGATTCTAGAACTTTTATCTCTCTTTCTTGTGGGTAAATGATTTGTTGTTTAATATTTATTTCATACGAAGACACCATAAATCTTTTTCATCAGCGACTGTTCATCACCATTATTTATTAATGACAAATGAAGAACAAGAATAGAATGGACTTTTTCTACTGAATTTTAAAAAAAAACGAATGAAAGAAGAATGGGAAAATGATAATGAAACTCAGGGGAAAAAGGTTGTTTTGGGTTTTTCTTCAGTCTTTTTTCAAATAGAAAATATCTCCAAGGAAAACAGAACTGTGTCTCATTTATAACTAAGGAAATATATACAGTACATAGAGAGGAAAACATTTTATGAAGATGAGAAGGGAGATATAGGAATAATGATAGTCCATTTGAATTTATGTCGTTACCTGTATGTATAATTATTATCACCATCATCCGCACTTAGATACGGCCAATGCATTATTAAGCTTGTGAATATTACAGGAAACAGAAGCAGCATCCAGTAGGGTTGCCAGAGGGTAATATGAACACAGTTGTCGTATTCAGTGGAGATAATGTGGCCTTTCAAAACAGCATGTACAATGACGAGAGTAGAAACGGATCTGGCTCAAATGGTGGACTCGGAAGGGTAGTTATAGTTACTTTAGTTGTCACTGATATGAAAATATTTTTGTAATACAGCTGTAGTTACATGTATTTCTTTTCATCATTATTATTTTCAGTGTGTAATGTTTTAATACTGATTTTAGATGTTTGTGATCTTTGCTTCTGTGTCTTTCATTTACTACATGTAGTTGTGAATTGTTATATTATTATATTTCACAGTATAGGATATATTTACAAGCATGTATATCGGACAGAAGCAAAATATTTTCAGTAGAATTAGAGAGAACATAATTTTTTTATATACACGTAAAGTGAAGAAGGAAGAAGGGCGCAGGTCTTACATTTTGATTCATTTACCATTTTAAAAAGATCAGAAACAAAAACCTATTCTTTCGGAGCTACATTGCAACGGATTTCTGTAAGTGTAACTGTTCTTGCTGTACCTTTTCAAAGGAACATTAACATAAATTTTACCCAAAACAATAAACATTTTAAAAATGTGCCTACTTCCGACGTTTAATAGAACAATCAAAATATAGATATACGGAACATGTAAATGTCACAAAAGTTAGCTGAAATGTTGAAGTTTTGTATGGCATAGTCAGTCATTGTCATTGCTATCAAACAAAACTTCAGGATCTCTGAAACACAAAAAACAACATTATTATTATGGGTTTTGTTAGCTGAAATGTTGAAGTTTTGTTTATGGGTTTTGTTAGCTGAAATGTTGAAGTTTTGTATGGCATAGTCAGTCATAGTCATTGCTATCAAACAAAACTTCAGGATCTCTGAAACACAAAAAACAACATTATTATTATGGGAAAACATATTTGGAAGTCACAATACGCATTTAAAAGTAGGCACATTTTTTTGGGACACCCTATATACCAGTGTCAACTTTATACCATGCCTAATTACTGCAAACCCACAATGTTTCCGTTTTGTTTTGTTTTTGTTGTTTGTTTTCATCCTGTGAGGATGATTAAAATGATCATTTGGATTTTACCATGTATTCCAGCAACCTCCATTAGTCACAACACCTACCGATGATGATCTGTTCAACCCAGTGAAACCAGTATTTTGTCCCGACGACGTTGAGTCCCAAGGAGCGATGGGTGGATGTAGTCCCTACTATGATGGGGGTGCTGATGGGTAGGTCACATTAGCAGGTTTTGTTTGTTTGTTTGTTTGTTTGTTTCTTCCATAAGGGAATGAATAAAGTTAAGTGTAATGTAATAGATCTATATCCCTGTCAGCATCCCCACGTCAATATGACGTTGATTTCCAATAGATTTTTGTGCCATTGGTAGGATTCCCTTAAAGCCTGTTTCCCTATATCAAACTGATGTTTGCACAATGTCATAACTGCAGTTCTGCATAGGATGTGTCCTTCCTATGAGCAAACGACCTAAATCTGATGCCTCATTTGTCCGTAGGGTTGCTAGCAGCTGGGACGTACTTCATCACAGTTGTAATAGTAGAGCCTAGATGCACTCAGTTCTTTTGAGTTTTTTTTTAGTTTTTACTTGATAAAGAATAATTTATTTAATATAACTTATTTGCCTATTCAGTTGTTAGATTTATATAGAACTGCAGGTCACGTCCAGTGTTAAACAGTTATTTCAAAGGAGCCTTTTCAGTTTTCTAACATACACACAAATGATTACCGGTTATTCCCGGTTTGAACAGACAATGGAGAAAAAAATCATATAACATGTATTTTATCATTAAGTTAAGACCTTATAATACTGTCTTCGGTCCTTGCGACATGATGTTTCCTTTCTAAAATTGTGGAATAAAATACATTGTACCCTTTGTCTAAATGATTTGTTTGGTGTTTTATAACCTTTGCTACTCTCAATACTCTACTAAACAGAGAAATCCCCTAGCTTGCTCATTTCAGGTTACATGCCTAACATAAGACTTATCTTTTTCCTTCACCCATCAGTTGCGTAAAACCATCCAATCTCATCAAGGCCCAGTCTGAATGTCAAGGTTGTCCAGCCACCGAACGAGCAGCAGACAATCATTATGCTGTCTTCCATGCTCTCAAATCCACTGGAGGTAATGTTAATGCCAACAACAATCTCTATTGTGTTCTATTCGTCAGAAGACTCTCTAAGTTGTCTGTTTTTCTTGCAGATTTTGAGTACTAAATAATCACATTTTGGTGTTATATGTTAAACTAAAATACAGTGTAGACAGTGGTTGCACTGTAAGTTATTTCCTGTTTTCTTAAATTGCTAGGTGATGAAGCCCACTATCAGGACTTGGATGAAACAGCCATAGAAGTTCGGAAACTGAATGACCTTGAGGCACCAGTTAGATCAAGCCCTATCAATCTGGAATTTCCCCATAGTGTCAGAGGTAATCCATGCTCTACCTTTGAAAGAAAGTATTAACCTGTCACATCGGGAATCTTATGCCAATGTGTGATGTTACTGTGGAATATAGATTTGATTGATTGAAGATACATACAGTATAACCTCTACAAAATGCTTGACGACGATAATTTGTGAACTGCTGGAAATAATACACTGATAGACCTAGGGTCGAAATTTTAGACAAAAAAAAACAAGCTAAATTACCTACATATTATATTTAATTTTAAAAGTAACTTTCACTATTTGTCATCCTGTTTGATCCATATCTAGCTGGACATTTTTTATTTTTTTTTGGCCACCTCAGGCACCTCTTCAGCATTGCTGACTTTTTTTTCAGCCTCTTAAGCCAAGCAGTTTTGTATGACTGTGAGTGGATCATGTGGATGTTCCAATAAATCCTCTTGCATTGATCTGGACTGTTAGAAGCTTTACTGAGTATCCCTTTTTTTTTTTTTTTTTTGGCTCTTTTATTCACAACATATTACCAGAAAATTTATCCTTAAGGAACACTCTAAAGCCACGGTATTTAGCAATGCAATGTTTCTTTTTTTTTTACTTTGTTTCTATCTAGCTGATGGACCCTACACTGACAAACCTTCAAACATTGCAGTACTGCCAGTTCCTGGGTTGAAAGGACTGAATAACAATGACTTCAGTCAGTCTTCAGCCAGCTGTGACGAGTTTGATGACAATCCTATCTTTGGTTCAGCCCCACAGCAACAAGGTACAGTCACAGTCGGGCAAATATGCAGTCTGTTTTCTCCATTTTTATGAAGAACGTCAAAAATGCCCATGAAAAGACTCTTAAATCTGAGACCAAATAAAATTTGCACATGTAAATGCACATACAGCACAAGTACAATACATGTGTTTCTCTTTCTTAGAAAAACAATCAGTACCATGAAAGAAACAACTCAAAAAAAAAAAAAATCATGAAAGTCAAATGTTTACACTGTCATAATGCTAGGTTTCATGTTTACTTTCCAGCCCTGCATGCAAAGATTTCTGTTAGCTCTTTTAAATGAACAAGGGTCAGTGCATAATTTAAGTTGAACACCAAATCAGGATATCCGACAACAGGTAAAATTTAGATTTTTAAATTTTTTTTTGACACATGAATTTGATTGTTTTGTAGCGTGTTACATGTATTAACACTGCAGGTTATACCTTTATGGCTCACCAATTAGCCTAAAGTCATTCTGATTTTGTGTATTTCTGCTAGAGGATGATGGAACTTACACAGCTCCAATACCGAAGCCACATAGAGATCAGCAACCACAACCTACATCAACCTTTAAGGAAGGACCTTACACTGATGGTCCTATAGTCCCACACACACACAGGAATCCATTTGCTGACTATGGTTTTGGGGACGATGATGAACTGCCAAATCTGGGTATGTTGTCACTATGACCAAAGGTAGTAGATATCATAAGATGGGACAGCTGGCACATTGTGCATGCACAGCTTTCACACTGCGGTAGTGACAAATACACAGAAGTCATAGAAAAGTTGAATTTTTACAACGCCAAGATAGAGAAAACACTGAACTGTCTTCATTGTTCCATTATCACTTCAGTGCTTGATTGAAGTAGCTTATTTTGTAACTATAATCTCCATTGCTGTATCGAAACTCTGGCTATATATGGCCTTTAGCGTCTTTACAGACGGTCTTAGCAGCTAGAATATTCACTTTCACTTTGACTGACAGCTTCTCTCGTGGCTTATTCTACCAATGTTTGACCCGAGAGTGCGATGGCAGTGATTGCAGGTCAATCTTTTGGGTTCACTTTGGCGAGTGTTTTCATTCCGCCTCTGTCGTTTTGTCAGGTATGTTTCTTTTGCCTTGAAGTCTATTGCGAGCGTGCCACTGCGCAATTTTTGTCTCCATCTGCTTCGATCATTTGCAAGGTTCTCCCATTCATTGGGGTCGATGTTGAATGCTTTCATCGTGACCTTGCAAGTGTCTTTGAATCGCAGATGTGGCCTACCTCTGGGTCGGTTGCCAGTAGCAAGTTCCCCGTAGAGAATTTGTCTGGGGATGCGATCATTTTCAATACGGTGGAGATGTCCAAGCCACCGCAGTCTTTTTTTGCCTAGGAGAGCCTGAGTTGATGGAATGTTGGCTCGGCTCAGAACTTCGATATTTGAGATCCTGTCTTGCCACTTGATCTTGAGAATTTTGCGTAGGCAGCGCAGGTGGAAGGAGTTGAGGGATCTTTCATGTTTGGAGTAGGTGGTCCATGTCTCTGAGCCATACAGCAGGGTGCTTAGGACGCAAGTTTGGTACACGAGTACCTTTGTTTTGATGGTCAGCTTGCTATTGTTCCACACCCTTTTTGAGAGTTTGCCAAAAGCTGTGGCCGCCTTTCCTATTCTGGCATTTATTTCAGTTGTTATGTCTGTGCTACCACTGATGGTTGAGCCTAGGTAGCAGAATTTTCCCACTTGCTCCAGAGGAGAGCCATTCAGCATGATTGGGTTGGGGTTTCTCAAGCCTTGTGTCAAAACTACAGTTTTTGAGACACTGATCCTTAGCATGAATTTGTCACAGGCTTTGGCAAGGCTATTGATGAGAGCCTGGAGCGTGGTTTCATCGTGGGCCACGATTGCAGCATCATCTGCGAAGAGGAGCTCTTGTAACATAATATGCTCTGTACGAGATTTTGCTTTTAGTCTGGCAACATTAAAAATGGAGCCGTCCACTCTGGTGTTAATAAGTACTCCACCTGAACATTGACCAAAGGCATTCTTGAGTAGGGCTGCAAAATATATACCAAATAAGGTAGGAGCAAGAACACATCCCTGCTTCACACCGCTGTTTACAGCAAATGAATTGGATGTGCAGCCTTCAAAGTTGACACATGCCCTCATGTCAGTGTGGAAGGATGCAATAAGTTTTAGCAATGTTGGTGGACAGCCTATGGATTTAAGGACTGCATACAGGCCAGATCGGCTTACGGTGTCGAAAGCCTTTGTTAGGTCCACAAAGCATGTTATAAGCGGCCTGTTTTGTTCGATACATTTTTCTTGGATTTGCCGAAGTGCAAATATCATGTCAATAGTTGATCGTTTGCTTCGAAAGCCACATTGTGTTTCTGGTAAGACTTTTTCCGCCAGTTGTTGAAGGCGGCAGAGGATGACGCGAGCAAAAGCCTTTCCAGTAATGCTGAGGAGGGATATGCCTCGATAGTTGTTGCAGTCGCCTTTGTCTCCTTTGTTCTTGTAAAGTGTGACAATTTTGGCGTCTCTCATATCATGTGGTATCACGCCTTCTTTCCAACACTGCAGTAACAGATTATACAGGTGTGGTAATAGTGGGCCTTTTAGGTCTTTTAATACCTCTGCAGGAATGTTGTCACTTCCTGTGGCTTTTCCAGCAGACAGGTGGTCGATTGCATTGGAAAGCTCGACTAAGGAAGGTTCAGCGTCAAGTTCGGCCATTATTGGCAGTTTTTGGAGGTGTTCCTCAAAATCTGGTGGAATATTTTTCTCAGTTGAATACAACAGAGAGTAATGCTCTACCCACCTATTCAGTTGTTCATTTTTATCTGTGATGGGTTCACCATTTACAGACTTAAGTGGGGCGCTTTTGGTGATGATTGGCCCAAGAGCTACTTTCATCTGACTGAAGGCTGTTTTCATATCTCCCTTTTCATTTGCCTCTTGTATGCTGTTACACAAGTCTGTCCAGTATTTGTTGGCGCAACGTCTTACCTCCAGCTGAAGTTTAGCTTTTGCATTTTTCAAACAAGTTTTTGTACTCTGATTGCAATTTTTGTTATACTCATTGAAAGCAGATTTCTTTTGCTCAATGAGAGGTAGGAGAATTTCGCTGTTCTGGGCTACCCAGTCGTTGTTTGAAACTTTATGCTGTCCAAAAGACTTGATGGCACAGTCATGAATTTTTGAACTGAGAGTGTTCCATGTTTCATCTACCGAGTCACATTGGGTGACATTATCCATGCTTTCAGCAAATAACTTTTCAAATGACTTTCTATTTGATTCATCTCTGATTGCTGTTACATTGATCTTAGGGATTGAAGGGGCTTTTGATCTGTATATTTTCTTGGCCGAAATTTTGATTTTGCTGACTACCAGTGCATGGTCGGTGTCACAGTCAGCACTGTGGAGGGAACGAGTTATTTTTATACAGCCCAAACTCTTCCTCCTTGAGAGAATAAGATCTAATTGATGCCAATGGCCAGACCTGGGATGG
The DNA here is from genome assembly GCA_963931925.1 of Onchidella celtica. Lineage (NCBI taxonomy): Eukaryota > Metazoa > Mollusca > Gastropoda > Systellommatophora > Onchidiidae > Onchidella > Onchidella celtica. The sequence goes on along the minus strand of OZ007572.1, from coordinate 40,404,073 downwards.
CGCCATGATATTCTTTGGCATCGCTTAAGGTCAAAGTACGTGTTTGTAACACATAATGAGTTTACGGAGCATAGCTCCAGAAGGCGCTGCCCGTTTTCGTTGATGTTGCCAATGCCGAAGTGCCCAATGCACTTTGGCCATGCGGAGTGATCTGCTCCCACTCGAGCGTTAAAGTCACCCAGAATTAGCAGGCCTTCGGTGAGAGGGATGTTGTGGAGAGTCCTCTGCAATGCCTCGTAGAAAATGTCTTTGGTTTTGTCAGAGGAGGTAAGTGTTGGGGCATAGACACAGATAATGTTGGTAAAACCAGACCGGGTGTTCAGTCTGAGTGTCATGATGCGTTCTGACACTCCAATTGGAGTTGCGATCGAATTGATAAGGGAGTTTTTTACGGCGAAGCCCACGCCGTGGATTCTCGGCTGTTCGCTGCTAAGGCCCTGCCAGAAGAAGGTGTAGTTTTCTTCTTTGACTGACCCGGAGTCGGGAAGTCGAGTTTCTTGAAGGGCAGCGATGTCGATGTTTAGTAGCTGAAGTTCTCGATAATGGGTGGGCTTATAGAGGAGAGACAGACGCTTGCCAAGCCCGAGCAAACGCCTCCTCGTTTTGCTGCCTTGCCTGGGCTATTTTTAAGAGATGGTGCTTTGCCCAGAGGCACCACCCCTCTCTCTGCCATTCTAGTTAAACCCAAGGGAGAGACCAGGTCAATACATTTGGAACTAGTCCGGCTGCAGGAGATGCTGGAAGCCAGTTTGATGCAGTTCTCCCTGACAACCACCTTCGGGTCTCCACTCCTGATTTTCTGTCTGGGTTTACTCCCATAGCCTTTGCTATCATAGCAACACACAAGGCAGTGTGGTATTTGTATTCAGGGTTACCTTCCCCTAGTCTTCCTCTCTCCCGAGATGACCCACAAGACAGTGGGGGTGACAGTAGCAGGCTGTATTGTGTACTGTCATACAATAGCAGAAAACTCTGGCCTGACATAGAGTCAGTTGGAAGTTGCTATAGCACTGTAGCAAAATCGGATTATGTATCATTATACCAAACACTCTTTTCATGCAGTATGCCCTGCCCCTCGATCGGCGTACAATCCGTGTGCACCTGTTTCTTAGAGGCACGAAGAAGACACTGACATGTTGTATCTAACTCTATTGTCTTTGTTATGACTGAAGTATTCTCACATAAAGTGTATTATTATGATTGATATTTGTTTGTATAACTATGCCACATATGTGAATTCTGTATTAAAACCCCCGAAAGAATAAATGATTATTTGTCTTGACTACCCCTACTTTGGAAGTTGGAACATGACATTAATGTGCTACAAAAAAGCTTATTGACAAACCTGGAAGTTTCTGTTTTGTTGCAGGCCTGCCTCCAACAAACAATGCTGAATATGACATACCAAAAGGCTCCGTCCATGGACATTGTAAGTAACAATATATTGTGTGTATGGAGAAACCATTTGTAGCACATGTTGACTTACAACATTTGCTCATGTTTTTAACCATTTCATTGTTATTATTATTTACTTACGTAGCAAATTTATCATTTGAGCTCTACAAGTAAAGTCTTTATTAAAACATTCGGCCTTCAATACAACTACACTTTTTGTCAAAAATTTATGTCAACAAAAAATTTTATTCCACTACTGCATAATGATCTCTTACCGTAATTACATGTGTGCCCAAGTAGGTTATTGAAGTTAGAGAAGTGAATGCTGCTCTGCAATATACAATGTGCATGTTATTGGTTAATATATTTTAAAAGAGAGGTGCATTTATTTTAGATGTACATGTAGTAATTTCAATGTACCATGCTAGATTTAACTGTAATCATTACTATTCAAACTATTAAGCATTGTACAAGTATGTTAAAGTATTGCAATGACTGTGTTTACCAGAAACATTCATAATTTCTTTTTCTCAGCCCCCTTCACATCTCAAGACAGTCAGTATGACAAACCATCCAACAACCAGCCAGCAGACAGGACATCAGCCACCACTGAATATGACTATCCCAGATCCTCAAATGGCAATCATCCCGTCCAAAAAGCCCTTGCACCTCCAATTCCAGCACCCAGACCACCAGTGCACAGCGTCTCCAACTAACTACATCCTGCTAACTTTGAAAATTTGGAACTGAATGGCAATGATGAAGATCATTCTTCACAAAAGGACCTTCCTATTGCACCCCCTGTGCCTCCAAAACCCCAACTGTCCTCTGATCATACTGACGGTCCAGACACAGAAGATTTTCCTCGTTCGATTTCTGTACGCGAAGGCTGCACATTTGACAGCATCGAAGACCCAGGCGCTGAAACAAATGTTGATGACACTCTGGACACAGATCAACAGAAATCCAATCCTGCTGAAGGTCTGTTCTTTGAGAATCCTATTTTCTCATAAAGTGAAACAAAACTTACATTGGAAATCATTTCAGAATGTGATGAGAAACTTTATTAGCAAATGAAGAATGTAAGGCTATTCATATAAAAGGGATATTTTACATTCACTGAGAAGTGGGGATTCTTCAGCTAACCCCTTCACTGTTTCACTGTCCAACCTTAAAGATTTTGATGATCATTTCTTTGTGTGCTTATGAGCAAATTATTGCTAAATTTCATTACACGTACCATACTGTCAAAAGAAGTAGTGGTATATGATCATCTCCATTTGTAATTTCATGACAATACTCTCATATAAGTACATGTGAAAGTGCATTATTGACTTGGTATCAACCACAATATACTGTTGTGTTTTTCCCTTGATATTACATCACCTAACTTACTAGGGACAGAGAGTGGTTAAACCCTTTTACAATTAAATCTGAATTTATTGTAGATGCAAGAATTAATGTAAATTTTTGCTATAACTATTCTGCTTAACAGACTGTAAGCCACATTTCACTGTGCTATGTACATTCCATCAGTTACAGACTTGTAATGTAAATCTATAAACTTATGCAGACAAAAAATCACGTTAGCTTGTTGACCATATGGGTTATCTTATGCAGTCACAGTGAATCCAGAGAGTTTGTTCATTCACGGAAATGCAAAAAAATTGATCTTTGTAGCAGTTTCTTCAGATAATCTATCCTTTGCCCTCAGCTGTCATCCATATTAATAATGGATCAGCAGTTTGTTTTTGTTACAATATTTAGATTATGACTGTGTGGTTATGTCTGGATTTGTCTGAGTTTTATCATTTGTATTGTAACTGTGTGAATGCATAATTCACAATTCATGTCACTGGGTATGTATGGCTGATTATATCTTGTATCATGTTTAATACTTCAGAACTTTGTCACTACATGTTTATTAAGTATTACCATCCACTTACAGCTAACTTTGTCTTTAGAATTGTGAAAACATGTTTTCAGAATATGTGATACTGCATACATGTCTTTGGCTGTTTACATAATAGATCTATGTTTATAATGTTTGGAAATGACAAAATAAACTTGTAAATACTCATTTACAAAAAAATGTGTGTGGCTCTGTAAACTCTACTTCCTGGGAAAGAAATGTACATGAAAGCCTTTTCTTTCCTGTCCTTAAATCCTCCTTTTTCCTGATCTGTGATTTGAAATTTTTCTTAGACTGAATTTGTGCAGCTGTGTGAGTAAACAAGTTTATTAATTGTACAATGCATTCCTCTTGTATTACAAGTCTTTTGAGACTCCAGTCATTTTTTTTTCTGTCCATTACATTAATGTTCTCTGATACTTGAAAGTTTTGAGGTCTTCTATTTCACAGATTTTCATTTATTGTAAGTGCAACAAATCATGTTTTTAATTTAACCCTAACAGAGATACAAGACTGTAAATACTGCAGAACTACAATGCTGTCATAACATGTTAATAATTGGATTTTGTTTAATTTTTTTTATTTCCGGTAACTGAATATCTTTTTTCTGATGTTTGTTTAATGTGTAATGTAAATACGCGTAGGATGAACTTATCCATGTTTTTACATATCATGTAACAATTGTATAGTTTTAATAAAAATCTTCAGCCATTTAAGATATTCCATCACAGATCTGTAACTGCATTTGTTTTAGCTGATTTGAGTTTAACATGGTGAAATACAAAATTGAAGAATATTCCATTGATACAGACATGAAATGTTGCAGGGTCAACCTAACCAATAAGAATGACATTATTCAGTTTTATTTGTGACCTTTTCTTTCTGGTGGCAATGATATTATATTTAGCAAAGCCAATTTTCTTTTTTTATTTGTAGGCGTCCATGGTTGATTATTTAATTTTGCAGTTTGACCCCAATAGAGATTAGGCATTGCCTGGTCAGTAACTATTGCATTTTCATTTCTAAACAAATTAGACATGGATAGCAACATTCAAAAATATGATCGAAGCAGATTTACTTATAGTTGTACATGTGCATGTAATTTTACCATTTATTCAGAATCTTTTAATTGGCATTGATGTTATAATTAGCACAATTGATTTTATTCTTTTTTATTTGTTGGCATTCATGGTTGAAAATTTAATCTTTCAGTTTGACTCCAGTAGAGATTTGGCACTACTTGGTAAGCATCTGGTGCACTTTCATGTCTGAACAAATCAAACTTCGATGGCAACTTGTTTCAAGCTTTTGTATGTGGATATTCCATCATTTGCATCAGGAAGAGACCATGATATTTTATGCATATACATGTACATGTTATAGGACTGAAGGGCGTAGTAAAACTGATCTTACTGTCTTATTTGGTAAGTGTCTATAGTGCCAAGGGGACAAGGTGGTCTATTGGGGGGGTAGGATCGAGTACCTAGTCTTCTCGGATAAGGACGAAAAATTCGGAGGGCCCGTGTGCACGTTGCGCATGTTAAAGAAACCTTGGCAGTTGGAAATCGTAAAGAGTAGGTCGTACAGGCCGCTGCCCGGGCAAAATTGAAACTAAAAATTAATAGATTAAAATTCAGCCATATCACCTCCCCACTTTATATCTCCAACAAAAAAAAACAACAAAAAAAAAGTATATAATTCATTATGAATTATTAAAAATAGGGAGGACCCCTAAAGGCAGACTACACGGAGGAATGCACCTCCTGCAACACTGTTGATTCCACGCGTATCGACCATGTTGTTCCAATGGATCAAATCAACACTGTCGAGAGGGGGAAAGTGCACCATGGGCTAGGTACTTTCTCCATACCCACAGCCCAGGCATGCAGCACAAAAACTATTTAGCTGCTGACTGTCTGCCAAGACGCAAAGAGCCAATTGCCTATAGTGCCAGTGTTGCAGTGTACATTTAATGATGGTCTGAATGTTAATGGAATACGAGCATGTATTTTGGTTTTGGTATTACTTTGCAAATGCCAGGGTTTGCAATCAGAAAAGAAATTAGCTGCATTAAATGGATTAAGATTTTCATTTGTGCAACAAAATTCTCCATGCTGTTTTATCCATTGTGGAGTACCCATATGTAGGAAGCCATAATGATATGCACAAGATATCCAAACACCTTAACGATAAAAATGCTAATGGAGTATTATATAGGACAATTTCTGTTTCATCAGAATTGTACATATTAGCTAATAAAGTATTATAATTATATGGGGCCTTTTCAGATTTAAAAATTGTAAATATTTTTCCCAAGCAGTATCATTTTCATTCTTTTAAAGATGCCTTATTATCATTTGTGTCTTGATGTGATTGTGAATATCCTCAGTAATATTTGGGATGACTGTGTATGATTAAATGCGCCAAATCATCATGTCAGGCAGTTGATGGATAGAAATTTTTATGCCATACTGTTAGTTATCTGTTGGCCATGTTTCTTACAACAACTAAAGATGTAAAATTCATATGATGTTTTGGGCTATGTAAGCGTTAGCTTGATTGTGGCTTTATGTGCCTTGTGTAGTTGATTGATGACATGTCAAATAGCTCAAATGCACAGGATTCAGACTGAGGTGCCATTTTGTTGTAATTTTACAACTTTTTGGAGTTTTAACAAAATATAACAGAATTGTGAATTGTCTAAAAACAATGAAGCTGTCTCACAGTTAACAAAATATCATGTGTTTTGAGACATAGTAGAATTTGGAATACTGGGAAAACATGATATATGTGAAAAAATATGTGCCATACTTTTGACATCTACGGCTACAAGCATACAAGTGACTGTGGATCAAATTTGCAGAATCTTCACTCTTTTTTTCATTTTTTCCTCCAACAGAAAGTTAGGACATCATATGCAGTGTTCTTCTAAAAGGAAAGAGCGATTATAAGAATTCCACATGATGACCATAACAAACTAAATTCAGCTCCGATTTTGTTTTTGTGATTCATGATTGCGATGATTCCATGTGCTTTCCTGCCATATGTCAAAAATAAAAGGTTCTGTACTATAAAAAAAATTACTGTAATAAAGTCCTCCTATTCAGAAGTTTTGTTTGTTCTTTTGCTATATATAATGCTATAAGTATGAACTCTCTTTCTATTGGTATAACTTTTCTTTTTCTGTTTCATTTAAAGCAATGAGAAAATGCACCAAATGGGACAAAACACACTTGTAAACAAAACATCAACAAAACACACTTGTAAACAAAACATCAACAAAACACACTTGTAAACAAAACATCAAAACCAAGCCAAGTGAATGTTGTTTGAAAAACTGTATTGAAATAAGATCATCACTCAAAATGATCATATGAACATGAGCAATAGGGTTGGAAGGCAGATAAATGAACAAATACACAGATTGTCACCTGTGCTATTTTAGTCAATGTTACATCCAGGTTTTCGAGACCCTTGCAGTGCTTCATCCCCAGACAACAGGCAAAATACTAATCATTACTGTAATGATGCAGTCTAAATGTCTGGTTAAGTATTTTTGCACAAACCCCACACGAAATAACAGTATTGACTGAAAATGACCCCATTTCAAATAATGAATAAGCATGGTATTAATATCTTTTCAGTGATCCAGTGCGTTTGTGTAGGAAATCTATTTTAAATCTTTTCTTGTAATATCCAATAGTTTACTATGACTCATTAGCAACCAAAATTAACAGGGGTCAAATGATGAACACAATGCAAAAAACTGTTGAAAATACATGATAATGAATACTTGCAACAATTTTAGCACTTGAAGACATCACATGCTGATTTCTCAGTTCCATTATTTTAAAATTTTGTACTTGACAGTATGAAATACAAGTTCTCATCTAAAAGAACAAGTGACCACAATCAAAACAAAGCCATATAGTCATCATCTCTTATCAAACAAACAGCTTCATTTATCACTGGACCCATTCACACCACAGTCTAGGAACATTTCCAAGCTACTTCATGTATTTATCTTCCTGTTCTGCTAAAATCTTCGCTGAGGACTTGGCGTCATAAAAGAGACCTGACACCTCTTCGACTTCCTCCTTTGTGACAGAATCTTTCCCGTTGATTCGAGCCATAACATTGGCGGGAGTAAGAACTTGCACTGCATACCTGTAGAGGGTATTATAGTGAAGATGAGCAAATTTCTTGGCTTTGAAAAAAAAAAAATAACTACATGAATTTGCCTTATTTACAGTAACAGTTCATTCAAACTGCTCCCAGGCAGTTATATTTCATGCCCAAAAAACATTTATTTCCATACAAAAAAAAATTTCCTCAGAAAATGAGACCATTTGACTACCTCGTAACGACGAAAGGACTTGTGTGCAAAAATGAATACACTGGTGTGATGTACCATTTCACAGATGTTAAAAGCAGTGTAATGGAATGTATATGCAGAAATGGTCCTATAATCCTGCCACCGTTTAAACATCAGTTGTTTTTCATTTGTCAAAATGTAATGCCGCATAAAAAATGAAGGTTTATAAGAAAAACAAAGTATCATTAGACAAGCAAAGCATGTATGGTTATTATGTTTTCACTTTGAAAACAGCCAACAATAACATCACCACAGCAAACACCCACAACAATCTAGGGAGGTCACTGTCAGAGTAATGCAAGTAACTATATCAATTATCATGTACATCATGATTCAGTGATTTTCAATGTGGGCGATATCGTCCTCCTGGGGGGGGGTTATTTTGATTTCCTGGGAGGCAAAAATGAAGAAAAGGGTGAGGAAGGGAATGGAAACAGCCATGAGGATGATGTGAGGGCAAATACAGAGAGCAACCACTGACTTGTTCAACAGCACATGTAGATGAGTTTTATGAACAAAAAAGGCCTAATTTTTGGTGCATTTGATAAAGAATGCTTTCTGTTTTATCACGAATAATCAACTTTCATTAATAAGGCTTTTGAAAAACTTAACACCACACTTTGTGTGTAGTGTCTCCCTGTGACATGTACCTGTTGAGTTTGAGTAGGAGCTGGGTGCAATGCAAGAAAACTTGGAACCTAATTGGGCAATTGCCTGAAAAAGGTTGAAAACAACTGATACAGAAAATGGGTATGGCAATGATAATTTACCTTAATGTGGATTTAACCCCAATAGCTGCCAGCATTTTCAAAGATTCATCATCTACTTGAATTCCTTCAATCTGAGACCTGATTTTGAGGATCTGGCAAAGAAAGCAACAAAAAGTGTATTCATTTGGTAACAAACAATGTTTTTTGGTCAGACGACCCCAATCCATACATACAATTTAGATAAGTATTCTTAAATTTTTCTCTCCACTTGTACAGTCATGGACATGTTTCCAGCTGGCAGTTTTTTACATACTCATTGTACTAGGTCCTCACAGTGGTTTGCTCAAAAGCCACAGACCTGAAATGTCTCTCTCTTACCAAAAAGAAGAAAAAAATACAGGTACTTCTGCGACCAGCTACACAACAACAATGCATGAAAATCAGAAGCAAAAAAAAGTATATATATATGGCAATTTGATTTATTCAACCATTTATTTATCTATTATATATTTCAGTAACTTCCAACCTTTGGCATGACTAACTGACCAAACTATACACTCTTCAGGCCTTAAATTTGGCAGGAAGGTGGCAATTGAGATAAGGAAGATGACGGCTATAATTAAAAGTTGTTTACTTCAAGCATGTATTTTTTTTAAAATAACAATGTTTATTGCTATGTAACATCTGTATTTTTGCATGTTTGTTTCGTACTGTATAGTACCGTGCATGCCATAAAAAGTAACCGTATCAAGCGTTCAGTTTGGTGCGTAGTGTTCTGGTGCGCATGAGTTCTGAAGCAAGACCCTAGATTATTACTTTTATTAGAGAGAGAGAGAGAGAGAGGGGGGGGGGGGGGGGGCAGCACATTATCGTTTATTACGGGCAATGCCCGGTAGGTCATCTAGTAATTTATATTGCTTTTCAAACACTGTTACTGTTACAAAGACATGAAGGAAGCAGCATAAAAGAATTTTTTTTTTAATTCTGTGAATCCACTGAGTCCTTTGAACACTGAAAATCCTGTCCACTTAAGAATTCTACATTAAAAGAACTAGCCGAACTAGAAGAAGGTCAGAGAGGGCCACGGTAACAATAGATCAGTTCCGCCCACCACTCAATGTTGTAAAATGAGGTAAAGAATGGCCTTCCCAATCATACTTTTCAGTCCAAAGTTTATATGCTTAACCTGTAAGCGGGTCGAGGAAAATGTCAAAACGCTTTCTTCTCTTCAACTCAGCTATGGCTCAAAATCAACAAAAATATCAAAATATAGTGAACTTCAAGTCCTCCTAAAATATGCCAATGTACATCGTTGCACCATTCTATGTGTCATATGATATTTTGTAGAATTTGAGGCTCAGCAGTTACAAAAACTTTTCATGATTACTTTACTTCCTTTAAAATATGACTGTATCATTCTTTCTCAGCTTTGACAAATCTTTTACATGGGTGAAGGTTAGATTTCCTGCAACATTTTTTCTGCCACACAAAATCCCACAGATCAATGCCACAAACACAAGAAGTGTAAAACACATAACAAGAAGCTTTCCCTGACGATTTCTGGCATAAGGCCCAATGGCCCCAATTTTTCTGGCGAACTTTCACCCGTGATCTTTTAGTGTTCACTTTTAACCATCTTCCCAGCTAATTTAACTTTCCTAGCATTTGAAATTTCATACCTGCATCATTTCTTCTTGGGAATAGGGAAGTGTCCGGATAATCATGATTCTGTCTAGTAAATCCAATGGCATCCCATGAGGTGCCATGATGTCTTCTGTGCCCCTGAGAATGACAAAATAAGCAACTCATTTTCAATTTGATCTGATATTTGGAGAGGTCAGATCTGACCTGAGGCTGTCATGAAAGTCCAAAAGAACAAAACGAAACAAAATAAAAAACACTGGAACTCTTCACAGTGGTAAAAACATTTCATGGATGAGCAATACTTAATAATAATAGCTCCCAGCTCTTTAAAAATCATTCAAGTCATCTTCATTGTCATATCAATGATACAGGACCCAGAGATGCCACCCTATAAAAACAAAAATCTGACTCAGGCCCCCAAAACAATCTGAATCTGGGGGAAAAAATCAGAATCGGTGTGAACAACGATAAAAATTAAATGATACCAGTATTCTAAACGTATATTTTTGTTTTGTTTTTTTTTCATGGTCACAAAGGATTAAGTTGAAAATGATCTTGAAAACTTACACTACTTACAGTTCATTTCAACCATATCTTATTATCCACCCTTTGTCTTGATCTTGGTCAAAACTTAAAAAGAATCCTCTCCAGAAAAGCACTGTGTCAAACTTGTCTTTGCTGTGAAACTGTTTTTCCTACAGTTAGGTCAGACAAGAGCTGCCTTGACATGTTGGGATTTGAGTGCCAAAATGCACAAATGCCATGCATAATTTTTGCCTATTCTGTGTTGAGGAGTATTTTCCTACTCCCAATCTCATGTTTTAATTTGGCAGCTTGTGCCCATGCAATGTCAACCTTCTCCATGTTCAAGGCAAGTTTAAAATTGATTCCTCCTTCCATCACAATCGCCGCTGAATAAATTACTTTAGTCTTAATACGTCTATCCTTGGAGATCTAGATCTTGCTAGATCTAGGTCTCATTCCTGCATCCGTCATTGTCACTGCCAAATACATCACTTAGATCTAGATCCAGATCTAGACTTAAGCAATGTCTAGCTAAGCTTAAGTCTGAAGGAAAAGAATACATCTAGTTAGGTTTAGAACTGATTCCTCCTTCCATTACAGTCAGAACCAAATACAACACTTAGACTTAACTCTTTCCGTACTTTTCACCGATACATCGGTTCCTCCGACTGACGCATTTGGACTAATTTCTGCTGAAGTGCAGTAATAGTGGCATCGGTTGTACCACAAACAACAAAAACACTGGGAAGCTAGATGGACACAGTATCGTTGAAATGCCCAGGGGTAACAAGGAGAGTACTTTTTGCCGATGTATCGGTCCCCCCGACTGACGCATTTGGACTAATTTGGGCTGAATTGCAGTATGGAAAGAGTTAAGCTAGGGCGAACAGATAGATCTATGCAATTAGTTTCGGAATCGCCGCCACGCGGAACGGTCAAAAGAATGTAAACAACCCGTAGCAAGTGATCAAATTCCCGATCGGTGTAAAACAAGCGATATGAAAGTAGAACTAACTTCTGGTTTATTCATAAAATGATCGCAATATTCCGCCTCGGTGCATTATGCAAAAGTAATAATTAAAAACTAGAACCTGGAAGAACGAAAACGGAAAAAAAATGCTGACTGCTGGAAGTAACAAAAAATCGGAATGCCGGCCTTGCTAATCGGAAAATCGGAATCAGGCCCGTTTTTCAAGAAAAATCGGAATGATTCCGATCAAATCGGAATGGGTGGCATCTCTGACTGGACCTGAATCATCTCTGAATATCCAAGCTTTTTTTGCTGGAAGCATCTGATTTCAAATATTCAAATACAGACTTTCCAAACTGATTGATAAAAGTCAATCTGAGAGCCATCCCCCTACTCAAGCAAAATCGAGAGATATGTACATATTGATTCTACATGATACAGAGAAATGCATCATATCCTTTTTCAAGAAAACAGGCGACAGATCCTACAAAAGAATTTTGCACACTTAACTCTTTCCCTACCACACATTCTGGGTAGTATTCCACGGCTGGACCAAGCTATATTTGAGCCACCATTTTGTTCCCTCAATAGACAACCAAAAAATATGAAATTGTGTGAAAATGAATGTAGATTCAAAATATTAAGGTTTGAATGTACAACAGTGAATTGTATTCACAAAAATTCTGTTTCGTAAACACTGGATTGGAATTGAACATGAATTTCATGAATTTTGCGGCTCGCGGTAGGAATCGGGATTTCGCTTGAGCCGCAAAATGCGGCTCGCGGTAGGGAAAGAGTTAACATAATGGGAATTTATCTTACTTGATGACACATTTTCCTCTGTTGGTGGCAAAGATGACAATGGGTGCAATGGTTGACTCCAAGGCTCGATGGAGGTAAGTGAAACATTCAATATCCAACATGTGAACCTCATCAATGAACAGGACTCCTGGCACTAGCTCAGCTATGCCCTGATCTATGTATTTGTTCACCACTTTGTTGATTTCCTTGCGCAGTTTGTCTGTGGAAGAAGCCAAAATATCCCATCACTCATGTTCTTCTATCAGCCTACTGTAATTATACCTTATACAACCACCTCCTACTTTCCTAGCTCTGCTAAATCATCAGTCACATGTGCAGTACCTGCTTATGAAAAAAAAAATGTTCTTCCATCGCAGTAAAAAAAAAATTAATTAAACAAGATCTTATCCTTTGAAACACAAAAATCATATTAATCCATCTGTAGACACATTAAGTTTTTTGTGCTCATTGTGCGTGAAGCAACTAGAAGGGTCAGATACAAACTTCAGAGAAGTCTTTCAATTCATCCCAACACAATCATTGCTCTCTTAAATCAAGGAAAAGGTTGGAAATTATGTTACAATAGCTTTCAATAACTACAGAAAACCTGCAGGGTTTCAGCAAGGACTGGCAGAAATTTAGAGTATGGCCAAAAAAGAAAAATAAATAAATAAAAATAACAATAATAAATCACAAGAGAATTGTAAATGAAAGGGAAATACAACAAGCTTTCAGTCTGCAAAACTTTCATCAGATATATCACAATGCTGATGAACCCCTTTGAAGATCAAAGACTTACTGTTTCATCCCTTTCATCTCCAATTCTATTGTGATTTATTATGTGGTTTCTTTATGGTTTTTTCTTTTCTTCTCATGTGCGGCTCTGCAACATACAGCATTTTTGATTTTTCACACTTTAACTCAAAAATTATGTTAGGCTTATAATAAACCGACCATATAGATCAGCTGTAACAGTTAACCCTCAGACACACTGTACCTGTTATTTCTGTTTTCTTTGGTTTCATGAGTTGTCCCATCATAGACATGATATCCTGGCCTCCCTAATATGAAGGAGAGAGAGAGAGAGACATAAATCATGACAATGAAATGCTTCCAAAACCTTTCAACTGACAGAATGTCATAATACTTCTGTGCCAGGACAGAATTAAAATTACAAACTGTCTGACATTAGAAGACTCTCAAAACTCCTTAGTTTAGGCTTCACCTTTCTCATTTTCAATCAAAATAACACTTGGACAATTTGATTGATCAAAAATTATTATAAAATAAATTCCTCTCCCCCCTGTTTCTCTTAGCTTTTAGTAGTTCAAACCTGGCATTCTCACTTTTCTTCTGAATCTTAAACAAACTGCCACAGTGAAAATACAAAAAAGCATTAAGATTTATCATGTAAAAAAAAAATTGCAGATCAATGCCACTTTGGCCAGCGTCCCATGAAAGCGCTGTTTGCTGCAGATCATCATCACTTACATAAGGGAAACTTTTTCATATTGTAAATAGACTTACCTGTGGTCTTGCATTTGCAACATCAAGATCATGTAAAGTGACATCTTGAATTACTTCTTTCTTCTTATGAACATCTCCCTTCGGCAAGGGCACATACTCCTCAGCCTCCAAGTCGTATTCTGTTGCATAGTTGTCTGACCTGCCTTGTCTCTGTTAAATACAAAGAAAAATAAAACGGCTGTCATTATCATATGCTGTGAATTTGTCCTCTTATCCCATCTTAATGTTAAACAATGTTCAGTAAGAAACATGCAAACCTCAAATATTTTTGCTCAAAGCACAGTAACGTAGTATCTTTTCCATGACCGCTGATGAAGCAAGCTGACAATCCAGGTTACAGAAACTAGCAAATTCTTCTTGCTAAATCCAGTGTGTTTGACTGTATGGAAAGGGTGCAAATAAAGACTTTTTTAATAAGAGCAGTGTCCTTTAGAAAGAAAGACCTTCGGCCTAATCATATAAAAGAAAACAATTCTACACAAAATCAACGTACTTTGACAGCTCCACTGTTGGCTTCAATGTAGATCACATCTCCGACTTCAACTTTTTCCTTCTGGAGACTCTCATAGATTGAGGGATCCAGCTTCAACTGCTTTGTTCCCTTGGCTGTTTTCAAACCAATCACCACATGGCTCACTGTTTTGCCATAACCTGTCACAAGACAATGGGAAATAAAGATTACCAAATCCTACAAAATTTATCCCAAGATCATACTTGGTATTTCCATTCACAATAGGCATACAACATTACAAGTACAATCATTTTTTGATTTAGCAGTGAAAAAAAAAAAAAATTTCCGACAACACATCTATAAAAACTGCATTACTATTACAAGCCATATGTCTTTTTATGTCACATTTTCTGTCCCAGATTCTGTCTGAGAGAACTAGAATTTCATAATTATTTATTGAAATCACAATAAATTTAAATTTACATCTTCTGCTCTCAGCCTTCCTGCAATGAAAAAAGTGTAGAGTCCATTCAGGCTTTCAATACACCACCATCTTTTCAATGACAACAATTTTGACCAACAATTGTTGGTAATAATTAACGAAAAATACCATATTACTGGTATATCAATTACTTTAGGACATTTTTAGAAAGATGGGACTGACTAACCTCCTACAGGATTTTCAGTCTCTGCTGGTGTGAGTTCTGTCACTTCTCCTTCATAAACCTCTTTCGTCTCTTTGATGCGCAACCCAATGGCTCGCCGGAAATTTTCCATCAACACTTCAGTCTTCTTGATTTCTGATGAATACACCTCACTGCCTACCATAGGGCAAAATGGAACTTTGGATCCAAGTTCTTGAGCAATAGCAAGGGCAATGGCAGTCTGCGCAGCAGGAAACAATGAGAAACGGTCATCACTGGTTATGCGTGAAATCTTGTGGAATTATCTACTTGTGGCAATAGTGATACTTTTTAGAGTATATTTCATTGCAAAAATTTTACAATACAATCCTTACTTAAAGATTTACTCTCAATATGGATGACAAAATGCTGTAAAAGGTATCATTTCTGCATACCTGCACTGCCGCGAATGCGATTAGGTATTCTCCATTAAATAAATTTTGATATTTTGTAAACTTGCAATTTATAGGCTGACTTTTGAATACTATCATGGTATCTGGTCTTTGAACTCAACAACTTAAAATAAATATTTGTAAAATATTTCAAGTTTGTAATCACTTTTAGTTTTACCCATCATCTGAAAATAATTAATACGCCAGTTTCAATATGAAACCTTTACAAATTAACAGACTAGGAAATTCCTGCTTCATACTTTGCCTGTTCCCGGGGGACCTGCCAACAGGGCAGCTCTGCCAGCCATTTTTTTTGACTTTATCAGCTCAACAATCACCCCAGCGGCCTGCAAAAGAAAGAATGAAACAACATAATGTCAGAGTAACAATAAATCAGTTAATTCTGAACATGACAGACAGCAAATTCTAATTCATATAATACTGAGCAGAACACAAAGATCTTGAGAAATATGTCAAATCTTCTGGCAGCTGATACAGCAAGTCTTTAAACCTCTTCGTGATAACTGACGAAGGTGGTGCATCATAAATTCAATGCCAAAACGCCAGCCTGCCACACAACATGCATTACTGAATCAGCTGTTCCAGGATGTTATACATACCATCAGGCATATATTTATTTCATAATTGTGACCTTATCTAATGCAAACAAACTGGGAAATGTGAAAAATTCAACATCTAGGATATAATACCAAAAATTTACAAATCAATATAATATAAATCTTTAAAAAATTAATAGGATTTTTGGAACGCTTATGTAACAGTGTTTTACAACTATTTATAGCATTTTTTCTCATTCTTTTTCAACTTTTTGTATCACTCATGCCCATGAGACGGAACTTTCAAAAAGCTACACTATTGTACATCATATTGCTTTTTACTCAGTTTATGGCCTCTTTTAATCACTTTTTAAAATTGAATGCTATACAACACTGGGAAATTTCTTCAACATTTGTGACTGTTTACAAAATTGTAACATCATCATAGAATCTGTGAAAACAGTCCTCGCTGATCCAGAACCAGCCCTTTCAAATTTGTCAAAAACCTCCATCATGAGGGGGTTAAGTTTAACTGTTACTTGAACAGCACAAGAAATAAAACAAGAGATATTGCCTCACATTTTCTGACCCCTTTTCCTATCCTGCTTCCACATCATCAATTGTGTACATGACTGCCATAGTTAAAACACAGGAATGTTTGCTCTCACTGGGTCTCAGTAGGCCTAGGCCTATTTTTCACGCATAAAAATTAAAATATCCAAACAGAAAAAAGATGTCAACTTAGGATTCCTCAAACTAGCAAAACTCCTTGCTGTATATATCCTCAAACATCATAACATAATTCTGGTTATGGTTTGTTGGTGTACCTTAACCCTACTATCTACACCCCTGAAGTAGCTAAAACTACATTTATAATGACTAAATGAGAGCGTCCCGTCCAGATCGCCATTTAGTATTGTGCTACAGAACTGTAAACTGTAATACACTTCTTGTGGTAGGGCCTATAATGTAATAAAACATGAATCAGTGCAATGGAGAAACCATTAGGTTTGTCAAATAAGCCAGAAATGTAGAATCCTGAGGAAACTCTTTCCACACTTGTATCTTTTGAAGTTCCGAGAGTTTCCTACACTCAAACCATGTAGAGTTTAGTAGTCACGTCTACCCTGTCCCTAATCCTATTACTAATCCTTTCCTTATCCCAAACTCAAAATCTAATCTTACCTCTAACCCTTTCAACCAGAAAATAAAAAGAAAACCTGTACAGAATTGTAAGACTACAAAATGGTCAGAGACGGATGGAGCTCTTTTCAGTTCTTGCCAGAATCTGAGAATGATTCAAATAGTTTTGCCCAGAGTGACAGATCTATTCTTCAACATTTGTGACTGTGGGGACAAGGTGGTCTAGAGGCAAGGTGCTCGCCTCTCATGCCAAGGGTCCCGGGTTCTAAACCCGGGCAGTGCAGGCATGTTGGAAAGTGGATTTTTCTCATATTTTCAAGTCCCTGGTCCTATTGGGGGGTAGGATCGAGTACCTAGTCTTCTCGGATAAGGACGAAAAAAATTCGGAGGGCCCGTGTGCACGTTGCGCACGTTAAAGATACCTTGGCAGTTGGAAATCGTAAAGAGCAGGCCGAAAGGCCGCTGCCCGGGCAAAATTGAAATTAATAGATTAAAATTTATCCATATCATCTCCCCCCCCCCCCCCCCCCAACTTCTTTAGCATCAGAATAATAAATGCCTGGAACTCCCTTCCAGAAGATGTTGTATCAGCACCGTCTCTAAATGCCTTCAAAAACAGACTGGACAAAGTTTGGATAAATTACAAATTTTGCCTTACATCTGAGTGGTTCCATGCACCAAAAGCTGACCAGACCAAATTGCATCATGAACATGTAAACAATGAAAAAGATGAAACAAGTACTGAAGATAGCAACAACCGGCTGATAGGCGACTAGCCTGACTACAGCTGTAACAGTAAAGTAAAGTAAAGTAAAGTAAAGTAAAGTAAGTAAAGTGAGGTGTAAATGCCAAGGGCAGCGAACCTCCTAAAATAAAGACCTCAAATTTAGACAGATCTATTCTGGTGTGGGTGCATTCTTTGTTTCACTTTGGTACTGTCCATGTCTGATCATATTGAAATTATTAAGACAGTTACGTATATCAGATAAGTTTAAACTGAAGGAAAGGAAAGTCCCGGTGGCACCGGCATTCCAGAACAATCGCCGACAAAAGCGTCCCTCGCTACGAAGCCTTTTTGAAATCACAAAAACTTACTTCTCGCGCTAGCTCCTGGCCTACAAGTCCTGCTGACGATTGAACAGCATAGCCATTTTCATCGAGGCCTAGTCCTTTTACGTGACTATGAGAGGCAATTCTTTGTGCCTTTGACGTACTTTTTACTTCTTCGATCTTCATTTTTGTCGCCAAATTTTACACCATACCACACGCGCACAAGCAACAACAAGAGGTATTGCCGTAAATCAAACTGTTTGTCGTAAATAAAGAAGAGCTATCTAAGAGTTCTTAATAATCATTCCAAACATTATCTGAGATAAAAGAGCACATTAGTATATAATAATGATATTAAATTTGCGGTATATGACGTTTGTGGTCACATATTTTCGACTGTGTTTCCATCTAAAAAGCACATCCAGTTTACGACTATTGCAAGCTGTCTCTTGCGCAGGCTCACTTGTCCTAACAACCGTAGTCAACAACATGGTGGACAGGATGAATTATTCAAGGTGTACAGCAATTTCACGGTGAATGAGGTAAATTGTCACGAAAGGTGCCCATACCCCTTGTCAAACGACATGAATATTTGACAAAGGCTAACTGCAGACTTGTCATGTCACTAATTTCACATTTATCATCCGTGAAGCTCAGTCACGGACATCGGAAATCTGTGTATCGTTGACATTGTTGATGTTGACAAGTTGCACAGAAATATTAATATCTCCCTACTACTAGATCTAGATAGTCATAGATGAGTGACCAGTGACTGTGTAAGTTTGTCAGCTTTTGTAAAGTATCAACTTAGCTGAAAATGTGTATATACCAAAGATGGCATTGTTTGTTGTAGCATTCAACTATCTAGATTCTAGATGTCCATGCATATCTTATGTCTAGACAAAAGATGGCAACTGGAAAACAACTTCTGACTGCAGGATCTACATTCTTATGGAAATGTGCTAGGAAGTTTCTACTTCGAAAGAATATCCTAAAGTTTTGCATATGAAGTAGTTCATGAAATGATAATACAAATTTTGTCATGCTGCACCATATACTGGTTTAATGGAATCTTTTCACAATCAATTCTATCCACTCAAATTATTAAACTTTTGCAACGCAGTTAAAAATTCTAATTGATGATTTCTCTTTCTTCCACACAAAATAATCTAGTCAGCACATCTGCTTAATGAAGGAAATGTGTTGTTTATGCAGAGCAATTCACAATGAGTGAGCAAGCTGGAGGTGATGACATTGATGTAAAAGGAGGAGAAGATGAGGCGAAAGAGGAGACAGAGAAGAAGGAAGATAGACAGGAAGAGACAAAAGATGCCGATGAATCTGAGACTAAAGTAGAAGTAAATGTGGAAATTGACAAAACAGAGACTAAGGATGAAGATGATGGAGATTCTGATGTTGAGCCTGAAACCAGTATTGTGCCTACAATAGAGGACTACACTCCAGCCATATCTGCTCTCCCGCCCAAAATTGTCAAACAAGAAGAGAACCAAGTAGAAGTATCATCTAGCCCAGCATTTCAGTGCCTTGATGAGGTACAATTTTTTTTTAAAACTTTAACCTCCTTAATCAAAATGTCAAAGTCACAATTTTCATTTTGTTTCCAGAGGGGAAAGAAAGGTTGAGGGGGAATAGAGATTTTTTTCAATTAATAGATATATTGTATGTTTCTGTTTTAATCTCCGTTTTCTTCACATATGCGAACAACTGTTTCCAGTTCTGGTTAGTAAATGTTGACACCATAATTTCTCTCATTTCCCACAAAACAATTCATGAACAAATTGCATGAGATTTAGATGCAGATTCATCATTCATTGGCCTAACTTCCTGGTTTCCACTGCTTTATAAATTTTGCCTTTATGAATATAATCAAAGGTGATATCATTCTGCACCAGAAGAATTTTATATTGATATTGATGTAAAATTATGCATGCTTGTTTGAATACATACATCGCAGGTGCATTTATCTAAACAAAAGATGAAAAAAATACTGATGTGGTTATTTGGAACTTCTGCTCTGCACACCTTTTTTTTCATGCTTATTGACTGGGGCTATTTGTCTTCATCAGCTTTTCCAGGAGGGGAAACTGACAGGCACAAAAGTAGCCTTTCTGAAAGCCAAGTACACAGAACTGCATGAAACTCTCAAAAGGTATGTAAGACCTCATTTCCCAAAGAATAAAGAAAGTCATTTGTTATCTCCCTAAAAGGAGTAATTGTAACATCACAGACTTCGCAACATAATGTTCATTTCATTGTATTGGCATTTCATTGTATTAGGTATATTATTAAAAGTTTATAAATATGGCATTAATCATGTAGATGTATGTCTGGGTCAACTTTTAAAAAGATATATATCAAATCTGGCAACTGAATCTTTGCAATTGACTGTTTCATGCTAGTCGGCAACCGTACGGAAATCCGACATCTAGGATTGACCTCAAGGCCCAAGTCTGCACATAGACATGACATTGTTCCTACACAGATCCACTGGCTATGACATCAAGCCAGCGTTGGTTTCATGTAGGAAATCTGTCCCTACTGTAACCCTGCCAAGTCTTCAGAAATCCTTTACAAATCTACATTGGATTGATGTGGGGATGCTGACTGGGCATTGTGTTCCCCCCTCCCTTCCTCTCCACATAACACACACACATACATATTGATAAATACAATTTGTATCTTAAAGGACAAGAGACAGTGAAGCTAAGTTGTTACGAGATGCCAAGGATAGTGCAACAGACCTGGAGAGACAGCGCTCTGAGCTTGAAAAAGCGGACAATTTCCCAGAGAGCTCAAACACTGAGGTCTCCAAGATGAGGGAACAGCTTCTGAAGTACAACAATGAGCTTGCTCAGGCAGAGGAGAGGCAGTATCAGCTGGAATATAAAATTGAATGGTAAAACCCTATATAACTAGCGTCCAGCTCTTCAAGATCTTACATGCGTATAGTTTTGTCAATTCTATTCCTAATGGCAAGCCATCATGGTCATCTATATACATGTAATCTTTTTCTTTTTTTTTGCTCTCGGAATTTTTTGCACTATTCATAGTGGCATGCTTGATGATTTAAATTACACTTTTCACATGAAAGGTCACATCAGACAAAAGTTTCAGATTTGTCTTGAGAACTAATTTTCACCAGTGATGAAAGCTGAACAAGTTTTCATCATTTTGAAAAGTTATCGAAATTACGGGACATAATTGGAATACTCTGACCCTCCCCTTTGGTTCATTTGTAATTAATTTCTTTTTCAGCCTTGAAGAGGAAAAGAAAATTGTTGAAAGAGAATTCAACAGGCTTCCAAAACAAGGGGTGAGACTTTATGGTTTTCATTGAATATACTGAATTTGATTGCTCAACCTCAAATCAAAGTTTGCTCTGTTTCTTAGCAACTACTGAAACTATGCTCTCTTCAGAGAGTCTGAAATGGCTTTGGGTATTGACAACACAGTGGTTTGGGATACATCTGTAGAACATTTGATCACTAAGTTACAAGTACAGTGTGTTTCATTATATCTGACAACAAGCCATACATAGTCAAGCGGTTCATCCCATTTTATGAACAAGTGTTAGTTTTGTTACAAGATAGGATGGAAATAAGTGCCAGTGAAAATTGTCTGATTATTCTTCACAAGATTTTGAGTCAGGTAATATTTCTAAATTTAGTCCTATGCTCAGGAACATTCAGTCCACATAGATGACACATCTGGCATTGAAAGAATTGATGACTTGCATGGGAGCAAATATCTTGTCAGTAGTAGGATCATTAAAATGGTGATGTTGATGGCCACAGTATTGCAACATTTCTCTCATGCTCCTCATACATGTTTGATTTATTTGTGTACACTATCAGTGTATTATTTTCAAACTCATAGCTTTATTGGAAAATTATAGCAAATGCTTGAAAGTGCAGAAGTGTCTTGATTATTCCTTGATTGTAATGAAAACTATTTCATTTTTACATTCATTGTGAAAATGGTTAATATCTTCACTTGTTTTTTTATGTTTATCCAGGAGATTGAGAAGAAAATCAAAGAGCTTCAGACAGGAACAGACGAAATGAAGAAAGAAATCATACAGAGACAGATTGAAGCTAAAACTCTCAAAGAAGATTTTGAAACCACTCAGCGTCAGACAACCCAGGACAAAAAAGAACATGAAAAATTAATTGATGAACTGGAAAAGTTGAAGGTATTGAGGATTTTATGTGTGTCTGTATGTGGATGGGTTAAATCAGAAGAAATGTAGAATGTCTGAATGAAAATGTTGCTATCGGAAGTATCTGACTGTAACATTATCATACTGTTTGCATGGCTGATAGGCCTTGTAAAATTTTGCGGTGTTCGGACTCATCTTTTTTGGCATCTTGAATTTAACAACATGTGATTTGAAAGAAATATTTATGCAGATATTTTATTTGGAGTTATTTTTTCGATGAGACAATCATAGCTGAGTAGACAGCAATTGTGTTTTTTTTTGGCATTAATTTAGCCTTACCTTGATCAATTTTTCAGAATGTTTCCTTGTTGTAATGACAGAAAACCGTTAGAGACTCTGTGTGTCTAGGAGAATTTCATATATGGAGTTAGTTTGGTGAATGTCAAGATGCTTCACCAACAAATTATTTTATTGAAGTTGAATGAATGCTGCCCTTGATCTGAAGAACTGGGTTGTTTAAGAAGCCATAAGAAGACTGAAACAGAATGAAAGATGAATTTCAAAGGCTAATGTGATTGACATTTTTTATATTGGTTCTATGTACCACGTACATAATAATACATTTCCCTTGCATTTTCAGGCTGATCTAGTGCAAATAAACACACTCCCTGGACAAATAGCAAAAGAGGCAGATAAGATTGCAAGACAGAGGAAGTAAGTTACCATTCATAATTTTATTGCAGATATAAACTAATGAGTACAGACTGTGTTGTCACTGCTTGTGAGTGACTGTAAAGTGGTTACTAGACTGGGTTAAACTTCTAAGTGCATGTAGTGATATGATGGACTGTGGAGCAGTGCCATTCTCAACTGGCTCTCTGAAACAGCCCTGACAGGATGATCATTGACTGGGAAGAATATTGGAAATCAAATGAATGACATAAATTTCTGTTCAGGGGAAGGGAGTGCCAAATGTATGCATATTGTGAGGACTAATGTGTCGTTATTTTGGAAAATTTATTAAGATTGTGGAAGTTGATTGCAACAGCAAAGAAAAGCTAGGTTATGGATAGAAAATAATACTTTCCATTTTGTTGCATGCGATATTTTGCCAAGTTTGAGATTTTGTCATGAAAGTGGCTCTCTAACTTCTAATTTCATGATGTATAAGTGTCATTCTGATCAGTTAAAAACTTTTCAAGATATGTGTTTGTGACTTAATGTTTTATGTCTTTTAGCCCAAACTTCAATGCTCAATTTCTCGAAAAGGCAAAAAAGTACATACCACAATATATGGCAAATACCATATAATATATGCCAATGAAGGTTTCCATGCATATTGCTCTTTTTTTTCCTTGAAGTTAAATGGTAATATGCAGCTTTCTTAGACATTATTTGTTTCCTCTTTTATGTAACACATTGAACAGTTTTGCAATGGATTTGTTATTTGCAGTGCCATTAGCACCAAATTGGAAACCTTGACTTCTGAGTATCAAGAATATGTGGAAACAGCCAAGAACTTAGAAAACCAGAGGAAAGTGTTGGAAGAAGAGAAATTTGATGCAGATACAGAGCTGGAGAACCAGAAGTCCATGCTGAATGAGAAAGAAAGACGGCTGGAAGTCCTTATGAAGGATTATGAACTTGCTAAAGACAGAGAGGTGACTGCAATGGGTGACAGGTAAGGCAAACGGTTTTGGTGCATTTTTATGCTCATTTTTCTCAATGACTAGCTGAGGTACTTGGCACTATCTGGGGCAAACCTGTGAACCTACCATTCTATCTCTCTTTCTATTTGGTCAAGAAAGCTTCCCATATTCTACAGTCTTACTATAGATTTCATACGCATCAGAGCACTGCGCACTCATTTCTGGAAGGGAAATTACGCACATATAATTGAAGGCATATTATATCATTTCCGGTGCGATGGGCTTACCATAAAGAGCCAAAACAAAGATCATTGTATTTTACATTTTTACAATATTTTTATTTAAAAATACCTGAAACTTGATTCAGCATGATCAGTCAATACAAAAGCACTTGGGCTGGATTAGTTGACACTTAAGAAAATTTATTTTGCAATTTTTCAAACTGTTATTTAGGCTGTAGCGTCGAGCAAACAAAGGGCCAAAATTGAATTTTTCCCGCCACTTTTTTTTTTTATAATAAGATACACTTGTTACTCATAGCCATGCAACCATCCTTGTGTAGAACTACATTATGGATGATTCATCCTTTACTGAAGATTGGGAATAGCTAACTGACACGGACATGTCTTTCTCTCACTTGCAACAAGTTAGATTTTTCACAATTAACTTGTTCTCGCTGTCTGTAATTTGTAGTTATTTTAGTATTCACACAAAATGACTGTTCACTTGCTGCTTGCAATCATACATTGCTCCACTCAAAATTGGCATTAAATTGATTTTCATATGATGGATTCAGGTGTTTTTGTAGTGCTTTATAGTTTCTTGGCCATAATACAATCTGTAATTGGAAATACCATAATACAATCTGTAATTGGAAATACCATAATACAATCTGTAATTGGAAATACCATAATACAATCTGTAATTGGAAATACCATAATACAATCTGTAATTGGAAATACCATAATACAATCTGTAATTGGAAATACCATAATACAATCTGTAATTGGAAATACCATAATACAATCTGTAATTGGAAATACTTAAATGATTGGTTTAGCCTAGAGCGTGAGTAGAGTTGGTGTCCAGGGCAAAAAAAAAATTTGTTAAAATGATGCCTCTTGAAAATTGTGTTCTTTCAAAGTCTGGTTGAATAATTAAACAGGAATATTTGGCCAACTGTTGATGCTGAACCCTTGTCCTGCGGGAGGCCACTGTATTGGCCTCCTCGTGCAACGTCCGAGGCCAATATTGTGGCCTACATTTTGTTACCCAGGTTCTGGAGGAGGCCAATTTACTGTGTAGCAGCACTGCTCTTTATGTTTTGTTTATTTGGTTGCTGCGTCTGTTGTTTTTTACACTTTTTTTTTCACACTTGTTTCGCCTGTTTACCTATCCTGTCACGCCTACTATGTGGTATCGTCCGATTACGTTAATTACGATGCAGCTGTTCGTAACTATTCGCCATACTCGTGTAATAGTACTGACGGTCTGAAATTCGAACAGGGGACATTCTTAGGGAAACTTTTGACTTTGATGCTTGTTGTCTTTATTTGATGTGGTAATTAGAGAGATATTGTGTTGTTTTGATTAAACTGCTTTTCAGTACGTGTATGTACTCTATGAGCTGGAAATCAAATCTCTTGCTAAAGATGTGCTAAGAAAACTGACATCATAGTACATGGAGCCTTTACATAGTTCTGGGAGGAAAAGGCAATGTCACGATACATGTGGTTAGTACATTAAGCGTCTGGCTTAAAAAATAATTTGTTCACCTGAATGGCCTGACTTAGGGACAAAAAAAAGTAGCACAGAGCTTCTGGGAAAAGGTTAACATGCAGAAAATGCCTGATTTGGGGCCTTCTATTTTACAGTAGAGCTTCTTTCATCTCATCACAAGTATTACAAGTATTTTCATCCAAATATCAGAGGGGTTCCTCATGATTTATCCACCATTATTGTTGTTATTATGTCACAAAGTAAATACAATACATGTGTTCAAAAGGACCCGACTGCCAAGGTTATTGGCAACAAGCAAACGAGCGGCTGACTGGCCAAGTTCACTCAATGCGGGACAAGGGTTAAGATACATACACCATTTTGGTTACACCCTGATTGAACCTACTGGTGTGAGCAGAATGGTACAGGTTCTTGGAGATCTAGTTTGTCTTATGCTCAGTTTCTTTTTTTTTTTTTGCTCTTGTTGTTAATTCTTGTGTATCAGTTTGAAATTGTAGTATCTTTTCATCACAGGGCCAGCCTAGATATGAACTTACGGCAGCTCCAGCTTGAGAAGAAAACGCAGCATGATATTCATTCACGCAAAATGCGAGAGAAGGATCGGGACATTCGTAACTTAAAGAAAGCGGAGTTGCAGCTGAAAGTGGCAGAAGAAAGTCTAAATCATACCAAGTCCATCCATGAAAAAGTTAAATCCCAGGTAATCTCATTGTTGCGTTGCTCTTGTAGAACCAAGAAAACCTGTATATGTTATAGATACTTTCCTTTGTGACAGAGGAACAATTTACAGAGGCTTGTAGAGTTATCTTGTACAATTCCAGGACAAACTGTAAATGTGACCACATTTCAAACACAAAATGATTAGCATTCATGAGATAGGGCTGTGAACAATAAAAGTCATCTCATTAAACCAATCATATGGAAATCTATGTCGGATGGACAAAGGGTTTGTTGGCTGGGCCCTGAATGTAAGAGCTTTTTGGAAATGGAACACTAGTGTTATTGATATTGATGAAAAATATTAATGTTCAAGAGATGGTGTAAACATTTTTTTACCTAATTCTACAGTTTAAAGAGAATATTGGGGAGGTTTCTTTTATATTTTCCTTTTCTATTTTTAATGTTACAGGCAGTAATTGTAAAAAATTGTTAGGTTGTTATTTTTTCCGCATGGAGAACATGTAACTTTCAACATTTGCAGTGGAGCTTGTTCTGTTATAATCAGCATTAGTAATCACTAATCTAAGTTCTGTTTGTGTGAAAAACCCTGGTTGTCTCTCATTAGGATTTAGTCCTTTGATATATTTGTCTGAAAATATTATTACCATTTTAACCCTACCTCTGCCATTAAAGAAATCCCATGCCTTGCAAAAGGTTTTTGGCATGCAAGTGGTAATCTTATAAATCTAGTATTTGGACCTTGCACTGATCTGGCAACCCCAACGAAATATACATTTCTGGAAAGATGGTGTGATTGACTCTGATGGAATAGCATTGATTGCAAAATTAGTGGATTTAATCACGTTTTACCTAGAGGCAAGGCTTGATTTAATTTGCAGTATTTTGCAATTATTTCAGGTCAGCGGTTTACCCAAAGATGATGGTTCAATGCTGAAGAAGAGAGAAGATCTTCAGAAAGAAGTTGAACAAACGAAAAGAGCTTTGGCCCAGCAGGTATGTCATATGTCATTACCAGCAAAAAGCTGTTGATTTTCTTTTTTTTTTCTTTCATTATTACCATTTCATGGTTCAGTACTTAAAGGATTAGCCCTTTTGAAAACTCTATTTTTACTGAGGTGCAAATGCCAAGGGCAGAGATCCTTTGAAAACAAAGACCTCAGAACAAAAACTCTATTTCAATGCCCAGAAAGCAATCAACAGAAGTGCATTATGATATTATCTGAGGCTTTCTCTGAGTGATTTTTCTAGGATACCATGCATAGAGGATGAAGGGAAGATGGTTGTTCTCAGAGAGTGGACTATGAGAAATGTTGTTGAAAATAGTTAGAGTTGTTCACACAACTTCAGTGACCCAGAGAGTGATCATTATGGGCCAGTGATGATGATCAGCAAAACCATACGTGTTTATTTTTGTGATCACTTTTGTCATTTCAGATCTGAAACATTGTGAATCCATGTTACACAATTAACGTTCATTTTTTTTTTTTTATTCTACCAGAATTCACTGACTGCTGTGGAACATGTAAAATTAGAAGCCAGTGCAGCAGAGGAACAAAACTTATTATATGAACAAAGTGACCTGCGAATTGAAGTGGTGGAATTGACAAGGTTGGCAGCTATCAAGGTGAGTTATAGGAGTGAAAGTAAAAAAAGAGAAGTAAGAGGAAAGAAAGAGATGTGGTATGTGTTATGAGAGTATTCAGTACTTTGTATGAAAGAGCAATCTGTGCTCCAATCACAGTGTGGAACTGTGAGGGATGGTTGTACTGACCTGCTCACGAGGCTGTGGAAGGATGGGCAACTACTGAGAAAAGGGTATAAAACCCAGGGCCTGTCAAGCACCAATTTAGCATTGTGTCGCTTCCCCCAGCCAAGAGCAGGTATATGTACTGTGTATAAATAAACATCTTTTGTGCCCTACAATAAACTTTATGCTTCTTTGACAATGTGAACAGTTTTACCGCCCTGGCACGAACATATGAAAGTTGTGGCCTAAGCAGCTGCAATAACAAGTACAACCTCCTGTATCCACACCAAAACATCTTGTTACAGAGATTTAACTGAAATTACAGACTAAGATTGTTTTTCGGGCTGCCGTTTTCCATAAATCGATCTTCCACTCCAGCCATAGTTTTGAAATGGAAGTGGTGCTGCTTTATTGAATTCTTACTTCTTCCGTGTGATAGGACAAAGTAATTCAGGGAATCATTGGCAAGAATGATAATTGCTCAATAAGATTTCCTGAAAATTATGAAAATTTTTGCTCTTTAATTTAACTCTTTCCGTACTTTTCACCGATACATCGGTTCCTCCGACTGACGCATTTGGACTAATTTCTGCTGAAGTGCAGTAATAGTGGCATCGGTTGTACCACAAACAACAAAAACACTGGGAAGCTAGATGGACACAGTATCGTTGAAATGCCCAGGGGTAACAAGGAGAGTACTTTTTGCCGATGTATCGGTCCCCCCGAGTGACGCATTTGGACTAATTTGGGCTGAATTGCAGTATGGAAAGAGTTAACATAGAAAGATAGTAAGAACAGCTTATCATCACACTCTGACAAAAAAATACCCAGGTAATTTTTCACCTTTTTAAGTAAACATGACAGTGCAATTTTGTTTGGAAATTTGAAACAGTACCTTCAGTTTTTCTCTCTGAACCACGCCTTTGTTATAGATTTATATAAAAAATATACATGTAGGTTATGGAACTACTCAAACTGTAGTATAAGGTACTGACATCAGCTTAATTTGCCCTCAAAACGACTAGACATTTTTCATACAAGAGTGGCGATATGTGAGAAAATGTGTTTGCTTTGAGAGGAAGAAGATAAGTGCAGAGTAAGACCAGATTTTAGTTATGTTTTGTTTTGCTACTATGTCATTGGTGAGTCTGTATGAGAACATGTTTGTGTCTTTCTGAACACCCCCAGGCTGATGAAAGAGAACAGAAAGCCAGAGATTTCATGAGAGCTGAGATGAAGTACCACAGGGCAGTGGAAGATCTCAAAACTAAAAAATTGCAGATACAGGACCATCAGAAGAAATTTCAGGAAATGCAGCTCAAGTAAGGGTGGTTTTTATGACTTTTGTACCCTCTGATTAAGTTATTGAACGTAGTTATTCCATGAGAGTGAAGATATGAACTGAGACTTGGCTAATGTTGCCTAGCGGAATGCCCTGGATCCTGCTTGGAGCTGATTTTAGACAGTTCTTCTCATTTTTTAAGCATTCACTCATTGGTGGCTCAACAGTTGGGAGATGTGTTAGACAAGGACCTCTTGTCTTTGATGTCACCTCATTGATAAGGGACGTAAAACCTTAGCTGTTATATTATTTGATTCCTTTTTCGTTATTATGTGTTTCTATCCCCTATCTCCAATTTCTGAATTTTTTACAGGAGGCACAAAAAAGTGATTACAGATTGGCTTGCAAATGTTTATGCTCCAGGAAATGGATCTAGTCATTAAACATGCAACACTTCAAATGTTTATTATTATTTAAAATATAACATTGCTGTGGTGATGTGCTATCCATTTATAAGCCAAAACAGTGTTCCTCCAAAATTCGAGTGAGGTGGATAGAAATATTAAGTAATGCTATTTTTTTTTTTTTTTCATTTGTTCTGATTCTTTTTTTTATTATTTATTTGTAATTCATGGTTGCAATTTATCCTTTCTTACCAGATTGAAAGAATTTGCCAAATTATACGATGTCATCAAGAACGAACGCAACAAATGCGTGAATCTGATCCAGACATCCACCCAGAAATCTGCCGAGATGAAGGAAAAGATTAAAATCTTACAGAATGAGATTGAGATCTTAAGAACAGCTGTCATGCAGAAAGACAAGTAAGATTTACAGAACAGATGCCCAGGAGACATATAAATAGGATTGGTGGGGCCCTGGTAAAATAAAAAACGGCATCTCTTGAAACATCGTTCAATAAAATTCTGCCAAAATTCTTAACCAGGAAAAATTGGCTCGAGCCTGCTTGGTCACATACTGACACCCTTGTCCTGGGCCTAAAGCAGAGTAGAACAGATGCATTATTCTAAGGGTTAATTTAGTAGAAGAGGAAGTGAACACATGCAATTGTCACAACTCCCGAGTAATTAGTCCAGGTTTATTTGGACTGCTGGTTAATTTACTTTATTCCTCAGCGACTCATTTTTTTGTTTGTATACTTCTTTAATCCCATTTGGGAAATTTGCCTTTGTGACATCGCAGCCCAGTTATAACTGGAGCAGACACGTTGTCACCGCAGTGCCAGTCGGTCTTTTTTTGGGGGGGGGGGGGATGAGGGAGATGAGGGGAGTGGTAAGGATGAATTTTATTTAATTTTGCCCATGCTGCGGCCTGTTCGGCCTGCTCTTTACGATTTCCAACTACCAAGGTATCTTTAACTTGCACATGGGCCCTCTGAATTTTTTTTTAACCCGGTACCTTTGGCCTTTGGCATGAGAGGCGAGCACCTTGCCTCTAGACCACCTTGTCCCCACCTTGTCATAGAATCATAGGCAGAAGAGAAATGGTCATGTTCTAGTTTGGTTTGCTTTAGGCTCTGAAGTTTTCATTAGGAGTGCGGAATTTTGTTATTTTTTCATTTCATTCTGCAGAGATCTACAGAAACACAGGCTAAAGAGAATGAATGCCATAGTGATGAGAGACTCACTGCGCAATGAGAAGGCAAAACAGGAACGACTGGAGGAGGAGATGAGAGAGAAGAGAGAACAGCAGAAAATGGACATGGCTAAACTGAACTTGATGATCAACCAGGGAGAGGAACAAATGGTGAAGTTGAGGAAACGCTATGAGAAAAATGTACAGCATAGAAATGACAGGTGAGGGTAGAACTTTAGGCTTGTGAAAATGTTGCCATATGTTTGCCTGTTTCTCAATCTTTTATTTTTGGTGTTTCAGTATTTCAAGCATTTTTGATGATTGAAAAGAAATAGTTTAACTGTTTCTAAAGGGTTTTTAATATACTGTGATCTTATTTGTTGTTTGTTCCAACTCCACTTTTTGCACCGGTGAGAAATTTGAGGTTTTATGTTTGAGGCTTTAGTATTCTCTCTGTTGTTTGAGAACCACAGTATTATACACAGTAAGCTATAAATGAGCAGGGGACACAACTCAGTATTTTCTCTATTCGGCTTTAAAATTAAAGTACAATCCTCTACAACCATTTTAATAAGTAATTGGAATAAGTCAGAACTGTGAAACGGCCTGATAAGTGCCACAGCACATTTTAAACAATGTCAGAGTGTGCATTGGTTATATCTTTTAGAACCTACATACTAAAAGATCTCCAGTTTTCCAGAAAATAAAGATGGAACAAGCAAGAACTAAGGTTGCATTTTGTTTCAGTATAGCATTCTATATATACCTAGGTAAGATAAGATAAGATATAACTTTAGCATCCAGTTGTCAGGAAATCTGTCACACAGTCAGTAACAATACTACATTAAACACAGTATCAAAGGCACACAGGTCCCTAATGCACATTACACACCTGTATATTGCTCACACAGTTTTACCAGCAAAGAAGAGCATTACTCACACACACTGTCAGAACAATCGATTGGGAAACTCACAACAGTTTACCACTTTAGGAGACACGACTGCTTCAAATGGCGGATGGCAAAAAATATCGCTTATAACACTCTCTGTTTGTTTTTAAATTCAGTATTCGTCCACCATATAATATCTGTACATATGCTGGCTTATGTGATGAATGGGATAAATAAAGGTTATGTTTTGTCACCAATGGATTTGACGGTTATAAAAACAAAATTGTTGAGTTTATTGATATTGAAGTAATTTGTGTCACTCCGTTTTACAGTGTTTGCCACCCTCAGAAAAATATATAGTTATTTCACTCTTCAAAACACCTGTGATGAATTGGAAAACTTTGTTTAATGTGAAATTTACTTATTTGTTTTGTTCTTTACCACCAGGGGTATAAAACTAATTGAGAGGAATGAGGAAGTGTGTGTCTTTTATGAAAAAGTCAATATCCAAGGTAAAGGACTTGTATTAACTTCAATCGCTCAGTTGTACATTAGTTTCAGCTACTAATGCAAAATTTGCATCTATTTTTATCTTTGTTTAAATGCTCATTCATTGGTAAACACAAGTGTTGCCTCATGTTAAGTTGTTTTCTTTTAGACTCACACTTTCACCCACTGTATACCATTTTTACACCTCTCCCACCCTCACCCATACCCCTTGTAAATAGTTCTTTTTGTAAGCCTTTTTTTTTAATGCCAATGTATGATTTGTTTTTATCTTCATTCGAATACTTTTCTTTCTTGTTGTATCTCTTTCATCTCTGCATATCTACTTCATTTCTTCCTTCCTTATCCACTCTTTTAATGTCAATACACAGGGATGAGAATTCTACAGAAATTTGCTGATTTCCATATTTTTTTTTTTTTAAGGAAAAGTATTATTTTTATTAGTTGTTGGCCTCCTTGGGCCTCGAGAGACAGTAGATTGTGCACCCAAGGAACGTCAGTTTGGGTCGCTGCAGCACCTGCTGTGACTGTACAGTCCAATCCTTGATACACAAGCACTTTTACAGGTGTTGCATTTGAAGGTCTTCACATCTGGTTCAGGGATTGTTTTTACTGCCTGCTTCCTGCGTTTTTTCTTCGTATTACTTTTATTAGTGAACACATTATATTTTGTATGATGTCCAATATAATTATGGCATATCATTATACGTGTGTTGCAGTTGGCAGCGATTTTTATGTTAGAGGTCAGGAAATATCTCCATTAACCCTCACGCTGCGAGGGGCGGCAATTGTCGGTATTTACTCGCAAGCGCTCATGCCGCACGGGCGGCAAAAGTCGGGAAGGTCAAGCTGACCGCGCCACGCACAAGCCGTATTTTCACGCATCAGGTCACTGACCTTTTTGAGACGTAACCACCGTGTTATTGTTCACTGTCTCTTCTAAATCAAAGGCATTGTGACATGGACATGTTAACTAGTGAACCACTGGTCGGAATCACAAAGACTAAGCTTTCAAAGCCTCTCCCCACACTTTCAAAAGATGTAACATTGACATGCAAACTGTTGCTCAACAAATTTGCAATATTATCTCAATTTCTCACAAGCTAACCACCATCTGGAGTTGTCTGTATCTAAGAACCAATCAGAAACAAACTCTGAAATAATCTTTGCCCCAAATGCCCACATTGGTTTATTAGTATGTGTCAATCAGGATGAAACCATTTATGTAGGGCTTGGGAGGGCGTGGCTAGTTATCATGCTTTGTTCTCACGAAAACTACAGCTGTCAGTTTGGAATCATAAGTCAGATCATTGGTTAGAGACTGACAGACTAAGATTTTGCTGGTTAATTCATTATCAAGCGTGATAAGGCATAGCAGCGAATGTTTCCATACCGATCAATAAAAACCGAACCACGTGGACAGCGTTTGTGGTCATCGCATAGCGGCACGGGTCAGTGGCCCCAGATAAGATTCTCCGTGAGTAAGGTCACTGGCGGGGCAGCGGGCTTTACGGGTAGCGCGCGGGGTATGGGTTGATAGTTCCCTTCTGTATCATCAGCATTAACATAATTTTCAATTGATTTATTTTCATTCTCGTCAAGATAAAAAAAAATTTCCCATACTTTGCATTTAGTAGATTTTCTTCAGATCGGAATATGCATCCACTGTTTCCACAGACCAAATGATACGCAATGGAGAAGTGGAGCTGAAGAGTAAAGAAGAGGAGATCAGATTTATGGAGCTACAGTTGCAAGAAGAGAAAAGATCAGTTCAGCTCTTGCACAAGTCCATGCCTAACAAAGTCAACCTGGAGAAAGAACTGGTCACTTTGCAGATTCAGGTACTAAATCAGTGCTCATGAAAGGCTTTTTTATGTAAAGCTGACACTGTACAAGAGAAATTGGCAGAATAAAATGAGTGAGAGAACAGGAACTGAAAGGATGAAAAAAAAAAAAGTCAAGTAGTTGCCAATTGATATAAAGGGAAATAATCATAA
Organism: Onchidella celtica; assembly: GCA_963931925.1. Classification (NCBI taxonomy): domain Eukaryota; kingdom Metazoa; phylum Mollusca; class Gastropoda; order Systellommatophora; family Onchidiidae; genus Onchidella; species Onchidella celtica. The sequence goes on along the minus strand of OZ007572.1, from coordinate 40,369,669 downwards.
ACCTGTCTGTCAATATATAGTTTTATGGGTTGTCGCCCTTATCTTTGTCCGCGTACGAGGCCTTCGCAATTACAAAGGACACCGCTACCACATGAGTAATTATTCTCAAAGTACTATCTATTGTGATTTATTTAAAATCATTAAAATTCGATGAACCGTTTACATTATTTTTATGGGACAATTGTTTGACAACAGGTAGTGCATTTTACCTTCATGCGCTATTAGAGATTGTCTATCTTTGTGTCCTCACGCGCGAAGGCAAACTTCGAAAATGGAGACGCCCACAGGTGACAGGTGATCTTTGTTTGTCCACAGTTGCAACAATGCCAAGATCGCATGCTGGAACTGGAGAAAGATCTAGAAAATCCTTATGATGAAACCAGAGTCCGTTACCTGACAGGCAAAGATCCAACACCTGGAGAAATTCATGACAAAGTGGAAGAGGTAAATGTTTTTTAACAAAATTTGTTGATAGTTCAATAAACCATTTCTCATGTTTCAGTCCTTGTCAGTCCATTCATACAATTGCACCACTGCACGTTTTATTCAAATTTGGCCCGGCTGGTAATCCTGAGTAATTTCTTTGTAGCTCAGTTAATCTTTTTTGGTTTCGTTTGCCATTTTCCAGGAAGATAGCACGACTTTACATCATATTATAAAGGAAATAAGGCCTTTCATGTAATCACAATAGGCTTTTTAACCGCTGATCCCTAAATTCTACAAAATATCAGATTACGCATAGAAGGGGGTAAAGGTGTGCGTGCATATATTTCAAAAGGTCTTGATGTTCACTTTATGTTTAATACTTTCGTTGATATTGAGCCACAACTGAGTTGAACAGAAGAAGGTGGCCTGACATTTTCCTCAACGAGGCTGCCGCTAAACATAAAATTTGGATTGAATTACAATGCGAAAGCAAAGACATCAACACAATCGACACCTGTTTCATTTGTTTCCATCATTCAGTGTTTCCAGATTGGGCAGGAAGCGGAGGAATCTATATAAAAGGTTTTTTTATCAGGCCACCTGCAGTAACGCCCGTGCAGATGCGGGGCTCTCTTGTAGAAGAGGGACAGCAGAGAATACATCTGACGTGATACTGCGTGTCGTAAGAGGCGACTAAAGGTGCAAAGGTCCTGGTCTCCCGAGAAGAGCCAGTTGGCGGTGGGCCAACTACCCACCCTGTAAAAATAAACCAGTTACAGAAACACAAGCAAATACTTCAAATCAGTCTTTTATCTTGGGAGAAGGGGGAGCATCTGCACCTGTAGATTCAATGAAGGACAATGGACAAAGCCGAAAGGACGCCACTGGCCCAACTGCTCCTTCATCAAGCAAGTCACTCCGGATTGCGTCGTGGAATGTCCGCTCCATGTATGAAGCAGGAAAGAGTGCCCAGGTTACAATGGAGATGAGGCGATACAGACTGCACATACTTGGAGTTAGCGAGACCCGCTGGATACAGTCCGGACTGAAACAACTTAATACTGGGGAAAAGATTTTGTATTCTGGAAGGGAGGACAAAAAGCATACAGAAGGAGTAGCGATCATCTTGAGCAAGCACGCCCAGAGGTCACTGAGGGGATGGGAACCCTATGGAAGGAGAATTATATTGGCATCATTTACTACTAAGAACAAGAACATCAACATGAACATTGTGCAGATATACGCCCCAACAAATGAAGCAACCGATGAGGACAAGGACGACTTCTACAACCAGCTTCAGGAAATAGTTGACACATTGCCAAGAAAAGATGTGAACATTATAATGGGAGACGCCAATGCCAAGATAGGACAGGACAATACAGGGTATGAGGACATTATGGGGTGCAATGGTTTAGGACAAATGAATGAGAATGGAGAGCGGTTTGCAAGTTTCTGCGCATTTAACAGCTATGTGATTGGAGGTTCAGTATTCCCACACAAGAGGATCCATAAGGCCACTTGGATTTCACCGGATGGAGTAACTGAAAATCAGATTGACCACTTTTGCATCACCCGACGATTCAGACGCTCACTAGAGGATGTCATAGTACAGAGAGGAGCAGATGTTGGATCTGACCATCACATGCTGCTGGCAAGACTCAAACTCCGTCTCAAGAAACAAGGTACCAGAGCAGGAACAAAGAGGAGAAAGTTTCAAGTGAGCCTTCTGGATGGAGACAAGAAGGAAGAGTTCCAGCTGACACTGAGGAATAGATTCAAACCCCTTGTTGACCTCGAAGAGACAGTAGATTTGGAGACTCACTGGGCTAAGGTAAAAGGAGTATTTACATCGACATGTCAGGATGTTATTGGGGAAAAGAAAGTGGAACACAAGGAATGGATCAGTCAAAAATCACTGGACTTGATAAGGATAAGAAGAGACCTAAAAGAACGGGTAAATGCAAGTCGTACAAGAAGCTCAAGAGTTGGTAACCAGGAAGAGTACCGAGCATCAGCTAAAGAGGTCAAAAAATCAATTAAAAAAGACAAAGAGGAGTTCATAGGAATGTTAGCAGAGAAAGAAGAGAAGGCAGCAACAGGAGGACACATGAGGATCCTCTACCAGACTACAAAGACTCTTGCTGGAAAATATGGAAAACCTGAAGTTCCTGTCAAGGATTACAACAGGAAGGCTATTTTTGGAAAGGAAGCTCAGGCAAAAAGATGGATAGAACATTTTAACAGCCTCTTGAACAGACCTCCACCAAGCAACCCACCCGACATTCTACCCGCAAGAAATGATTTACCGATCAGTTGCGACCCTCCGACTAAAGCAGAGATTAATGATGCCATAAAGCAGTTAAATCGAGGCAAGGCAGCTGGACCAGACCAGATCCCACCAGAGGCGCTGAAGGCAGATGCTGCTGGGGCTGCAGAGGGTCTGCACTCACTATTCTCGAGGATTTGGATCGGTGGCAAGTTTCCAAAGGACTGGAAGGAAGGACACCTCGTGAAGCTCCCAAAAAAAGGGGACCTCAGCAATTGTAGTAACTACAGAGGAATCACACTTCTCTCCATCCCAGGAAAGGTTTTCAATCGGATTATTCTCAAGCGAATACAGAATGCAACAGACCAAAAACTTCGCGAGGAGCAAGCTGGTTTCAGGAGTAATCGATCAACCACCGACCAGATCGCCACGCTGAGAATCATAGTAGAGCAGTCGCTAGAGTGGAACTCCCAACTGATAGTGAACTTCCTTGACTACGAGAAGGCCTTTGATAGCATCGATAGAGAAACACTGTGGAGAATATTGAGACATTATGGAATCCCAGAGAAGATGGTGAATCTTATCAAGAGCATGTACGAGGGGACAAGTTGCAGAGTCGTACATGATGGTGAGCTTACTGACAGCTTTGATATCAAGACTGGTGTTAGGCAGGGTTGTTTGCTGTCCCCATTTCTGTTTATCCTGGTGATTGATTGGCTTATGAAAGAAACCACCAGTGGAGGAAGAAATGGCATACAATGGACCCCATGGACACAGCTGGACGATCTAGATTTTGCAGATGACTTGGCACTATTGTCGCACACACACGACCAGATGCAAGCAAAGACTACAGCTCTAAACAAAATTTCAGAATCTATTGGATTGAGGATACATCCCGCGAAGTCGAAGGTCCTAAAAATTGTTGCACCCCTAAGCGAACAAGTCACAGTAGGAGATCAACCACTGGAAGATGTAGAGTCCTTCTGCTATCTTGGTAGTATCATTGACAATAAGGGAGGAACAGAGGCAGAAGTCAAAGCACGAATTGGAAAGGCACAGGCAGCTTTCACATCCTTAAGCAAGATTTGGAGAACCAAGGATATATCTCTAAAAACAAAGCTGAGGATATTCAACTCGAACGTGAAGTCAGTCCTGTTGTATGGATGTGAGACTTGGAATGCGTCCCAGGCCTGCATAAAGAGAATCCAAGTTTTCATCAACAGATGTTTGAGGAAGCTACTTAAGACCAGATGGACAGACAAGGTCAGCAATGAAATTGTATGGAAAAGAACAAGACAGAACCCAGTCAGAGAGGAAATTGGTAGGAGGCGATGGAGATGGATCGGCCACACTCTCAGGAGGCCAGGAAACAGCATCACGAAGAAGGTATTGGACTGGAATCCCCAGGGCAAGAGATCAAGAGGAAGGCCGCGCGGAACGTGGAGAAGAGCCAGAGAAAATGATGTGCAACGAAGCGGAAAGACTTGGAATAATGTAAAGAGGCTGGCCCATGATAGAGAGGGATGGAAGGTGTTTGTTGGTGGCCTATACCCTGATCCAGGGTGAGAAAGGCAATGATGATGATGATGACCTGCAGTAACCAAATTTTGCATGTAGATTTCAAATACCGTGGAGGGTGCACTGAAGTTTGCATTATCTTAAACAAAGAAACAATCACTTATAACTACACCTTTTATTAAATCACATTTTAAAAAAGGAACATAATGGCAGTCTTGTTCATTCATTTCACACACTCTGCTATCACCTTGTCATCAGCCCCTTGGATCTCTTACAGTCTGCAGGAATAAGTCATGTCAAATTTGGAACTTGAAGTTTTAAGCTCTTGTCAGAAAGGTGATATGGTTTAAGTGGAGATGTTAAACTAGAATTCAAATTTGCTGCGATCATTTTATTGTGTGAAAGTAATACATAGATTTACTCTTGACAGGAAGCTTTTGTTCAGCCAGACACCATTACAGACAAAATCTTTGTCATTTGAGCATATATTTAAAACTCATCATTTCATTCAGATTATTTATGGTTTTTGTCTAAGAAATGTATTCACTATTTTTATCATCTTAATGCTTTCTCTCCAGCTGGAATCCCGACTAGCAGAGAAAGAGGAACAGTTATTAGAGAAAGATTTGATCTTTGAACAAGTGGAGAGATTAGTTGGCCGCATCAGAAACAAAGCTGAAGTTGGCAAAGAGGACACTTTGAACTTGGCCAAAAATGTGAGTTGATATTTGGCTGTCACAGTAACAATGTAGATTGATCAGTGTTAGATATCCCACTTGCATGTTTTCCTTTCAGGGAGATTCATATTTAAATTTGTCATTGTAATGTGCTGTCATTTCTTTGCTCTGATGTTAACCTATCTTTAAATTCTTGTAGTACTTATATAAAAATCATACTGCTCAGAAACATAATCAAAGAAGAAATTGCTGACACATGCAAATTATAAAATAACAAATACTAGGAGAATGATTTCAAGTATCTCAAGTTTACCTCTGCAATATGCTTCATCTGTTGTCACACACTGGTGGTACACAGCTGAAAATGTGTTTGTCTGTCTGTTCATCTCAGATTATATAAGCGAAGCATCTGAAGGAAATTAACAACAAATGAAGTCAATTAATTATTATGCAGATGAAGAGGATTATTTCCATGCATGTGCATGCTTTTGTTTTACATTTTATAGTGACAGAGATATGTTCATTCCTTTCATTTTTCATGGAAATAGTGTGTTTTCCTACTTGCAAGCCATAAGGAAAGAGAACACTTCTGCCATGCAAAGGCATGAGCATCTTATGTGCCTTTTTTAAACACAAAAGACATGTGGCATAGCCAGTCTACATATGTAAATGCTCTTATTCATAAGTTTGCAGGATAGCACGTTAGCATCTGACACATTTTTCAATGTAAGATAAAAATACAGTAAATAGAAGAATTATGTCTGAGACAAGTTCATTGAGACAATAAAGTAGAAAAAGGCCGTGTTATCAGTTACGTTGCTGTGCCTTTGGACGGCAGATTTGTTTCACAATAAGTGACACAGTTATCAAACTACAGACTGTGATTTCCATCCTCTTTTCTGTCATTCCAAGGGTGACATTTATTAGGAAATTCTGTATTTTTGCATCCGTGCAGGTGAATGGTGTTCAGGCCAAAATTAAGGAGACGACTCGCAAAATGATGGCATTAGTGTCAGAACTCTCGATGAATCAAGCACAGGCCATGAAGCTGCAGCAGGAGGTGAAAGAGAAGGAGGCAGAGCTGGAGCAGTGCTACCTGAGGATGGAGAAGGGAGAGCCTCCGTCGCAGGAATTTGAACTTGATTGGCAGAGAATGATTCGAGACGCCCACAGGAGACTGGAGGATCAGGAAACCAGGAAGATGGTAAGACTTACATTTGATTGTTACCTGAGCACAGGTAAAATGTCTTGCTTTACCAGGACAGAATATCTCAACAGCTGCTGAAGTAAAATAGGAATGTCTAGGCCAGGGAGTGAAACAGGAGGTCTCAGAGGAAACTTGCTGCTGCTCTACGCTAAAAGCATAGGTCCTTTTTAACACTTCTTAGATGTGAAAAAAAAATTGTTTCTTCTCCTGTCATTTGGTGACTTATGCCATTATGATTCTGTTGGATTATTACATTTTCCTTTCGGCGCATTTCTTTTTCTGTGATATTATCTAATAGCCGTCATGCTTAGGAATGCAATTAACTGTCAGTTGTGTTTTGGCATAAATCTGACTATGCCTTAATCTTAGAGCAATGATGACATTGTCATCCATCTCACCTACTGACATATCAGTAATTTTCTCATTTTATTGGAGAGAGTTTCTAAAGTTTAGTGACAATTGTTCTTCTTGAATGTGGATAAAACACTTCTGTTTATAAATTCAAAACTACAAAATAACCCATACGTCACTTTTGTGAATTTAGACCTTACATGAGCAGTGATAGGGTAGCCATAGCTCAGAACCACCGAATGATGGATATGGCAGGTGCATGAGATGGACAATTATGTCATCACAGCACTAACAAAAATGGCCTTATCTCATGTCTCATAGTTTTGAGAAAAGGGACACAAAAATGTTTCATCAAGGTGGAATATTTATATCACGGTGGCACTTGTTTGATGTATTACTGGAGGGATGAGTTGGTGCATCTGTTTTTTTGTGTGCTGACATGCGGGTGGTGAACATGAACTCAAAATCTGTTATAACAGATCAGTGCAATTTAGGCTTAAAGCTGGCTTACGCCATTCTGTTAGCACAGTGATTATAATTGTAGTGAACTGTGGGTGGTCGGCGGAGGAATGCTATTGCTTCCTGTCTAAGGTGGGATTGGGAGATGGAAACAATGGAGACAGTTTTTACAGCATCGGCTCCAGAGTATCTGATAACCCCCTTTGCCCAGTCCTCCTTCCTTGTCCCCTGTTCCCAATATTAAACATCTTTGTCCTGGTACCTCCACACCCACTTCCTTTCTCACCATATTTATGTTGGTTTCTCTGCTTGAGAAACCAGTTTCGCCTTGACTGTTCTTGAGTAAACTTGTTTTTCAGTCGCTTGTTTATTAGTAGCTGTAGATTACCTTTCGAGGATTATTAGCCTCCTCTCATTTATCCAAAGTAGTTAAATAAATACAGTAGTAGTGATTATGCATTACCACTTGTTTCTTTGTTGTTTCGGCCAAATGTTGGTGTTTGATGTACGCTTGCTGTGAATGCTGCATGTTCACGACATTTTTTGGTGCCGAAACCCGGGATTTAAAGAATCTATGCTTTCCCAAGTTGTTGGATCTACAGTTTCAAGGACACTTAAGACGAGATTCCACTGTAGTGTGATGTGTGTGGATCAAGTTATTGTTGTTGCAATTAATATGATCATCGCCTACGGTGTTATGTGATTCATGGGACTGTAACAGTGTTACTATTAGTCCATCCACATATGAACATAACATGTTCCTCATATTTCTGAAAGAGTGCTTGGAGGAAATACAGAGACTTGACAGTTTAAGTTGGTGCTTATACTGAATGTTTCAAGTTATCACAAGTTTGGTAGACTGGTAGTCTACTTTGGATCAACTGTATAGTTAAGTTGGTGCTTGACAGAAATATACAGCAGATGAATGCCGACAGTTAAATGTAGAGTTGGACGACGGTCTATTTGCGAGAATGTTATCTCGACTGGACATACTGTCATCTTAATAGGTAACTGCCTGCATATCAAGTTACTGACCATTCGTTTGTGGTCGTACTTCAAAATCTATACGGCAGTGCTGGGACGAGTGTCCGCGCTACTCCAAGTATGCGTGGATTGTCTATCCTGTAATATTTGCTGGCTGTTTGCAGCGAATAACAAACATTCTCTTGGTTGAGAGTCTACGCTGTTGTGATCTACACTCTCTTGGTTGAGAGTCTACGCTGTTCTGATCTACACTCTCTTGGTTGAGAGTCTACGCTGTTCTGATCTACACTCTCCTGGTTGGAGGTCTACGCTGCTCTGATCTACACTCTCCTGGTTGGAGGTCTACATCGAAACCAAGTTCAACAAGGCTACCATAACTTCTTCGTTATCAATCTATAATATTTGGTTGCTTGTTAAGTAATTAGTTAAATACATCTGAATGCCTCTAACGGCTCTCTGAAATATTGTGGTCAGCCCAACGCTGGAGGTAGCTTGTGATACTGTTTGCTAACAATCAACCCTGCAACAAATTTAATATTTGTACTCTATAGTTTCTTTCTCTTTGAATCTGTGGTGTCCTGATTTCCTGGATTTCTGATCATCATCATGGAGCGTTTGTTGAAAGCGAGATCTACGACCCGAGGATGGCTCACCAGGGCAAGTAGAGCTTTAGATGAAATAAGCCAAAAGGATGGCGTGACTGAAATAGCAATGTCTGAGTTAAACACAAGAATACATAATCTAGACGACATACAGTCACAAATAGAACTAGAGACTGATCAATCCAAGCTGGACGAAACGATTGATGAAGCCTTCGCTTATAGACAAAAACACTTAGAAGTAAAGATCAAAGCTGAAACTGTGCTTGAGAGACTTAAAACGAACAAACAGAATCAATCATTAGACAGTCAAAGTGTTTATAGTGAAACAAACAAGCATTTTAATTTCATGGGACACGCCAGATTACCCAAGTTTGAGCTCCCCAAATTTGGTGGAAACTACTTAGAATTCACTTCTTTCTTTGACAAATTTTTGGTTGTTGTTGATAGCAGCAACCTCCCTGCTGTCACCAAGTTTACGTATTTACAGTCCTTGTTGACTGGGGAGGCGCTTGCTTCTATCAAAGGGCTCACTGTGACGGATGAAAGTTATCCTGTTGCGAAAGAGATCCTCACTAAGAGATATGGAAGGAAAGAGCGAATAATATTCGCACATGTCCAAAAGCTTCTGACGCTACAGGTTGACTTTCGGAAGTCGAACAGTCTGTGGCATTTGTACGATAGCCTTCAAAGCCATGTGCGCTGTCTTGAGACTCTTGGGGTCGCGGGTGACACATATGGGGTCATCCTTACCCCACTGGTCTTGAGCAGGATGCCGGAAGATATCCGGCTGGAGTGGGCACGCGACGGAGAGGGTAGGGAAAGTGATTTGGCATTCCTTTTGGAGTTTCTTTATAAAGAAATAAAACGGCGTGAAAGATCGCAAAGCTTCCAAAAAACAGAAGAACAAAGGAAGGTCAAAGAGCAATCTACTGCCTCTGTCGCCGCCTTTCATGCCAGCACAGAAGGGATAAAGAAACCTCTGTGCTGCTTTTGTTCAAAACTCGGACATAAGAGTGAAGAATGCTTTTCTCTTAAAAAACTGAGTGGGGTGGATATCAAGGCAAAGGTTAGGGAACAAAATCTCTGTTTTCTTTGTTTTGGAAAACATTTTGCTAAAAGGTGCACATCAAAACGAAGATGTAAAGTGTGCAACGGACAGCATCACTCATTCTTGTGTCGGAACGATGTAACTGTAAGAACTGATCAATCAAACGCCACTGAAGAGCTATCATCTCAGCCATATACGGGCAGTGTAAATTACGCTCACTTCAAGAGCCGAAAGAAAACCACACTCATGCAAGTTGTAAAAACGTCTGTGCAGTCAAAAACTGGTAGGGTTGTGGATGTGAATCTGCTCTTCGATGGCGGAAGTGATCGATCATTCATCACTGAATCATTGGCTAAAAGGTTGCAGTTGAGTAAGTCGGGCCAAGAAACCTTCGGATTCTCTGGATTTGGTGGTTCGGGGCCCGGACCCCGAACAAAAAGAAATATCTTTTACTTGGAATTGGGGGGTGTTGGAGTGGAACTGGCGGAAATCCCGACCATAATGTGCTGACATGTTCCGTACCCCCGTCCCTGAGAATATCATGAATAAGTTTGATGTCACGTTTACGGAAGACTTGAGTATAGGTCGCTCAATCAAGATCGATATTTTGATAGGCCTTGATTATTATTGGAAGTTAGTCACCTGACAGATCTTCCGAGTAGAGAACCTGGTAGCACAGAAGACTAGCTGTGGCTGGATGCTATCTGGTGAGTACACTGGAAAGACGGAGTCATCTGGGCTCCGGCTCCTGTGTGTGGACAATGTTCCTGAAAGCCTCATACGAAGTATGTGGGAACTTGACAGTGTCGGCATCACTGATTGGGGTCAGGATGAGGGCTGTCAAAAGATTGTGGAAAAATTCCACTCAACCGTAGCCAAGGAAAATGACAGGTATGTTGTTGGTTTGCCATGGAAAGATCATCTTAAAGGTAAGCTGATTGACAATAAACCCATGGCAGAGAAACGGCTACAGTCCTTGGCAAAGAGATTGGCAGGGAAACCTGGTTTAAAAGAAGCTTACAACCAAAATTTTAGGGAAATGGAAGAAGCTGGCATCATCAAGGAGGTGAACCTCGAAAAGAAACCCAAGGGTCCCGTGTTCTATTTGCCTCATAGACCTGTTGTCAAAAAGGACAGTAAGACAACCAAGGTAAGACCTGTCTTTGATGCCTCGATCAAAGGCTTCAACGGCATTTCCCTTAATGACTGCCTTGAAACAGGACCTAACCTGTTACCGAATCTTTTAGAGATTCTTCTTCGCTTCCGTCGGTGGAAGATAGCAGTGACTGCAGATGTAGCAAAAGCCTTCCTGCAGATTAAAGTCCAGGCAGAAGACAAAAACGTGCTCCGATTCCTGTGGGACCAGGAAGGTAAGACCAAAGTGATGGTCTTTGACAGGGTCCCATTTGGGACAAAGTCAAGCCCATTCTTGCTGAATGCCACTATCAAACACCATTTGGAAAAATATCCTGGCAGTCGAGCTGTGTCAGAGTTAGAGAACAATCTTTATGTGGATGATTTCCTCTCGGGCGCGGACACGGTAGATGAGGCGTGCCGCCTCGCCGCTGACGCCAAGGAAATTATGTCGGAAGCAGGCATGGATTTGACCAAATGGTCCTCCAATAGCAAATTAGTGGCGGATTCAATTCTCAAAGAATTGGATCAGCGATTTGATGTGGGCAGTATCACAAAGGTCTTGGGTTTAAAATGGATACCCGAAGAAGACAGCTTTTCTTTCAATGGAATAGAGGTCCCAGGGGATCTTGAAGTGACTAAGAGGACAGTGCTTAGCTTTATTGCTCGCCTCTTTGATCCACTTGGTTTTTTTACACCATTCACTATCACTGCCAAACTTCTGTTTCAAGAACTTTGGGAACTTGGGGTTGACTGGGATTCGAAACTGGCGGATTCTGTATGTCACCAGTTTGGTAAGTGGCTAAGGGGAATAAAGGATCTCCAATGTTGGCAAATTCCTCGTTGTTTGGTGGAGACATCCTGGAATGATGCAAGTGACTTACAGATACATGTGTTCTGTGACGCGTCAGAGAAAGCCTACGGCTGCTGTGCCTATCTTCGACTGAACGAAGGTAAGAATGTAAAGGTTTCTTTGGTGTTGTCCAAAGCAAGAGTCGCACCCTTGAAACGCATCACCTTACCTCGACTTGAACTGCTAGCTGCGGTGTTGGGCGCAAGAATGGTCCGCTTTGTTCAGAGTTCGTTGAATCTTCCCAAAGATGTGGTTTACAAATGTTACACTGACTCAATGATCACTTTGCAGTGGATACAGAATAACGCCAACAGGTGGAAAACCTTTGTGGCCAACAGAGTCCAAGAGATTCAGGACCTCACGGACCCTTTAAGTTGGACCCATTGTGCGGGATCAGAGAACCCGGCTGACTTATTGACTGGAGGAGCAAGTGCTCATCAATTGATGACCTCATCAGTCTGGCTTCAGGGCCCAGCTTGGCTGCTCAGTGACAACTCTCCACCAGACTCAGAAACAACGGTAAGCCTTGACGAAGGCGTATCAAAATCAGAAGAACGACAATGCGCCCAGTGTGTTTCTCTAGAGTTGAAGTCAAAGACAGACTCATTCATTTCACTGATGAGCAGATGGAGTTCTCTGTCAAAGGCCATCCGAGTGATGGGATGGATCCTGAGGTTTGTAGGCAAGTGTGCCAAGTGGAAAAGGGAGACTGTTACACAGCTTACCAACGATGAACTTCTAACAGCACATACACGCTTGACTCAGATAACGCAAGCGGAAACGTTTGGTGAGGAAATTGAGGTGCTTAAAGCAAACAAATCGATAAGTAAATCATCTCCTCTCTACAAATTGCATCCCTTTCTGGGAGAAGACGGACTGCTTCGAGCCAAGTGTCGGCTCAACTATAGTGACTTGAGCTATGACGAAAAGTTTCCCATCATCCTCTCAAAGTGTCATTTTTCTCTCTTAATGGTAAAAGATGCCCACTTGAAGCTACAGCATGCTGGTGTCAACCAACTGATTGCAACCATCCGAAATCAGTATTGGGTGATTGGGCTCAGACCATTAGCCAAAAGAGTGAAAGGTGAGTGTCTGTCCTGCAAACTCATTGATGCCAAAGCATGCCAGGAACCAACTGCACCGTTGATGGAAGCTCGGCTAAAACAGGCTCCACCATTCAATACGGTGGGAGTAGATTATGCCGGCCCGATCTATTGCAAGGATTTCCGTGGTCAGAAATTCTATGTACTATTGTTTACATGTGCTGTCATAAGGGCGGTACATCTGGAACTGGTTGCGTCTATGTCTCTCTCCAATTTTCTTCTCGCGGTCAGGCGATTTGTGGCACGGAGGGGAGTTCCAGCAACAGTTTTCTCCGACAATGCCAAAACCTTCAAGAGTGCTTCCACTGAACTGTTCAATTTGTATGGCTCAAATTCCCCAAAGTGGAGATTTTCCGTTCCTCGAGCGCCAGAGTTGGTGGGAACGTATAATAAAAAGCATGAAAACAGCGATGAAGAAAACTGTTGGCTTGAAATCGCTGGAGAAAATAGAGTTGGAAACAACTCTAGCCGAGGTTGAGGCGTGTTTAAACTCTAGACCTCTCACGTTTGTGGGTGATGACATTGAAAATGGCCAACCTCTGACACCCTCACATTTTCTGCTCGGCCGAGGTAATCACATGGAGAAGGTGACTACCGAAATATTACCTCCTACATCTGTTGTACTTCTGAAAGAGAGAGATCGTGAGATCGAAGCTCGCATGTCCATGTTCTGGACAAGATGGCTCAATGAGTACTTAAAAGAGTTACCTCTTCCTAAGCGAAGAGATCGGTTTGGTAGATTGGAAGTTGGCTCCGTTGTGCTTGTTAGAGAAGACAACTGTCCCAGACTTCAATGGCCTATTGGTATCGTTGAAGAACTGGTAGAAGGACGGGATGGGGTTATGAGAACAGTGAAAGTGAAAACTAAAACCGGCTCCTTTATGAGACCAATCCAGAGAATTCATGACCTCGAATTGCATGCTCATCCAATTACTGCAGATTCTAATGTGGAAACTGTATCTAAGTATGGTCGTGTGATCAAACCTCCTGATAGATATTGATATATGTAAATAACTGTACGGTTTATGATCATTTTGGGATGTTTTTCAACCGCTGTGTCCATTTTGTAAATGTGTGATTGAACTGACTGAATATTGATCTTGATCAGTTCAATAGTGGGGAGAATGTAGTGAACTGTGGGTGGTCGGCGGAGGAATGCTATTGCTTCCTGTCTAAGGTGGGATTGGGAGATGGAAACAATGGAGACAGTTTTTACAGCATCGGCTCCAGAGTATCTGATAACCCCCCTTTGCCCAGCCCTCCTTCCTTGTCCCCTGTTCCCAATATTAAACATCTTTGTCCTGGTACCTCCACACCCACTTCCTTTCTCACCATATTTATGTTGGTTTCTCTGCTTGAGAAACCAGTTTCGCCTTGACTGTTCTTGAGTAAACTTGTTTTTCAGTCGCTTGTTTATTAGTAGCTGTAGATTACCTTTCGAGGATTATTAGCCTCCTCTCATTTATCCAAAGTAGTTAAATAAATACAGTAGTAGTGATTATGCATTACCACTTGTTTCTTTGTTGTTTCGGCCAAATGTTGGTGTTTGATGTACGCTTGCTGTGAATGCTGCATGTTCACGACAATAATTATGTTTTCTCGGACACACCGGACCCAACTCATACACTGTAAATGAATGCTCTACCAGTTTAGACAAGATTGTTCGTTATTTTTTCCAATCTTTATCAGTTGGCATCCAGTGAGATAATTACAGTTATGATTGTCTACCGTAATTTGGTCATCTTCTCTGCATGAGACCAAAATGCACTAAATTATATTGATCTGTGATATCTGAGTCCATTTACACTGATAAAGGCCAGTTTGATAAATTTCTCCCTGAGAGTGGAAATGTTGACAAAAATCAGAATTTATGACTGACGTGGAAACAGAATTGGTTGTAATAAAATTTAAGTTTTATTATTTTAAACACATTTCGTAGATTATGACAAAATATTTTTTTTTAAACTACTGAAAATCTGTAAGATTGGTTCATGGTTCAGAGTAAACTTAGGACTTTGATAAAAACAGATTAAAAAAATGACTCTGTGTTGCAAAGCTACAAGTTAGGAAGAAAAACAATAAAGAAACTACATAATATATCACAAAAGAATTGGAAATGAAAATGAAAAGAACAGGCTTTCTGTCATCAGCGACATTCCTCAGGTTAAACTATATAATATATATATATATTAATCTGACACAAAGAGCTTGAGGTATGCCACCAATGCCAGGAAAATACTGGATTACATGTTTGGTTTGTATTAATAATAATAATAAATAATAAATAGAATTTCTATAGCGCATTTCTAATAAAAATTATTACTCAGTGCGCTGTACATTGCATCAATGATTCATGCATACACTTTCCAAATCTCATACTAAAACACGCACTCTCATCCATACAAACTTTCAGTTTCACACACATAGACGCTCTCAGTCATAGAGCACTAGGTTATATAATCAATCACAACATCAAAGTACAGAATAGAATTTTGAAAATTTAACAGTTTCGGAGGAAAAGGTGATGTTTTACGCAATTTTTAAAGCTTTCAAGATTCGGTGATTCGCAAATGTTCAAGGGTATCTGGTTCCAGACAAAAGGTCCAAAATAGTTGAAGGATCTATGGCCTATAGTTTTATAGTTATATTATTTCAGTGAAGAGACCAACTCAAGTATATTAAAATTTTTAAAGTATTTTGAAACTGCATGTTGTGTCAGACAAGAGCATATATATAATATGCTAAATTGTTTTTCTGTAGACAATATTGTGAATGTGTGCATTGTAGCCTTGTTGAAGTTCTTAGCTTAAAAAAAACTTCAACTATTAAAATTTAATGAAATAAATCACTAAAATGAACACAAAAATGTAAAGTGAAAGAGGTTTTAAATCCCAGCTGTGACACAAATGGAGGGGATAAAAAGCGTTTAAAGAGTGATGAATAAAGAGCTGTTGAAAATAGCATTTAATCCACAGATAGAAAGATAGGCTGAAGATGGCCTGTGTTTTCTCAATGGTGTAGGACAAATGGGAGATTTGCTGCTGGCTTATCTTTGCATAAGTGTTACTTGCAGCGTGTAGACCCAAGAAGAATTTAGACCACTTGTGTTCAGCAGGCTTAAGACCTCAGCTATTGAACTAGCATATAAAGTATTATACCAAAGGGTATAGATAAAACATTTTCCATTAATTTTACAATGCTTTTTTTGCCTTGCCACCCTTGCTGCTTCTCCCTATTAATTTAGTCCTTAATCTCATCTGTCATGAAATGAAAATACATGTTGAAATTCCAAAATGTAGTGATCATGTTTGAGCTTTTAAATTTACAAAAAAGTGGGGTTTTGTTGTTCTTTTTTTATGAAACTAATTTATTTTGAAAATGGACAGGTGGTGGTTTTGTTACCCTGCATGGATTTTTATTTATTTATTTATTCATTTATTTATTTCATCGGGTATTTTCCATATTGTTGTATGCGCATTTTTTGTCTTTTCAAGAAAATGAGGATTGAAACTTGAAGAGTTGTGTAACATCAGAGGACAATATTATGCCATCAACACATATCTCGAGAACTTTTTAGTAATTGGAATGACAGGTATAAATATATTCATAATGAAATTTGAAGTGAGAGAATTATTTTCATGACAAAACCTCAAAATCTGCAAAATGCCACATACAACAATGTATGGCAAATACCCTATGATTTATTTATTTATTTTTTGTTTTATTTGAAATGTTCCTTGTCTGATCTTTTTAATCCTCCCATTTATTCTCAGGTGGAGGAGGAAGAGGAACAGTACAAGATAGCTGGAGGAGTTTACACAACAGCCGAGCCAAGACCCAATGCTTACATCCCAGATGATGAAAGTGAACTGCCAATCCCCAGACCCTATGGCTCCCACGCGCCATTCAAACCTAGTGAAACTGGCTCAACCATGAGACATATTAGAAAACCAGTGCCCAAACCAATAGAAATTTAATGCCAGGATTGAAGTAGTTTTAAGTTTTACTTCCCTCCATGGCTCATGCATAATATTTCCAGGATTCGTGCATAAGTTACCTTTAATATTTTGTCCACAGATTGTCATTATAATTTGTGGAAATATTAGAAAAGGTTTTCATATATCGTCACCCTAAAACTGTAGTAATCAGTTTTGGCTACTTCTCAGGAGAAGCGAGAAACTAGTTTATTTTACTCAACTGGTCTAGTTTTGATGAATTTATGAAAGTTTTGCTATTCGATTATTTTTTGATGTAGGAGTCTATAACCAAGATCATTCGATGTGGCTTTGAATGTAGTTGAAGATAATATATAAAATTTGATTTTTCAAAATTTTGAGTCACTACAGTCTTGGCAATATGGAGAGCAAAGGGAGAAACTATTTTACATCTTGTTATTGTTTACCTGCCAAAAATGAGTTATGTTGGCCTTGCAAAAGTTAATGGACAGAAATATGGCATGAAAATTTTAGCTCCTAATTTGATTTTTCCACACATAAACATTTCTACTGTACAGTATTACAAAAAAGAGTTGCATATTTTTTCTGCCACTATTCTTGTTTATTCAGAGCATTATTTTTCAACAAATTCATACCATTTGTGCTTTTTTTTTTTTTAGTGGAAAATGTCAGTATTGAGGCAGCTTTGTAAATCAGTACATCAAATGTCATACATAATACACTGTATGTCATCTTTGTCATGGTAAATAGCAGTATAAAATTGAAGATAAGAAACAATGGGCTAAATACTAATTCCTTTTATCATCACTGCACTATGCTAATGGCATAGGTCATTTTTGACTCTTTTGAGATATTAAGTAAAAACTGTTTCCTTTCCCATCATTAATTGGTGACTTATACCGTTATGATTCTATTGGATTAATACATTATCCAATGGATGCATTTCTTTTTCTATGATATTATCTGATAGCCCTCATGCTCAAGAATGCAAAGAACCGTCAATGAATCTGACACATGCCATTATCATAGAGCAGTGACATTATATAACTATCAAGCACTCATAAATAGCCTTTCCTCGGAGATATTTTGTTTTTTGGAGTCAAAGTCATGCCTTGGTTCTTTGTGTATTCTTTTGAGTAATTTAACTTTCATACTCATAGAAGGAGCCATGGAAATGAAATAAAATGTCTGTATTGAAATATATTACTACTGATGTAAGTGTGGGTGGACCTGGCAAAATCAGGCTTAAGTGAAAGACGAAATTCCTGAGAAAATCCCTCCAAAGGGGGAAATTTTTCTATGGAAAAATGAGATTTGCTTATAATATGAAAGATAAACCATTTTTCTGTACTCATTTAAAATATTTTGTTCAAGTCACCTTTGAATTATTTTATTTTGATTTTTTAAAGACAGTTTCACCCAGAGCGTGATTTCGCCAAATCACTCACATATCAGTAAATTTGTGGGTTACAGATGATTTTATGCTGAACTCAAGTTTATTACAATTTATAACCAATGGAATTCTGCAATTGAATTTTGTTAATCAAGTTACCATATTTTAAATTTAAAACCAAAGTAAGTACGTGTTAAATGTAAAACCAAAGCAGTTTGCCTTGTTTGTGTAGAACCACCATTGCCAAAAACCATATTTTACCAATGTTAGTTTGTACATTCCAGTGTAACTTTTTTTATACTGACTACAGGGCCAAAAATGTCAGCAAGAATCCTGGCTGTCGACCAGTAACATTTAACATCTGTATTTAGTTTATTTTACCTGCATTGCTTTTTTTTTTCTTCAAAATTTAGCTAAAAACAGCCAGGCAAATTTGTTTACATTTGTACATGTTACATAATATTGGCTGTGCTGGAGAGATCACTTTGTGCTATGTCTATGAGGTCGGTGTGGTCTTTCATGCACTGGGTTGCTGCTGCACATTGGTAGATAGATAGATGGTAAATGAGATAAATGAAAGCAGACATGAAGGTGTGAGAGAAAGAGAGTGAGAGAGTGTGAGGCAGCACAGTGAGAAAGACATAAGAGTGGATGACTTGTTTGCATGAAAAATTAAAATAAAATAACAAAAATGATTCCAGATCCTTTGTTTATCAGGATAAAATCTTACCGGGTCATTTTCAGAATTTGATGTACATTTTTTTTTGTATAAGATAATATGTTGAATGCAACATGATAAGCTCACAACCTCAAGTATGAAAATGTTTAATGTTTTCTTTTTTTCATGAAAGAGAAGGAAAGGTTAAAGTATCAGTATAAAATGACACTGGTTTTTTCTGATACACTTGGATAGGATTCTGCGCTTGTTTATGGAATAAAGTGTGAATGTAAATTATTCCTTAACTTGCGATTGGTGTTTTTTAGTTTGACATAATGAGTAATGGTTACCAGGCTGAGACTATGAACAACCGCTGTCTCATATCAGCTGTTGTCTATCAATTTAGTTCTTCACTTACACAACATACAAGGCGGGCCAAAACTTAATTTCACAATACTATTTATTAATGCAGCTATAGAACAACTATAAAGCTATAAAGCAAAGTTATATTTCAGCTTGTGTATGGATTTGGACTTTAATTTTTTTCAAAATTCATTTAAAGGATGTACACTATTTTGAAATGTAACTAATATAGTACACGCATTATGGTAAAGTATTTGGCCTACCAAATATAACACATGACTTGTATTATGGTAAAGTAACTTTTGGCCTACCTAATATAATACATGTATTATGGTAAAGTAACTTTTGGCCTACTTGACAATGCTCACTGTGGTATTTCACAACATTCAATATTCATACCCCCTTTCATCATGATGATGATTACGGACACAAAGTACTGAAGTTCAGAAAGAACAAGGAAGAAAGAGAAAACCAGCTGATTTAATGTGGAAAGAGTAAACTGAGGTCTCACATAGTATTTATTTTGTATTTCATTTCTCTTGTGTTCTCTGGAGAGGCAAGTTTGCACATCAGGTAAAATAAGGTTCCCTTCTTTTGCCATTCATAAAGAAAAAACAAATGATGGAATTTCAGATCTGGGTGGGATTTGTGCCTGAGATCTTTGCTAGAATGAAGTTGGCTGTTGTTGAAGCCTGTGTAGCTTTCACTGTCTGCGTGAATAAACATTTCTGCATCAGCCACAATATCAATGAACGTCACACACTCTAAACAAAATGCACCTAGGCACTTTTTTTGTTTTCATTTTCTTTTATTTCATAATTCTTTTTTTAAAAAATTAATAAATCAACTATACAATAACAAAAATAATCATTACTCAGGACATGTCCGCATCATGAAGTAAAACGTGCAATAAATTAAAACAATTTTATGCATCAGACAAATCAAATAGCTTCTCTGACCACCCTGGGTTATCTGTGACCTCCCTCAAAAAAGGAGGAAACTATAAATAAATATTTACATTTGAAAAAAAGACAAAAAAAAAAAACAATAATAAAATAAACAAAAAAAAAAAAAGTTGTTCAGACATGAGAAAATGCCCAGGGAAATCTGATTATACTTCACTGCCATTTTTCTTCAAATGTAAGAAATCTATTTCACTTTCAAACATATCTATTATTTAAATTCCTGACACATGAAAATGACTTACAACTCTATATTCAACCACAACCAATTTCAAAGTCACGGCCATTTTCCCCCCGAAAGGTCTCAATTTCGTGTACAAAAAATAGGGCGCCTTTATTTCCATATCTTCATCAAAATAACATTTGAGAGGATCTTAGTTTGACAACTTCCACATGTCTCAGTCTGAAACTGAAGTTTTGGTAAAACACACAACCAGTCTTTGCAAAGAAACTAGAGGCCTTTTGATCCCAGGAAAAAAATTTTGCAAACGACATTCTGGTATCTTTATCAAATCAATAACTGTTGGCTTATTATTGCTGTAGCTAGACAGCATCTGTGGCATCACACTAAAACAGGTGTTTTCAAAGATATGCAAAAAGTATCTGTGAAGGTAGCAACCAAAAGTATTCTTTCCTGCTAAAACTGAAAAGGGTGAATTTTTTTCTTTTTGTTCAGACTCTGTTACACATATATGAAATGAATTGTCTTTCAGCAGTATAAGAAAACTAAAAATTGCTGTGAGCAGTCAAATGTCGACTTTACAAATCGTTAAAAGAAAAAAATATCTCAGAAACTACCTGCTTCATTAATAATTCAAATTGTAATTCTGAACAGAAAAAAGAAGGTAACAGCAACAAAAACAAAAAAACCAGCAAGAACTTCCAAACCTCCTCAAAAAGGCTACATATATCATTGTCATTTTTTCCTCACATGGGAATTTTTGAGTTATTGCTGTGGAGTGGAAGATACCTGAAATTGACCAGTGAACTGAAATTTGACCTTAATTTTTCAAGTAGTTTACATCATAAGGTTTCCTTGCATACTAAAGAAGAAACTGGCTTGTCATTTTGTATAAGTACCATAATCTTCCCCTGCTATGATCCTGTCTTTCTATTCTCAAAACGAAACATGTCATGTTTCTTTTTTAAAATCCTAAATGAAGAAATTTTACTTGTAAAAAATTCCTCTTGGTAGTCTCAAAACTTAAGATCTCTCACACCTTTAGAAATGCACAACAGAGAAAATTTCTTGTCTGAGGAAGACCCACAACTCTTTAATAAAACTGTTCCGGTTGGTGAGGTATGACAAACACACTGTTTCTTTTTTTTTTTTTAATTTTAAAAAAGGGATTTCAATCACAACAAGCAATCGTCACACTCGCAAGCAAACTGCATAACTCTGAGATAGGCAGTCTGCATTTCTTGTCATTGTGGACTCTGCAGAGCCTATCTGTACAGTTTGAATGAAACGGGAACCTTTAAATAACAAAGCTGACCTCCTAAATAGAGGGACACCAAACTGCATAAGTCAAAAGTGAGACAGGCATAGGCCTAATGATGTTTCTACAATGTGAGTGGCATGCTCATTTCACACCTCTTTACATCTTCCATGAAAGTTTTTTTTATCTCTCCCGTAAAGTGATGAAAATTGAGTTAAGCAATTTGGTTATGAGCGTGGCAATATGACAACACAAAGTTTAGCACATTGATTTGGGATTTCTGTGATCCAACAGTGTCTCCATTTACAACAAACAAAAATCAGAATATAAAAAAAAAAAAACCTGATGTATTTATGCTCTACACATTACTGTGAACTTACTCAACAACATATGTTTAAAAAACTGCATCAACAATTCAAGGGTAATGAGCTTAAATGACATATTAAGGCAAAAGGAACCGATAAAGAAAAAAATACTAAACCTATTGGGATATTTAAATTTATAGTAAGTCTACTGAATTTTCAGATTTTGTCCTGTTATGACTAAGCTTTGTCCAGTTTGAAGAATCTTTGTGTACCGGTACTGTCTGTAAATTGACAATAATACTAGATCTATCTAAAACATCCACAAAATTACACTAAAATTCTACTAATTCAAAAGGTAATTATTAAAAAAAAAATTTAACGTATGAGTTTTCTATAAGCAAATTAAGCAAATAAAAAGACCATTTAACACCCATCTATTATGGTAAGCAAGAAAAGTAAGTCTCAGAGCCGATGCGTAACTTTTCCAGTTTAGTGACGTAAACACCATACAACATACACGTGTTTTTCTTTCTTTCTCTCTGCCTTTCATTCTATCCTATCTGCCACAGACATTCTGGTCATCGCTCTAATAATCTGAAACATTATTATGATCTCATGTCTCCATTATGTACATTAACTACAGCAGTTGATAAAAACATACAAATGAAACCCGTAACATGAATCAGCACATCATATGAAATTCGTTTGGTTTAAATTGTCAAAACAATCTAACATTAACACCTGAATCTTCCTCCCAAACTCTCTCCTTCCCTTTCACTCACCTTTTGGTCTACACACATCTCCGATTCAGCAGGCTCTCACTAGTATCAAAGTAACAACATTATGCCCTGGTCAGCAACATGCTGGCTTTCAGTTCCAGATCACATGATGTGCTGTAGCTGTGGTGCCACAATAATGATGGCAATGATGACAATGATTATGACAAGAGAGATGATGACAATGGGACTAGTGACAAATACAACACTGAGATGAATAATGTTGAAGGTAGTGAAAATGAGAATGGTACTTGGTACTGACGACAATTTGTGTTTTTGTAATGGTATATGTGTGGTTTGATGTCCTCACCAATGATCAAATCTAACAACACAAATGTTAAGAAACTGAGTGAATCACTGAGGTATAAGACTGGCAGATGCCTCCACACCCTCACAAGTCTTTAGTCACAACTCTGGTCTAGAAGAAATCTCATTTCCAAAAAAAAAAGAAGGAAAGAAAATTTTAAATCACTAACAAGCATTCACAATAACCGCCTACAAAACCATTAGAAAGAAAATAAATTCACTTCTCACAACACTAGTAATTAAACAAACAAAACAAACACATAGTTTGTGCATGAAATCGGTCATCAGAAAGGACCATTGCAATTGTATCATTAAAGTAAAAAAAAAAAAAAAAACTTGATATACCAGCTGCACAACCATCAAAATCCCTTTGACCAATTTAATACTGACTCTACAGGATTATTATTGTCAATTCCTACAGTCGCCTTAATAGTAGTTTACTTTTCATTTAATGAAATATGCCCAAAAAACTCACTTTCACACAGATGTCCAGTACTTAATTCATTCTTTTCTGAAGAACATGCACCAAACTTATTTCTTGAACTGGTCTGAACTGACACGATAGTTTATAACAATTCAAATTTTGAGATGATGTTTGACTAAAGTAAAGAGACCTGATGCGCAAGTAGTAGAGATTTATCAATCGACGCTGAAGATATTTCATTATCCAGAAAAATTTTTGGCTCAATTCGGAAAATCATTTTTTGTTATTTATAATGGCTAAATGCCATCTCTTTCAAATAGTTATTACCAGCAGTCCCAAAACAAACAAAATCACATTCAGCCCAACATTTTCTGTTAAAAAGTAGGAGTATATGTATAAAAACGACCAAAAATGTTTTAAGTACCTTGCCTATGGCGTAATCATCTGTGAAAACATTGATGAATGATCATAATTATTTATTAAGTACAAAAGACAAGTACAAATAAACCAAAAATAACAACAACAGTATTTTTCTGCCATTTACCAGTAGTTCAGTAGATCTGATCTTCACCTTCAGACATCAATCTGGATGCCCATCAGAAACTGATTTTGTGCTATATAACATGAATGAGTTGAACTTTGTGCTGGGTCAATACTATCTCAGAACAATCTGCTTTATAAATGTAACATTTCTGTCATGTTTTGTGTGCTGGGATTTGGTCATACTAATATAATGACTTCAAAAGGTTGAATTAAATCCGATCAATATCCATGCGAGTGAATAAACTTTATGAGGAAAAAAAAACAACCAAACTGTTTGAATGCTTTGGATTCAATTCTCAGTGAACTCCCCCAGACTCCTGAGAACTGCTCATAATTTTCAGCTGATACCTCTGAAAAGATCAGTTACTTTTTGAAGTTTCCATGGTGTGCTAGAATGTTTTGTCAGTATTCATGCATTTACTCAAACCAACCAGCAACTGATGATAACTTCAATGGTAATTCTTTGGGCTGTATAAGAAATTGGCTTAGGCCAGAAAACATAAGCCTTGTTAAGGCACATTCCTAATGAATTAAATCAATGTCAATGCTCTTCTTAATGTTTTCCAAATAAAAATCACTGGCAATGCTAAAAAAAAAAAAAAGTATTGAAGTTCCAGCCTGTAATTGGCATCCATCGACTTTATCTCTGTCCCTGATGCACTTTATAATTTATGTGGGTAAATGAAAACACTGATCACATGACCGACTGATTTACTGCAACATTATGTACCCACCCTGAGGTGCTGTGTACTCTCTCTACCATCACTTATCTAAAACACATGGTGAGCAATGATGAATAAGGCAACTCAGTATGTAGTCATATAAGACCATCTTTAGTGACAGATGGAAACAAACCATTTTTTGGTATCTGCGGTTGTAATACTGTCTCTACCATCAGTTTCAACTTGTGCATTCAAAACACTGCCATTCCCCCCCCCCCCCCCCCCCCCCCCCAGTTGTGGCATTTCCTAGCTTGTTTTCTTTCATTTAAACATGTTCATTTAGCAGTTGATTTGATTTTCAAAAACTAAAATAATTCTCAAAGGTAATACAGAAATGGCGTTCAAAATGCAATTATCTTGAAGTTTATGAACATCCTTGACAGTTTGCACACTGACAGGCATACCAATCAAATGCTGGTTGGGAACGTGTTAGGAGACAAGGTATTATGTCCTTTACAATAAATTTAAAATAAAATCATTTCACAAAAGAGCAAAGCAAATTAATTCTGAAACTGACAAATCTACAGTAAAAACATTATGCCTTGACAATCAAACTTTGGAGGAAACTTGCTCATTCTGGAGCCATACAATGCAGCTGTCTCAAGACAAGAGGATCAGAGGTAGTTGAAAGTATACATTGTCACGACAGCAGAACTTTGCACTAGTTGTCTGGTTTCATCTGACATTACAGCTCCATCGTGCTTGTGTTTTATGCATACAACATAGGTTCCCAAAGGCACAGAGTGCGATTTGTGGGTTTGAATGTTTTTTTTTTTTTGCTGAAGACAAAGATCTGACATCTACAAGTTTGTGTAACAGTTACGGGTTGATTGTCTTGTCACCTCCACCCTGAGGTTTGCTGTGGTAGTGGTGGTGAGGGTGTGGGGGGGCAGTTGGAATGATACTAGACTGGACATTATGAGTGGACGAGGACCTCATGGGTGAAGGAGATGCCAGTCTGCTGGGCTCTTGGTGATGTGGTACTCTGTTTGACCGGTGTATTCTGCTAGATGGAGGCATCTCTCTTTCCTGATGGTTTTGACAAACTGAAATGGTACAATATTGATATTTTTATCCCTTCGGTACAATTTTATTTCCTGGGCAATGTTTGTTGGTAATCTACAAGGAAGGAAACTCTATGACTAGGCCATCCAAAAGAGAAATAAGAATTCACAGTGTCTCTCTTCTGTTTTTTCTTTTTGTTTTGTTGACAATTTTGACAGTGTTTTTTATTCCACGGACTTTTAAAAGGGCATACAAATGAAAATTTCAGATCTATTCTCAGACAACTCAGAGGTAATTAATTAACACTTGAACAGATGTAAAGAACATAGAAGAAAAAAAATCACTTAAAAAGACACTCACTAGAACATGAAAGATGATCACAAGTGTGTGTCTGACTCCGCCCACACATCTCCTCTGTTTCACAACCACAGCTGCCGCAGTCTGAAAGAGAAAAAAAAAAAAAACCTAATTAAATTTAACACTTTACAAAACTTGATATTTTGACAGTAGTAAAAAATGTAAAAAGTTTTTAACCGCTATGCAGCATGGTTGAAATACAAAAAAAAAAAAGCCTTCTATTTATTATTGTAGGTGTTATGTGCCAAATAGCTTTACAGACTCTCTTATATCTCCTGTGACAGGTGTCAGCCGAGCTGATGGTTTGACAAATGTCAATACCTGGCTGTCTTTGTTTGAGAAGAGGTCAATTTGTTGTGTAGAAGTCACATACATTCCACATATTATTTCTTAATGCAACCTAGGGAGCCAAAGGTACTGGAGTCAGATACCATGAACCTCTCTGATAAATAATATATATATATTATTCTGTAATACGTTCAAATGATCAACTGAAAATATATCTTTTGTTCTTCTTCTAACACCAACGCAATTAAAGATAAATCTCAGATCTATACAACAGTTTTAACAGATTATGTCAGATCAATACAACAATTTTAACAGCTTTTGTCACACAAAGCAATAAATGTAAGATTTAAACCCGGCTTCCCTTTTAAAAAATATTTCAACCATTTTCATTCTTCCACGATAAATATTTTTTTAGTTATCTTTAGCCAAGCCAAATTTCACTGATGGCTACTCCTGAACACAATTTATCCAAAGATCAGCACAACCCATACAATCATCAATGAGAGTTTTATCTAGTGATAATGGTAGCAATATTTCATCACAAAGAAACTTGAATCACTTTGTGTGGTCTGTATGTGTTCCTTTATGATGTCGTCTCATTTCTTTTATTAGTGAAGCGTCAAATGTGCCTGTTAATTCAAGTGAAACTATTCAGCTACTTGTCTTGCTTGAGTGCAAAACCTCCGAACGTATTTGACTTCATATTTTTGTTTCATTCCTACAGAAACTAAAATGGGCACCCAGGCCCCCTATTAAAGCAGTCTCCCATGTTGACTGTAGATGGGCCCATTTTTATCAGCAGCATCTGCCACAAGATTAAAAGCTTGTGTACACCCAAGTTACGGATGGGTGGTTTTTGAACAGTGTATAAAGGTGAACATCTAACACATGAATCAAAGCTGATGGCAATGATAACTCGTATTTTGCCATTTTTATTTACACACTTGTCACTGAAATAGTGTCAATCAAAGGGTTCTTTAGTCTCTAACCCCTGAATCCTCTCAAAAGGAACAGAGCGCAGAGAAGGCTGAATAATCCCTGCTGCATAGATCAAGATGATTACAGGGAATGGAAAACCTTCAATCAAATTCCCTCAACCTTACAAATCTTATGCTGATAGAGTAAAGCTTTCAAATATGAGACTATCTCTACCAGCCACTTGATACCTAGAATTTTCAAATACCTGTATTTCATAGATGTGTGAGGCCTCTAAGTTGTGTGTCAAAAACCACTCAGGTAATACTGACTTGGGGATTTAACGTGAAAATAGTAACTCATGCATGAAACTCAGATTTAAAATCATTTCAACAGGATAATTGCCATACATTTAACTAATGAAAATTCCCTTACCCATATGCCCTGGCGATGAGCACGGATCACAATGGGCGTAATACATGGGGTCACGACTCACACTACTCGACGACCTCGACCTAGCTATTGCCGGGGACGCACCACGATTGGTGGGGAAATGTTGCTGCTGATTACGATGAGGTGAATGATTGTGATGATAATGGTGTCTGGCCTTTAGCGATGAGCCACCCGCCACCTCTACTCCAGGGTCACACTGGTGAGGTTGGTGGGTGGGACAGTAGCGAGAATCTCTCACAACTTCACAACAACACGGGGTGGGGGTGCCAACCCGTGAAGCTGAACCAGGCGTAGGTGTGTTTCTTCGCGAGGATGGAACCCCTGTAGCTCTACAGTCACAAGACACAGAGTCATGTTGCGATGTAAAAGGCATTGCTTTGTCTGTAGTATCACTACTGTTTCCCAGTGATGATTTCTTCTTGTTTTTGGTATTCACACGTCCTCTCGAGTAAGTCTGAGGTTTAGGCCAACTTTCATTGTAAGGCGGTGGAGATGAGGATGGTAATGGTGACTGAGATGATGTAGTAGATGAGGTAGGGAGATGAGAGTGTGCATTATTATCACTTGATAAATGTCTACTGCTGTAGCTGGCATGGTCGGGGTGACCTCCATGTCCAGCTGAAAGTTTTCCACCGCTCTCAGGTGGCCCATGCAAGCGGCAAGCTTGATGATTACTAGGTTGATGGATTTCACCATTAATATTAAAGCGTCCATTGTTGGCGCAAGAGTCAGCAGTACAGCCCCCGAAGCAGGCAGGGCAGTGTGACTGCGACCCACTCACTGGTGGGGGTGATTCAACATCTCGGTTATCACAAGAATCACTATGATGTCTATGTTTGCCCCGACTGAAACAACCGCCAAGCCTATCATGTTTCTGATCACCCTGGTTCTTACAAGCACCACCTAATGTGTTGTTCCCCCGGTCATGATTAGTGGGCTTTGTTGGGTGAAACGTGGGGAACAGAGGCTTGCCATCCGGTGCCACCAGCTGTTGGCTGGAGCGGAGAGTCAGGTAAGTGTTCAGTTCCTCTGAGGCAAGGGAGTGTGGGGAGGGGGATGGATTTCTTCTGTAGTTTTCTCCATTGTTTGTAATGACATGAAGCTGTTGGTGAGCCGGGACATGCCCTGATTGACCAGAGTGACTGCTGGGAGGGTCACTACTACCACTGTGCTGACCACTGCTGGTGCTATGTCGACTGCCAATGGTGTCTCCATCACTGCCTGGATACTGCAGGCTGGACACAGAGTTAGCTGTGAGAAAGAAAAACATACTTATTGTAATGCACAACTGGGAATACAAGACAGATGCATAAACTGACCATTTTAACAAGTTTACCTCTTACCTAACTGTACACATAAGTGATACAGTAAACTTTCCCACACTTGATGTAATAAACTGTCCCATAATCCTCTCCAAAAATCAAAAATGCTGACCACTGTATCAATTCCTGCAACTCTCCTCATATCCACAAGTCTCCTCACATGTACATCCACAGGTCTCTTGGCATTCAAGCAACAAGTTACTACAATTTCTTATTCACAAAGGATCTGAATGAAACATATCTTCTAAATCCCTCCCAAAACTGAGTGATCTCAGATTCTGTTTGACAAGAGAGCACATGACATAAGCTAGAAGTAAATGCCAAACCAGTGAATTCTTGGGAGCTGGTATAAGGATTTACAAGTTGCAACTGTGGCTTACCAGGTTTCATCTGTCTCAGCAGGCGATCACCAGCAGTTAAAACAGGAGGCTGGTGGTCATCCTCATCCACATCACTGGGAAACACAGGTGGACGGAGGTATCCATTGGCTCGAAACTGACCTGATGACGACTCATAACCAGACTCTTTCATCTGATAATCTACGAGAGAGAAAAAAAACTTTGTTCCAGCAACTGTCAAACGAAGTGAATTGATCAAAACCAGGACCAAGTCACAAGTGCATTCCCTAACTGTGGCGAAATTTTGTTGGAAAAATCAAAGAGAGGTGCTATAATTATTTCTGATTCTCTTCAATTTAATTTTAACCTTTACTATATAATCTGCAAATTTTCGAGCAGACATTCTCTACTCATTAGACAGTTCAAGATGTGTTTATTTTGGTGTGCAGTTGAGAAGACTTAACAGGTTCTTCCCCACAAATTTTTGTCACCTGTACAAACATTCAAATATAAAAGCTGTTCTTACCTTGACAGTGATAATTTGTTAATATTGGCCCCTGTGAGTAACTGCCTTCTTTGTCAGATGACATGTAACCAGAGCTGGGAACTTCTCCTGGCAATGTGGTTTCATCTGGTACAAACAAAATGTGTCGTTGGTTTACATTCATTTACCTTGTGTCTCTGATTAATTATGTACAAGTCTGTCCATGTGGTACAACACGGTATTTTTACTGAAATAAAGTACTGAACTTCAAAACTTCAAAAAACTGGAAAGAACCACAGCTCCCCATTGAGATCAATAATTCTTCTTCTGAAGGTATTCCCCCACTTCCTTCCCATTCCTAATCAATTCCCTTTACTTGTCAAGCAGGCTGTCATTTTCCTCTGACTAAACTATTCTGATAGATAAAATTATTAAATTCCCAATTCTGACTAAACTACTCTGATAGATAAAATTATTAAATTCTGAATTCTGATCAAACTATTTTGATAAATAGGATTATTAAAGCCCACCACGTATGCTGTAGCTGTATTTTATGTGGCCAGTCTAATTCACTTGCATGGAATAAAGAAACTCCTAATTCTAAATCTTCATTTCTATGTCAAACTGTGCACCTTATGCATAAAGAGAGTCAACATATATCTGGGTTTAGTGAAAAAAACATTTCACATATCTTTACTGACAGCTGTTTCCCCAAAAACTGGAGTCATGTGGATACAGACATTCAGAAATATGAAAGTTTCAGATTCACAAATGGAGAATAAGAGAATGTTAAAACTCCTCAAGTACTTCTTACCAGTGGGTGTGGCACTGTAGACTTCATGTCGTTTCCTGGTCTGGTAAATGATGATGACCCACACCAGAGAAGTGCCAACAACACAGCACACCACAGCAATGATGATGATGCCGGTGGTGGTGGACTCGTCATCCAGACCAAATGAGCTGCCGCTGGATTCAGAAGCTTCACCTGAAGTACTTAGAATCTGCAGAAAAGTAATGAAATTAGACATTATGTTTTATATTCAGTTTAGGTGAAAGCGCATTTTTTCATTTTCATTCAACCTTTGCTTCAATTCTACAAGTACATTTCCAGGTCTGTGAATTAAATATATCTTTCTGGCATGCTAGAATGAGTATATTCAAATAAATATATAAAGACAATTTTTTAAACTGTTTTTAATGATTCCCAAAGCAGCTCATATGTCGCTTGAGATAGAAGTTTGAACGTAGGTCCCCATTTCTATAAATGTATTATAATAATGGCAATAAAAACTATAGCTGACATCTCATAATCTGACTTCTTGTGATCTCACCTTTAGTTCTGTGGTGCCTTTAGCTGTGCCCAGAGAGTTGGACATTCTGCAGGCGTACACTCCGGCATCTGACCACTGGGTCTCCACAATGACCAAAATTTGCTTGTCCACCGTGATGAAATGTCGTGGTGTCATCTGCACAGATATGAAAATAGTTTTTAGCCAATAACATAACAAATACCCTCAGCAAGACAAAAAACTTTTGCAAAGAACTCAAAACCTTTAATTCAACCTTCCTCAACATTTCAAAACCTCAAATACAACCTTCCTAAAGAAATTAAGCCTCGATAGCAAATTTCCTATAAAAGGAGTCGACACATTTTCTTGCACATATAACACACCTGTTGTTGAATATTGTGATATGATAATAAAATAACCTACAACAGTATATTATTATTTCCACTCCTAATTACCATACGCCACATTGTACAACTGAACAATAGCAACATACTGTATTTCCTTCGTCTCAAATTCAAATCCATCCATGAGTCGAACCCTTGGAATACAATTCTCAGACTAACACAGATTTGCTACTTACCACCAGTTCCTCATCATCTTTCAGCCAAGTCAGCTGAGGTCGTGGGCTGCCAGATGCCATACACTGTAAGACTGCTGTCTCTCCCTTTGTGATCACCTTCTTGCTCAGCATGGGCTGCACAAAGTCTGGGGTTTCTGTGAACAAAAAGGGCAAGAAACTATGAGATTGCTTTATATACAATTTTTACATTTTTTACACACCCACAATATAAAGTATACATTTAACAACAGGAAAAGCACAGAATTGGAGATGAGGAAATCTCCTCCACATTTCTCTGTTGAAATTTCATAGCTGCAAAAATAACAAGAAATGAAAATAAGTTGAACCTCTATATTATATCTGGATATAATGTAAAGCTTGGTAAAAGTTTAAACACTTTTGACAATATCTTCATGGGTACCACAGTAAGAAGTTCATAACAAACCCATATAGGGAGCCGATAGTTGTAATGTGATGAGTGAAATTTACAAGGGAGAAAAAAAAAAAGAAATATTTATACCATTACACTTACCTAAAACTGTCACCGTGGCATTAGTTATCACAACACCTGCTTCATTCTTTGCCATACAACTGTAGACACCTTCATCTGCTGGTCGTGTGTTCATGATGTAGAATCTGTCATCATTAGGGTACACATGCATTCTGCGTTCACGAGCAGCAGGGAAATTGTCGCCACCGTCTTTCTGCCATGAAATCTGGGGCAGTGGTTGGCCAGTTGCAGCACACTTGAGCTCTGCTGGTTTTCCGGCCTTTACCGTGACATCTTTTGGCTTTTTCAGGAACACAGGATACACTGAAACAACAATAAAATCTTTACATGTAAAATCCTATTACAGGCTTCATTCAGTATTTTTCTCCATATACATTCTTTCAATCTTCAGTACTTTTCCATACAAAATTCTCTGGCTCATTCATCCTTATGATTCTTGCAGAAAATCTAACAAGTTACAATATCCCACAACAGGCCCCATATTTTCCTGGTAAAAATTTATTTTAAGCATGATCTGATTCTCATTTAAGCTCAATAAGGCACTGAACCTCCTTATTGACTATGATATTAAAAACTAACGTATTGTCACACATATGCAAAGCACAGGCACAGAGTCCTCATGCTTCTCAGCATTTCATTCATACTTAAGATTCCACATTGCATAATATGACTTCAGGATGGAAGTTTGACATACCATAAACATTGATGTAAGCACGCTCTGAGAAGGCAGACCCAAAGTCATTGGAGACCACACATTGATAGCGTCCAGCCATGGAGTCCTGAATGTCTCGGAGATGCAAATGGGATGTATACCGCTTGACCTCACCATCACTACTGGCTGTCACTTGGGACAGGTCTTCATCCAGCAACTGATGGGAAAAGAGCAGGAAAAACAAAGCTATTAGTACTTTTGAACATGAAACGCTAGGAATTTTTCCAAGCTAAAACGAAAAGTTGTCCTATACAATAAGCATGCTCTGACAACCAAACATCAGTGAAGCTCTGACATGGATCAAAAGATTAATATTTTTAAAATTTAAGTGCATTCTAAAAAAAGCAAATTTTCTGAAGGCATGCTGCGTTTGATCCAATGAAAAAAAATTTGAAAATTCAGAAGTCTACGATGCTTTTCATTGCGTTTTCTAGAAATACCACATAACAGGGATTAGTGCCAAATGTGTAATATAAACATCATTTGCCAAGAAATGAAGCATTAGGATAATCAGTTATAATAATCTGCTGTTCACTACTAAGGACATACTGTGATCAACCTGTGCAGAATATAAACTTTCATTGATTCCTTTCTTCGCATGTTCATTTCGTTTTCCATTGCGCCTGCAACTCTTGAACATTCCAGGTAATGAGCCTTCAAAACTGTAAGTCCATAATGTCCCAGCGAAAGGTGGAACATGCTTATTACAATGTCCCCCCACTTACCACATTATCTTTCTTCCAATGAATGCTGGGTTGGCTGTTCCCTGTGATGGCTGTCACACAAGTCAGTGACATGTTCTCTCCCTTGAAGGTTTTGGCAGACTTTGGGCTTTCCAAGATAACTGGCTTTGGGAATTCAGCATTGTCTGGTGAGAAAAAGATTTTAAAAAATGAAAAAAATATTAAAATGGGAAAATGGGAAAGAAAAAAATTCTATCAAAAGAAGTAAAATCTTCTACAAAAGGACCGAAAATAGCTTAAACTTAATTCCTGGAATCTTTTACATAAAAGCTTTGGTACAATATGGTTGGCTTGGAAAATGATAGGATGGAAGAATAGATGAAGGAAGATAAAAAGAACAAAATAAAGATGGCAAGAAAGGAAGAATAACATAATTAATTAAAGAGGAAGAAAAGGGGAAAGCAGATACGATTTGCCAAGAAGACAGAATGGTTGGACATTTAGCCCCAAACATAAACATAAAAGAGGTGATACTTACTGCATTTGAAGTCATCAATGGCAACATTGAAGATAGACGCCCCTCTCAACACTGTAGGGTGGAAGCAAGTACCACGAGCTTCAGCTTGGAAACCACTGTGTTTGAGCCAAGTTGGCAACCAGGCCAAGTGGCAATCACAGTACAGTTTGGAGGAGTTGAAACGCCTGTATGGAGGAACAGACACACAATGAGATTCAGACTTGAAAATCCTCGTTTTGTAATCATGAACTGGCAAATTCTCATAATTTGAACCTTGGATGAAGATGAAGGTGCTCCATTTCAGGGCATTTGTAAATATTAGTATTGTTACAATATTATTCGACTTCAAGCTTCTTTCAGTAAGTGAAATTAAACGTCACTTTTCTAAATTTGGGCATATTATTTCATCGCTGTTCCGTATATCTGTAGTAACTGGTTTTGAATACGGTTCAGGAGAAACAAAAAACTGTTTTATTTCAGCATTACTGGTCTATTGACGATGCCTTTTCGAAAGTTTGCTATTCAATTATTTTTCGGCTTAGGAGACTATAACCGAGAACAGTTCATGCGGCTTTGAATGTAGTTGAACATGCATAAAAATCAATTTTTCGAATTTTTGAGTTACTACGGTCTTCGGGAACGGTGATGACTTTAGGAGACGATAACAAATGGACAGAGCTCAGTACTTTAGACAGCAAAGAAACTTTATACGAGTTGTGCCATACAGTAAAATAACCCATTTTCTGGGTAAACACTGTCTTATTGCAAATGGAAAATCCGAAGTCCTCCATAGGGTTTCCAGAGACTGATTCATAGCAACTATAACACCAGCTTATTCTGGGGTGTTCAAATAAGAAATAAATTAAACCAATTGAAGAGTCCACGGGAAAAACAGGCTCAGTCGCAGATTTCATGTTCAGAGAAAACTGAGTTTATTTCTTTCATAGACTATGTTATTTTTAGATGGACAATTTTAGCCCGACTGAGGTTATTTATGTGAAAGATACTAAAGTACGTTGGGGGGCCTAAAGACAGAGTGACATATGCTCTAATGCCAACAACATAAATAACAGTGTCAGGAACCGTCCTTAAGAGGATACTCACAGTTCTCTGAGATCACGCAGAGTTTCAAATGCATTCTCCTGAATGGATGTAATGTCATTGTCCTCAAGCTGTAAGTGCCTGAGCCTTGGCAGACCAGAAAATGCATGAATGGCAATGGAGCGGATGGCATTGGACTTTAAGCCCAGTTTTGTCAAGCTGGTCAAGCCACGAAAAGCTCCAGACACGTCTTCCATGGTCCAAGAGATTTCATTGGAGTTGAGTTCCCTGCAAATAAACCACGTTTACGACAACTGTAAGTATGAAGAAGTGGAACTTTGAAAACACCACAACTCTGACAAACCACCTCTCACTGCAAGCTGATCAAATGTTCAAACTCAAAAATAGCCATATGCTAAATTTAAATGTCAAACAATTAAAAAGAAAGAGAGAAAGAAAGAAAGAAATGACATGAAAGCAAATGAAAGTAGACAAAAATGAATTAGATCCCGGATCGTTTTACAACACCGACCAAGCTGCAGATCCATCAAGCAAAGATGTTTACTAAACACATCATAAGGTTTCAAACAACATGATCAAAAGAAGCCCAGAAACAAGACACCAACTTTGCACCCAACAAAGCAGCTGAAATAACTTTTCATATTTCTGTGATCATTTTATGCACTGACAAGCTGTAAGTTAATTTTTGGCTTTTGAAAAAGGGGACTAAACCACGCGTATTAGATATACGCATTATACACATTTTAAAATGACATGTTATTAAAATCTAGGGAAAACAGTGATGAAAGCATTGCAGCATTTGTGAATCTTCTGAACAACTGGGTTCCCAAAGCTATTGGGAAATATTATTATAAAGAGATGTTATCTTTTTCTCTCTTTCTGTCGGTAATTATTTAAAATTTTCTGCATTTTCTCTTTGATCAGTGTTGTCTTTTAAACAGACCCCGCTAACCAGAGGGTTCTTCAATTGGGGGGAACCAAATATAACTGAACAACCCTATTCCAAAAATAGTGTTTAACAAAGTTTAAATAAGAGGACTTTGAGAAATGCAGCGGCAGGTATACATAAAAACCGACAACACATTTAAGCATGTGATACTCAGGTGCTCTGAACTTAATGAAGTTATAAGGTAACCTTTTCGGCTAATGAATATTTACTGGGAATCAGGTGGCAGGCATCTCCATTTCAACTCATTTGGGATTTGCCATTTGCGCTGGCAAAGCCTGCCAAGTGTTACGCCAGGAGCCTCTCCCTAACACAAATAAATCATAAGCTTAAACCGATTAACGTATTCTCTCCATCCATTCTCACAAAATATGTAGGCCTTTTAATAATAAGTGGAAATTTGGGAACTGTGGTTCCAATAAGGGTTTATGCCAACCAGATGACAGATTTTGGTGTGCAATACATCATTTTATTTGGTTCACCTCACCCTGCCAGCCCCATGTTGATAATGCATGGCTGTTTTTTTAGTTTCCTGTGGTCTACATAGTATGGAATTAACACGAAAACAGATTTTGGGTGATGTGAATGTAATTCGCCTGACATGTTGCTGTATGATGTCAATGCATATGTGGCACGGGTTGGGAAATGAGAAAATAGCCGATAATTTATTACAGATAATTCACTAAAAAATGCAAGGGTTTCATAATATGTGAGTGGATCTGGCAATATCGGGCTTAAAGTGAAATTTTCATACCTCTTTAAAAAAAAAAAAATTTAAAATATTTCTAAACCATTTCAAGCAAAACGTTTTAACCAAAATGCAGAAAAAGGATAATTTTTCATTTTGTAAGCAGATCCCATTCAAAGATTTTCATAGGTGCCCCCCCAGTTTTCTCAGGAATTTGTTCATTCACCTTAAAGCCCAATTTCACCAGCTCTACTCACAGTATCATGGCACCAGGCAATATTTCTGAACTTATGGAAACACTTGGCATGTATTTTCTTTGTCAGCAGGTTGAATAGATCACAATGGTTACCACTGTCTGGGGTGGGGGTGGGGTTGGGGGCTTAAACATGCAATAAGAATTGCCAATGTGCATTTTGGATCACAACAAAAACCAAGAAGAATTTCAAGGACTAATGGACATAAAACAACGGTTTCAAACTTGACATTCCACAAACCCAAATGTAAAAAGTAAATAAATAAATAAACTTCTTGAATGAATGACATGCGGCTGCAAAGAGGAAACCCATTCTGTTTTTGAAAGGAGCAAGGATCAAACTGGCGATGACATCTGACATTCATTCTAAATCCCTATGTGTGTTAACCATCCCCTGGGACCTCTTCACACCCAAGGTTGCCTTTTGTTTAGCAGAGCTGATGGCTCAGTTTAGACTGCTCCCAGTAATCACTGTTAGCATCTATTTACTGACTGGCCAATTGAGCCCCCGAACTCACATAATCATGTCATATATTTACCTGCAATGTGCTCATTGTAAAGTGATCCATGAAGAAACTTTTCAAATGTATGCACACATTACTGGAGATTTTGCACTTAGTGTAAAGGGTCTACAATCATTGAAGTTGGATATCCTAGGGATAATTTTTCTCATGTACAAAATATCCATGAACGTTTTAATGAAATAAGATTGGGGAGTTGTGGGGAGGTGTGTGTACGTAGATAAAAGACAGATTATGATAGTTTCAACTTTCATTTTAATAATCACCCTTAATCTGTTTTAGCAATTCTCCCTCCTACACATTAGATTTTTTTAATGGGGGGGGGGGGGGGTATCAAAAGAGAAATGAAACTCCAAATGTGGGAAAGGAATATTATATATGAAAGGAAATGGGGGGAAAAAACAGTTGAGAATAAGCTGGGTGAAAAGTCTAGACAGCAAAAAATTTGAAATCAATTAGTAGTCATACATAAGCCCCCCAAAAATCTGATGAAACACTTAATACTATAGGCTTATATTACAATCTGAACTTTTTTTTTCCTTCTTTCCTTACTTTTTTTCCCCCCCCTCTGGTGGTTGTTAAAAGTTTCAAATTATGGGGAAAAGAAAACACCCTTAAAGGCGACAGACTGGCAGACATGTTTGTTCTGCCTGGTTTGAATTGCCTGGTAAGCAATCTGTGGAAAAATGCTAATGTAATCTGGAGTAGGTGGGGTAGCCAGGGACGGGGTGGGGGGGGGGGGGGGCACCCTTAGATGTGAAGAAAAAAAGAGAGACAGACCCTATGATACAGCAGAGCTGAGTTTGGTTAAGGTTGGCAGTGCTGAGCAAAACGACCTCAGGAGGATGGCAAGTGGCCTTTTATTCAAATTGATGTTTGGCGTGGTAACAATTTGCAAGTGTTAGAGGTGGCAGGGTTTACCTGAATCCTATTATCACCTCTCAGCCACGTTTCACCCTGCTTTGCTCAGGCTGAAAGAGAATACTTGAAACTTGCATTCTTTGACAGCTGTTTTTAAGTCCCCTTTTCCTACCCAGGTAGTTTAAGTGTTTGCACATGTTAATCAATAGTTCTGCAACTTCTGTGTGGTAAATGAGATCCCAGACAGGTTGGCTTTGTTTGAGAGAAAATAGAAGTCACCCACTGTCTTACGTGTTACACTGGGGAGAATGCTTTAGTCTCCTGAACCAGATCTAGAGGATGAGCATTCACTGCAAGCTTAAAAGCACTTCATTTGCTAGAAGATTCTGGGAAGTGTTTACTATTTTAAGTATTTGCTTCCCCTGCTTTGACTGGTGACCTGACAGAAATTGGACAAGAAAGAGTGGGGGGAGAACGAGCAAAGTGGCGGCTTCCTGACCTGGTTTCTGTGGCATTCCTACAGCCACATGCCTTTCAACACCTTTACATGTCAGATTCAAAAACACTGGTGTAAAAATGAAGACCAGGTGCTCTCCAGTGATATAATATTTCCTAGTTCCTGGCTGGGCTGTTAACATAATATGAGTGCAGATCTGATTACATTCTCGTACAGACATAGCCAATAAATAAGAAAATATTTGCCTTACTAGCCTATCTAAATGCACAGATTACACAAGTGAATAAATGAGTATAGAATGATAGAATCTGCCAACTAAGATGCTGTTGAGATTATCAACCATGACGATGATGTACTATCATCTATTTATGAATACGACAATTCTTCAGACACCTCAACTGTGGAAATGGAAGTGATCTGGCATTTTCCTTAGCATTTCAATTTTCTCCATCCTGGTGAATTCTCCCCTCTCCCCCAAAGTTTTCTGAATTTCTCCAGAATTTCATTCACAAAATCAAGTGTAGGGGGGGTGTGGGGACTTTTCATCACGAGGGATGAGACACCAAAGTTTATCAATTGGGGTCATAAAAAGGTTAACTGTCTTGGCGTCCTGAAGATGGTTGCCTGTTCCTTGACAGGCACTGGGCCAGCCATGGGTAATTAACCTTCAAACTTTGCTGTGTGCCATAAACAGTTTAATTATTATTTCACCTAAAGCATCTATCTTCCAGATTAAGACATCTCTCTCTCTCTCACACACACACACACATTCACTCACTCACTCTCTCTCTCTCTCTCTCTTTCTCTCTCTCGAGCACATACATACGCACATACATAAAGTCTGTATAAATGGGTAGCCCCTGCCCACAGATCTCCAGTAAATGAACCGACGTTGATTCAGATTGGTAAATTGTCCATTTTCTTCCCTTTCATGAAAAACGACAGTGAATGCCAAAAACAAAAGTTCACTGGAAATATGGAAACCACCAGAGAAAACGTTTCATTTTGTGTCAGCTTTGTCCAATTTTCATGCCATGATTACCAAAAAGAAAAAATTACTGGTGCAAATGTAATTAAACTAAGAAAAAGAGAGCCGATTTCATTCTATAAAACTGTTTGAATGAGAATTTTATCGAAAGCTGGGGGTATATGTTTTGTGTGGTTTGTTTTTGTTGTTTCCTCCAGTAACATGGGGCATGGCAGTATTCGCTGAGACGGTCTTGCTCTCTCTCAAACGAGAAAAGTAGACAACAAGACATAACATGAAACAGGGTTTTCTAGATCCAAAATCAAACAGGGTTTTCTGGACCTAACATCAAACAAAGGGGGGGGGGGTGGTGTGTAATGGTGTTGCAATGCGAGATACAGGGTAGTTCTTGCCTATTGTATGTACCGAATCTGCTGAAAGTAACCCGATACCAGACCCTTCCATGTGAAGAAAATGTAAAGTGTGAAACTATCTGTTGCCTCTCATAAACAATGGAAGGCACCAGAGAAGGTCAGGAACAAACTAAATAGACTCTACTTCAGATTTGAGGTGGGAGGAGTGCTGGCCACAGCCATGCTGGCTCGACCCGTGAAGTGCCAGGACTCCGGGGTATTGCTATAACCCCAAACGTTGAAGAGCCCTCCACACATCTACAACAATGCCGCAGGCAGAGCAAAAGGGGGATTCAAAAAAAGTCTTCACTTCATTTTTTAAAAGACAGATTTCTTTTTAATACGATGGGCCATGTCATGTTTGCTCAGAATGAAATCACGAATGTGTTGTCTTTTCAAATAAGAAAAATTGCTGATTTGTTATCAGAGCCCAAATTGATTTATATCCATTGATAATACGACATGATTAATAAGTGGTGACGTGTTTTTCAGATAAATAGAAAAGCATTCTTCGCTTGATTTTTTTAAAGCCATTTTGAAAGAGGAAAATTTTGATCGCGTTTTGGCAATACAATATTGCCGTGAATGTCTCAGGGTAATAAAACAGATCCTCAAAATGGATATGTATAGGTCCCATTTAATTCTTATATCGTCTTCTCTTTTATCTCTTTACATTTTACACATTCAATCTTGGTGCCATCTCAGAACGCATATCCCATAACATCAACTTTGACAATATGAAATTTACAAGATTAAGGTTTGACACGTGAGGATTATGACAAACCAGATCATTTTTTTTTTCAACTCTCTAGTGTGTAAACCCCCCCCCCCCGTCTCTTTTTTAAAAATTATTATTATTATACTGTTTAATCATACTGAAGTGCTTTTGCATTTGTATCTTCTGTCACTCCTGCAGAACGAACTGCTGACGTTATAATTAAATCAGTCAAATGTCTTATACTTCGGTGTAATGCGTGGCGATAGTGACAATATGGCAACTGATGTACGTGATAACAATTTAAAAAGTAAGGTTTTCTTAAAACAGATAAAAATAGAAAATGTACAGATAACAATTTGTAACAATGGTTTTGTGAATCTGGAGGAGGGTAAGTGTGACTGGAGATATTAAGAGAGGTGAGACGGGGTGGGGTGGGAGAGACAGAAGAGGGGCAAGGCAGTAGCAAAGTAACTTTTCAAACAAAACAAAAAAGGGGGTCAACATCAGCGTGGTGGTTACAGGTTGTAAAATTCTGAGCGGCAGCTTGATTGTGTCTTCAGTACCGGCACCCCCTTCCCCCAAGCACCCTAAACTTGTGGGCTAAGATCAGGCTGCAGTATGTCAGTGGGCAAGAGGCGAGTCAATATTTGAGGATGATCCCCCAATAATAAACTCCTGATGCGGGGAGAGTGGTGCGCATGTATATGGAGAGGGGGGGGGGGATGGAAAGAATATGGGTGAGAAGACAGGAAGGACAAGAGGTGGCCGCCAAGAATCACCCTTTCTTTCTTCTTCTGGAGGCCAGGGCTGGGGTTGTATCAAGTGCTATACGTTTCCACATACTCTCCCCCCCCCCTCTTTTTTTTTTTTTTAAAATGACCATAAAACTATTACAATTTGGCCTTGTCTTGGTTCCCTCAGTTGCCGTGACTCTACTCAGAAAGTACACTCTGCAAAAGAAACTTATTATGTCAACATTAAAAAGCGTGCGGACGGTGGGTACAGGCAGGAGGGCCAACAAAAGACAATGACAACTACTGTAACAGTTCTGCAAGACCAGAAAACGTTGGCAATAGTACACCAGGCAAACTGCATGTCAAAGAGAGAAGGGAAAAAAAACAAAAAACGGGGACGCCATTGGCCTTTCAAACTAGGCGGCTTGACAAGCCTCTGCCAATGGCCAGGACCAAAAGGGTATAGCACAAAACTAAGTCAATTCTCGATGCCGTCATTAATTTACAGGCAAACACAAACGGCTCTACCCTGGCAGCTTTGATGTACCTGGCCTTTTTTTTTCTTTTTCTTTCAAACTGAGGATTTGAACAGTGCGACTTGAAACAGGAGTCACAGTGAAGCGCAAATGCGGTGCGGGCATGCCCATGTTATCCCTAGACTGGATTTGGGGGCAGGATATTTTCCAACTGCTTCTGTGGCAGTTTTTTTTTAAAATTTATTGTATCAAATAAGATGTCTAATCTCCTCAGCTTTTGTCAATCCGTTGAACCAATATACAATCTCTAGACAAGTCAAACAGCAGGGCATTTGGCGTTGTTTTTTGTGTTTTTTTTTTTTTTTTACTTCATGGAATGTGTCAGCTTCATAGGGAAGGTCAACTGGTTGACAACAAATTGCCCACAATGGCACCTTGAAAAGGCTCGATCATGAATGTAACTAAGAACACAATAGTTATATCTGCCTTTTGATCTAGAGGTCTTCGTCGTGAGACAGAGGAGCAAGTCAAGCTCCAATTCTTATCAGTATTGTTTGGGTGTGATTTTTTAGTGACCTTACGTTTCAGCTTTCATTATCATGGATTTTACAGCAAAATGTTCATATAGAATTCAGGCATGCAATGGCGGGTGTGACAGTATAATAGCTGTACTGGTGGACAACATACACATACAGGCAATGCACTGTATTTTCATAATATAATGTAGGCACACGTGCACGATGAGTGCGTTATCAGTACTTTACGTAAATATTGAGGACAACAAACCCAGACACGGCCGTGTTTCCATACATTGGATGAAAGTAGATTTCACGCCAAATGACGTCCTTACGCATCTATACCGTAATAAACACCCGTTTGAGTGAGTGTGTTTTCAAATTTGAAATGAACAAACGAAAAGAAGCGGACCTGGTCATCAAGAAAATAACCATATTAAAGAAAAAAAAATTACAAAAACTTGTCCATGTCCCACTCCCAGAAATTGGTGTCCATCTCAATTCGATGAAACTTTTGTGATAAAGACGGGCTAGGCTGCTAGACTTAACAAGCCGACACCCACTCCGCACACTGGTTCATATTCCTATAGTGTTCTCTCCCGCCCCCTCCCATACTTCCCATGAACTAAAGTTGTAAATGTAACGACCAAACCGAGAGGCTCTCAACGATGTTCACCTCAGAAACTCCCAAGTTGACTCAACTGCCAAACAGCTATAGATGAAACATTGGAACGTAGAGTACTCCTAGTCATCACCTTTTTTATAACAATATAGAATCTTTTCCATGTCCAAACTGGAACTCTGTACACCATGGGTGTCAAGAAAAACTCCCGCTCGGTGCCAGAACAGTGCTAGAACTTCATCGGTTTTGCACTTGGAGTACACTTTACAAGTGTGTTTTCCGACAGCTGTTTTTCCCTCTGCCTCTCTGCACCTCCCAGCGATTCCTTCCAATAACCAAATACTGACAAAACTTAACGAAAAAAAACAAACAAAAAACTCTTGGGTAATCCAGACTACAGGATATCTTTCGTAGACGTAAGAAAGTCTCCCGTATACAAGAGCTCCTGAATTTGACTTCCTTAATATATCGGTATCATCATTTACGTTGAACAATGCACTTTTCCCAAAATGCAATGGGACCGAGGATATGGCTCATATGATTGAAAACATATTCGGCGCAAATGACCGGCGGGTATTTCAAGTCCTATTTCCTTCCCAAACTCTCACACGGGCCCTGAGATTCGCAGCGGATAACACCTGTGCAGGATGTCCGCACCAGAGAATGCGATGAGAAACAAAAACCAGCGCGAGGGGGGAAAAAAAGCCATGTTGATTATTATGAAGATGAACGCCGTTGGGTTATTTAAGGTGAAGGCTCACGAGGACGCTCTTTTCAGTGCATCCCATCTGTATCGTTCCTCGGTTAAAAAGGGTTTGTGTTAGCTCGTGAGTCACGTTTTAAAAAACTGGTCAAACACGAGTAATCTCCCATCGAGGCCGCGGCATGTCCCACAATGCCTCTGGTTTCGTGCTGGACTGTGACTTCCTGTAGGCCGTAGCCTCAGCTGCCACGTGTTTGCTGGTTAAACACAGGCCAGTCCCTGCACATGCACATACGAATTCACAGAGCGTGTTAAAAACAAAGATGCCGTCAATGCAGGCAGATAGGCAACGGAATTAACAGGGGATCTCGCCTGAGTTTATTCAGAAAGGTCCCAGTCAATTTCCAGCGTTACCAAAGGCCCTCGGCCCTGTCCTCGGATGGGCTAAGCAGACAAGAGTTCATGCAGGACGTCTCCCATCAGGTGTGCAAATGTCGCTGGATTTGAACGTGGCCGTTGATTTTAAGGATGAGGAAAAACTCCTCTGTGGTTTGGAAGGTGGGGAAGGGGAACGAGAGAACAGGACGCCGTTAGAGTGGCAAGAAAATCCATAGACACAAAGTGTGACAAGATAACATAGAAATAGACAAAGTTTGATGGGAGGAAGGAAGCTGAATGGGCCACTGTTCAGATATTTTACAGGAACCAGTTGTTTTTTTCTCCACCATCCAACAAAAACAAAAAGTTTCCCATGTCTAACCGTAACCCTCTT
The DNA here is from genome assembly GCA_963931925.1 of Onchidella celtica. NCBI lineage: Eukaryota > Metazoa > Mollusca > Gastropoda > Systellommatophora > Onchidiidae > Onchidella > Onchidella celtica. Next base: position 40,325,053 of record OZ007572.1, on the reverse strand, counting down.
GCTACTATAGAGCCGATATATCGGGCCATCCTGCTGCACGTATATCGGCCCCGCCGTTTCATGCTAAACTGCCACAAGGCCGATATATCGGCCGGCGTATATTTTGCACTCCTTTTTTTAACTACTTCCTGCTGCCTTTCTATTCGATAATCCACTATTCTGGTAGTCTAAATGAAAGGAGGGTGTTCGGGCTTGGCAGCAAAAGGGTTAAGATTTAAAAAGAATGAAAGAGCAAGACAACAGGTCAAGCACTCTCAAGCTCCGAAGTAATCTGAGTGAGGGTCACTCTGCCATTACACGCTGCAATATAACATGAAACATCGCGTGCGAGAAAACAAATGAGGCGGTCGGGGTATTGTATGGACACGCCAGTGGCGTTGATTTACGACACTGACTGATGTTGGAAGGTACAGCGTCGTATACACTTAACCACAGAAATCACAGGCTTTGCACAGAAAATTGAAATGCACTGGCTGACCGATTACTGGCCACAGAAATGTGGTAATTGTTTTGTTTTCCTGCTCACGATTTGAGCCCCAGAATGATCACGGTCAGTGAGTGCGAGTTCGATATTATCGAGTGGAAGTTCAATAAGGGTGTTGTGTATGGGTAGAACCAGGGAGGATTTCGTGCCAGGATATGAATGGATCCACACATGGGCTGAAAGATGGACAAGGGAGAATACGACCGAATCAGTGATGTCCGCTAACTCCTCCCATGGCGGTCAGCGCGTTCAAGGCAAGACAGATGTCAATTTTACAATGCTGGTGACATGCCCATGTTCCGATGGCCAAAGCGGTAACGCGGACGTTCTGTTTAGACATAGGTCTGATTACTGCAATTACTTGACGTTTTTCCGTTTGGATGGATCATTTACAAATTGGTGGGTTTTGTGCTTTTTTTGTTTTGCTTTTTTTTTTATCATAAATCAAGCACTGCATGAGAAAATGTGTTGTAACCCCCCCCCCCCCCCCCTGTCCATCTCACCTACTGGTGTATCAATAATTTTATTGAGGACTAGAGAATTTCAAAGTTTTTGGTCACTTGCGTTCTTCTAACGGTTTCTGCTTAGAGCTTCAATAACTACTAAAGATGATGTGGATATGTCACCTTGTGAGAATACGGACCTAACCACAGCAATGACACGGTTGTCCTGCCCAAAAATCACCGAAATGACAGTACATGTGGTGGACCACGATAACACCCATGCCAAGCAGCATACACGAAGTATCATCTTAGATCATCAGTCTGCAGGCACTGGGGTCTTTTTTTACACTCTGAATGTCCATTTTTTTGGTTTTCTTCCAGAGTACGCCCGTGTATTGTGTGTGTGGTTATATGATATAAATATTGTAAAAGCCCTAACAGCCTGGTTGTTAACGGGATGAAGCGTTATATAAATGCTGTGTATTATCATTATTATTGAGTACTCACAGAGTTTTGAGCTCAGATAGATCCTTGAAGGCGCCGTCATCGATACGCGAGATACGATTACAGTTGAGCGAGAGCGTATCCAGGGTGAGCAACTGAGACAGGGTGAACTCGGTGATGGCCGTCAGCTTGTTGTGGCTCAGGTAGCTGAGGAAGATAAATACAACAACGCATTAGATGACTGAATAACTGATAGATTACGATATCGTTTTGTCTGAAAGATTTACTTATCTATTAGATATAGCGTGAGGGCAATGAAAAACAACAAAAGAAAGACAGGAAGAACGAATTGGCAAGGAAAAAAAGGCAGCGAGTAAAGAAGAGGAGGGGGGGGGGGCAGAGAGAGAAGGGAGAACAACAAGCACAAAGAAAGAAAAAAAAAACAGATATATAGGGGCAGAGACGGAAAAACAATATGAGCACAAAAGGAATGAAATAAATGAGAATGCGTGGACAAATAAACAAACAAACTAATGAATGAATGAATACAAGCAAAGGGGTAAAGCTGCCCCTACATCTCTCTTCCTCAACAATCGGAGCCGCCGCTGCGTTAACTCAAGTATTTTATCTCGCAATGAGGAAATGCCAAATCTTTCACATTTAAAATTGGGTAACTGTATACAGGTGCTCAATAAATACGTTATACGATACGGAAAGCCATCCATTATATCGGCATTTCTGTATCGCATTGACATGTTTAAAGAAGGGGAGGGGTGGGGTGCGTTTTTAGGGGGTGGGGAGAATGCTAAAATCTTTCGCTCTTGAAACCCGGGTTCTGTGTACAGGTGTGCTCAATAACCGGACAAGAATGCAATACGCAAAGTCATAAATCACATCGGCATCTCTATCGCCGTTTTAAAGGAAAAAATTGCTTTTTGGAGGAGAACTGAATTACAACGATACAGACAGAGGGAGAGAGAGAGGCCGAGGGAGAGAGAGAGAGAAGGAGAGAAAGAAAGAGAGGGGGAGGGGTGGTTAAAAGATGTCACTGTCAGTACACCATGTGACGCTGGAAATGTCAGACAAGTCCCATTTGCGGACCATCTTTACACTTTTCGATAACAGGTTCATCCCACTTCCAACATTTCTGTACAACATTCTTTCACAGCCTTCTAACCCCCGCCCCTTCCCCTCCTCCCAGTTTTTCACCATCATCTCAATCTTGTGTTTCTTCAAATGATAACAACAATAATGAAACACAAACATAGAGACAGACAGCAAAACAGAAAGAAAGATAGGGGAAAAAAGAAAGAACGAACGAAAGATAGACAGAATGAAAGAAAGAAAGATCGAAAGAAAGAAAGAAAGAAAAGGGTGGGAATCCCAAAAATGTGCCCCCTCCATCCCACACCTTTGTGTCAATGGCGTTGATCTAATCAACTTACACGTGTTTGCCGGTTTCTTATTTAGGCTCCTGCGCTGAATTATCTCTCTGTTTATCCTTCCCGACAAATTCCTTCCCTCTGTCTATCTTCTTATCTCTATCATACTAATGGCTTCAACATTGCATTGGACAAGCAATACAGACAAATACCAGGAAATTGCTCGGGGCATAAACAAATAAGTTTCTTCTTCTTCATCATCCTTCACACATTCCGTCCTCCCTCTCTCTCTCTCTCTCTTGGTTTGTCTGTCTCTGCGTGCGTACGTCTCATTCTCCTAGTTTGTGTGTGCGTATGTGTCTCTTCTTCCATCTACCCATCGCTCCCTCATGAACTGTCTTCTCTTTTTTCTCTTATACCCTCTCTCTCTCAACCCAGCCCTCTCCCCCATGAACCAGTCCGTGCCCCCCCCCCTTCAATCCATGGCGTGAAGCCTTCTTCCCATCTCTCTCTCTCTCTCTCTGCCTCTCGGGGCGTTAGAACGCCCACAACGGCGCACACGTGTTAGATAAAAAGTTCAAGATAAAACTTTTGAGAGTGGCGAGGTCAGAAAACTCGCCCAGAGCTTGGGCCGTGTAGCCTAAACAATTTCCGTCTCTTTCCTCGCCCATCTTCCACTCACCCCCCTCCCCCACGTCACACAAACAGACAAACACACACGTGCGTGCACACACATACACAGCCCAGCCCCCCCCCCCTGACAACAGTTAAGACCTCAAATCTGCGACAGGACTGAAAGCTGCCTGTAAAAGAAACCAGGCACGGAACTTAAAAGAAGACACGTGCGTTGCTGGGAGTCAGCCACCGCACCCCTCCCCTGTCCCTCCTCCCCCCCCCCCTCTCCCCCTCCCAATTCACCAGTGTAAATAAACAAGTCGCTGATGTTCATGCTGGCTCTAACACTTGCCTCTCATTTACTCGTTGCTTCGGTAACTATTTTCATCCCCTCTGCCTGACCTTTTCTTTCCTACTTTCGTTCCTTTTTTGCTTTTCACCTTCCTCCTCTCCCCTCCCCCTTCCATTTATACCTATAAAAAGAGCAGGATGAAAGTGGAAAGATTAAAGAAAGAATGTACTACACTACTGCTACTAGGTTTTACACATTACCTTTCCGCCTCTCTCTCCCTCTCTCTCTCTCTCATTATCACTACCAATCGGAAATAAAAGTTTATATCTAACGAAATAATTCTTCTTGCCACTTCGCCCCTATTATTATTCTCCGTCTATCCCTCCCTCTCTCTCCATCACGCAATCGTTTCGATCTCCATAATCGCTACATCTCATCCCTTAACTGATCGCTCTTCCACCTTCGTTGATCGCCAATAAATCTGTTAAAAACACAACGTGCATACCCAAATAGACGATTATACACCTGTCTGGCCCCTATCCCACCTCCCACCCCCCTTCCGGAACTGTATCTCTCCGTACAAGCCTCCCCCCAAACTGAACCACCCCGGGATCCCCCAATCCCACCCTCCTAACTTAGAATATCTCTCAGGAGCCATTTCCTCATCCCCCATTCTTTCGCTGACCCCGGTGCAATACCCACATACCCCCCCCCCACCCCACTGTTCCCCACACCCCTATGTGATACATACTAAGTAGGCTGTACCAAATGGGCAGGCCAGATGTAGATAATGCCCATCTTATGAAAACGTAATTCATGCACCTGCTTCCGCTTCCACAATATTGCCTGAACTTCTGCGGTCCGTACATTCACTGCGTATACTCTCTCTCTCTCTCTCTCTCTGCCCATGTACATTAGTTTGCTTGTGAGTGGGTGAGCTCAGAAAGCTTTTCACCTTCTGTCTCTCGAGCACATAAATAGGTTCAGTGTTGTTGTTGTGTTTTATAATCATTCTTTTGCTTTTTTTTCTTTCTTTTCAACACGGCCGCACCGTTCATCCCCTCTCCCTCTCTCTTTTTTTCTCTCTCTCTCATTACATGTTACCATGTTCGTGTGCCCGCGTGTTCAGAAAGCTCTTCACCTGTAATTGTTCAAAGATTCAAAGTTAAGAACTTTTAAAATTATTTTCTTTAAAACACGGCCACGTCGCTCTTTCCTATCCACATATTTCAAAAATATTTTGGTTTGGGAAGTGCAGTCAGCTCCTATCTTGCACTTCTGCTGGTTTTTGTTCTTTTTCTTTTAAACTTTGAATACTCTGCACATGTTTCATGCAGCACCTGCAACCCGTTTGTTTACGTCCTTCAAAATACAAAAACAATACTTTGCTTTTTTAAAAATGAGAAAACCAATCAGCGGGCGTGTTGTTCTCGAGTGAATTTTTTTTATTTTTTTTCATTTCCGTTTTGGTTGGTTCCGCATGGACGTCTGAGCAACAGGGGATTTCTCATTCTTTTCCGTTCATACTATCTCCCGTTGTTCATCCATCCGCACGTCCACCTACTTCTTTCAACCAATCCATCCATTCATCCATCCACACACCCTCCATGCACACACTCGTCTATCCACTCACCTGTCTTATCACATCAAAAACAAAATTGCTGTGTTATACCGTTTTGATAATTGAGCTTGAGTTGGGAGAAGGCACTTCGGCCGATAAACGGTCACACCATATGCTAGGGAGAAGCCCAGTAGAATAGCACAGAATGGTGGGACAGAATGTTTGTTATACAAAATGACCCAATACGCCAAAAGAACAGTACTGGGGACTCAAAAAATAATTTAAGACAAAAATTAAACATTTCCCATTCCGCTGTGTTTTATTCTCTATTCAGTTTCTATTTTGTGGTGACCAGGAGACAGTAAAGAAATAAAGAGGCAAAACCCAAATATAAAGACCTCTCATTCTAAAGATGTTAAAAAGTGACTAGGCGTAGACGGAGTTCTTCCATCGGCACAAAAAGCCGAGTGTATCTTTCTTCGCCAAATCAAACCATTTATCGTTCACACAATTTCTCCCGCCCTGTAAAATCAGTCTCTCTCTCGGTACCAAGGTACCCACCCCTCCGTCTCCCCTTCCCTGCAACGTTTCCACCTGTAATAACTTCACGATTCAAATGTTTTCTCTCAAAACCATCCTCCAGTCATCGCGTCTTCTCTCTGCTTTTTTTTGTTTTTTTGCTCTCCTTTCTTATCCGTTCATTTCGTTTTTCCTTCCCTAATCAAACGGCGTATCTCTCCATTCTTACAGTTAGTTCACATCCCTCCGTTGCTTCTTTCTTTCCAAGCCTTTTTTGTCTTTCTTCAATTCTTATTTATGTCGTTCTATTCAGTTCAACACTCTCTATAAGTACCCATAGATACATCAAAATTTTAATGTCTTGTCCTGCAAAGAGATCTGTTTCTCAGGGTCCTATCATTACCCCGTCCTTCTATTAGCTAGACTTCTTTGTAAACTACATAGCTACACTTTGGTACTAGGTCATGCCAACAACGTGTGCCAAAATGTAATACGGCCGTTACTGAGACACTAAAACCTAAACCCAAACATCTATCTATCTATCTATTCTGCCTGACTGTCTGTTTGTCTATCTATCTGTCTGTCTGTCTGTCTATCTATCTATCTTCTATCTATCTATCTATCTATCTATCTATCTGTCTTGTCAATCCAGTCTATCTATCTATCTATCTATCTATCTATCTATCTATCCGCAACACTCTTTCTCTCTCGGCCTCCTTCCCTCCTCTCCCCAACACATACAGCCCAGACTTAACCATCAACATTCGTGCATTTTACTGCTGCCAAATCAGACTCATCACGCCACACCCTTCCCTTCCCTCAACCATACCACCCTCCTAACTCCCGAGCATAAAGCAAAAAGATGAAGCTCATCTGGACCCCGAGCTCCCGAAAAAAGCAGCAGCGGCAGCGAGTGAAAAAACACACACAGGGAAAGACTTTTCACAGCTGTTGCGATATCGGCACCCGTGCTACAAACTAGGTAAGCATCGAAGCACTTACTAATGATCTCAACGTTCTCCCTATAAAAACATCTCCTTATCCTTCAGGCTCTTCATTCTTCCTTTCTCCAGCCTTCTCCATCGCCGCCCTTCTCTCTTTGGGGAATTTTAAACTTTTTTAAAGTTTGCACTTTTGCAAATTCCCGTCTTTTTGAGTGCACAAAATATGGCAACTTATAATGTGAGCAGAATGAAAAAGAGGCGAGGATGGGATGGTGGAAAGAAAGTGAGTGATGAATAATAATTTCATCTTTTTCAAATTTCGTCCCAATTTTAACGTTCCACTCAGTCACTTTCGTCACACTGTTTCTTATCAAATAATGTCATTTACTCTACCTACTATGATAATATGTAAAAAAAAAAAAAAAATGGATACATTTCACAGGAACTCCAGAACTCTGCTGCTTACGCGTGCATGGTTTGGTTATCCAGGCGATGGATTCAAGGACAAGGCAGGAAAGATAGCTCCAATGTAAAGTCACACAGTCAACATCAGTACCAACGGAATGAAGGTTTCGCAATAAGAGATGAAATTTCAGGGTCTGAACATAAATGAGAAAACGGCGCTAACTGGGAAGCGTATGGGGGGGGGGGGGGCCTCAGGCAAAGGGCGGGGGAATGAGGAGACGGAGAGATAATCCAAATTTGGAAAATGGAAGGGGGGGGGGGGGGAAATGACGATGATGATGAAGAATTTTTTTTTTTTAAAGGGGTGGGAGGGAGCGGTAAAGTCAGGACGCACAGGCATGGAAGATATATACAGATAGAAGCTCTGACAGGCAGACAGTACATAACGAACATTTGTATCTCGTCACTGCTCCGGCGTGACACGGTCCATCTGCTATCGAAACGTCCGGTTCCCAAGGCCACCGCTTCCCCCCCCCCCCTGTACAACGTGCCTGTATACTATACACGGGTTTGTTTTTTGATGGTGTTATAGAGACATCAAGTCTGGTCTATCACCCCGCAGATCCTTTCTTGGCAACAGGAAACCACGTCCGGTAGATGTACCCTGCCGCGATGAGCATAGAAGGAAAAGGGCGACGAAAGTAATGCCACAAACGTTCCCAGACATTTTATCTGCTTACATAAGTAAGGCTGTTGTTATTAATACGTAGGCACCCCTTTGCGATAGGGATGCGTACGTATACGTACTATCCCTAAGCCCGTCCTTATCCTCAACCCTAAATCTTATCCTCAAGCCTAACCCAGGCCCCTAACCCTTTCAATAAAAAACAAAAAAAAAAGGGGGGGGGGCGGCAAAAAAAGAAAATCTGAAAGAATAAATCATCATAATTAACAAAGGCTGTTGTTAGGAGCATTTCTGGAGGAGCTCTCTGGCTCTGGAGTCACAAAAGACCTTAAAAGACGTAACCCTAGCGCAAAAAACTTGGGGGGAAGTACATACTTGTAACATTCCACAAGTAACATGTTTATATTAACAATTTTTTTTTACAATTCAGTCGTCTTTAAAGACGACCGAATAATACGGTTGCAACCTACGTATGGCCAATCTCAGCAAAAGTTACTGTAGTCACGTCCCCAATTAAAAGGTCGCTGAGACCAATTAACTAAACAAAATCAAAGTTCTAACCCAAACTCTAACCCCAAAAACTTTTATACACCGAAAAATCTGTGCAAAGAAAACCCAGTTTGGCCACATGGTGCAAATTGTCACTCCGAAAAAAAAAAAAACCCAACATCTTCCGCCACTCGATGTTGTTATCAACACTAGTAATCCCCCGACCTGCCAAACTTTAGTCCCCAAGTTTTCCTATTTCAATCTCTTGGAATTCAGAAAAGCAACTACTTGTTCAGCAACAAAGAAGACGTCGGGCAATGTCAGTGCACTCGGCCAGATGAAAAGTGGTGAAACATGTTACATTATCGTCTTCATATTCAAACTCTGCATTCAACAAAACACTGGTTAGGTTGTTTGGCTTGACGTCGCAATAATCGCGTTCCTCGCTCTATATTACACTTAACTTCTAAAAAAAAATATATATATATATATATAAAAATCTAAATTTGTCATATACATGTATATGATATTCCTATCATTTCCTAACACCAGAAGTTTCTATAATAATCATACAATCAATATAATATTCATTAAGTACCATGTCTTTGCAAACAAGTTACCGCTCTCCCACTTCATTTCATCTGGGTGACACAAATGAAACATCAGTGTTACGTTTTGGGTAGCCTCGCCGACGCCAATCAGAAGTAGAAGTGCATCAGCTTCTTCTTCTTTCGTTCATCAAATCTAAATCTGCAGATTTGTTCTTTTAAGAAAATCTACGGTTTTCTGCAGAGTGCATCAGCTAAAGGCAGCCGTGAGCTCTACTGGGCCCATTTCACCACGTGGCGTAAACTCTGTCTCTGGAGTAGTCAGTATTGGCAGATACAATGACCAAAATGGCCGATGCGGCTCTCTATCTGCAGTTAGTCCTGAAGTCCAATCATATGACCCACTTTAATCTATGCACAGATTTTGTACTTTCAGCTTAAACTATCGATCCTGGATAAACACGTTAAAATTAGATGACATCAATTTCGGCAGCACGATGCAGTGTTATCAATAACATAAAAAAAAAAGTTACTGCGTGGTTGGATAAACTACAGACTAACTGGTTGGAGACTGGCAATGGACTGTGGAATTCTAGTGTGCAGTTCAACATCGTTGCTCATGTGCCACAGCAGCGACTCTTATCTGCGGGATATTATAATTTTGCTAATCCAACTCAAATGTCACTAGATTACTGTTGGCACGCTGGAGACCCAAACTTTGAACACTTTGAGCTCAGGCGATACAGAAAGACCTGGCTCTGCATCATCACCTCATCACAATCAAATACAATGTTATTCAAATTTCTTTTTCCCACTTCCCATTAATCCTTTTTTCTAGAGTCCCCCCCCCCCTTTTTTTTTTCTAATGAGAAACAAGCAGGGCACAGTCCGGGATAAACTTCACGACCATCCGTGTGAACAGATTCATTCAAGCTTTATTGAAAATGGGACATTTCATTTCTGACGCGCTCATCCATAACTCTGGCAATTATCCCCGGCACTGACATCATTTGTCACTCCACCACCCCCCCCCCTCCCCCCAACTCTTTTTTTGGTTGTTTCGCGTGCATCTCAAGGCCACTGACATAACGCCACGAAATACAAATCACCAACCACGTTTTTTAATGCAGATCTTCAACACAACGTCAGCTGCAAACAGCAGAAATTGCTGCCCCCCCCCCCGCATCCGCTGCTAATTTGTCCCGGAAAAGTGTCAAGTCTAGTCCAATAATGCTGGGGGATGCGGGCAATCAATGAGACAATCAGACATGTAACCTCGGGCTTGAGATCTGCCCTTCAGCTTCACATTGACAACTCGGTCTATGGATGGTAAGAGGCCCGACGTCATAGATCAACGTTTACACAATGTTTTGATTTTGATGTTTTTGTTATATCGCCCACTGCACCTTTTGTTGTCGGTTTTTATAACATGTTTTATCAAAGAAAACCTCGCTTGTCGTTATTCACGGATGATAATAGAAGGCAACAAACAGGAGATGGGGAAAACAATTGGAATTCAGCAACTTCATTTCCTTGACTTGAACGATAAACCAATATTCTTTTGGTTCGTTGTATCAAAAGCCGCATAGAATTTGGCCTGCAAGATGGCATTCTATCTCTTACGCATCTCAACTCTTTTTCTCGAACGCTTATTGAGCTGCAACTCGTTTCCAACATCGATAGGAAAGGATTTATCAAAAAAGAAAAAGAAAAAGCTGACGTACGCCCTCGGGTAGATTCATGTATTTAAAAATTATTTAAAAGGTGATGGGGAAGGAAAAGCCCAAGAACATGGGCCCCGGCAATTAAAAAGAAATGACTGTTTTTGGTTGCGCTCAAAGTCGACTGTGTCACCCGGTAACTCCCCCTTTCCCCCCTCCCCCCGGGCCCTCTGTTGACAATAGTCACCGCAGGAGCCTCACCGCCAGACGACTCGAGCCTGGCGCCTCTCGTACAATAGCGGAATTTACCCGGTTAGAGGCGCAGCCAGACTTATCAAGCGGTTCCTTTCACCTGTACTCGCGTGAAGCCGCCTACCCTTGCCCGCGACAACAACAACTTTACTGCCGAGGACACAAGGAACTTCGCTCTCTCATACAGTACAGCAACATCAAAAAAAGTTGGTAGTAGGGGCAATGGCAAAAAACGGGTGGTATGGAGAGAAGAACGAAATAAAGAGTTCGAATCGAAATGAAGGGGGGGGGGAGGGGGGGAGGGGGGAAGAGACTACAAATCGCAAGGACAACTTCACAAAACCCTCCTCCCGTCCCCTGGGGAGTGGGGTGTCCTTTTCCCCAACAGACTGTATTGTATTTCTGTGACTTAAAGGATAAGGGCACAATGCCCAGAGATAAGATAAGAATAGTTTTTCTTAAAATACTTCGGCGCAAAACAAATGAGACAAAAGGCGCGGCTGGTTACTTCCTTTAAATGTCCAAGTGTTTTGCTTTACTCCACCTGTCAATATGTCTGGCTACTAATTTATGGTTTGCTGGATGTTAAGCTAAATAAGAGATGTTAGTGTCCCCTACAGTCATGTGGAAAACCATTTTCACTAGATTTGCGTTTACGAGAACAAGATTAGTGGCTTTGGCATTGGTTGTGGTTGAAACAAGCTAAAAGAAGCCAGTAATTATAATCACCCTCCCTATGAGTACTCAAGTTAAAATGTCAGGCAATAACTAGGCATGTTTCAGACAGAGATAAATAAATACATTAATTAATTAATTAATTAAATATATAAAGACAGAAACCAGCGAACACCGGCTTAAACTTCTGAGACAGAAGTGCAACTAAGACGGGTGGGTGGCATCAAAGACATGACATCACTGTGCAGTTATCTGTCACAGCCAACCAACCACTAAAATTACACCCATTAGGTATTTGAAATGTCTGACGGGTTATCTGCTATTGGAAGTTCCCTTAAAATATTGCAGGCTGACACCAATACACTACAAATGGATAATTCTGACACAGAAAATACCATAGACGACCATAACAGTTTACTGAAAATCTGTCTCAGACAATCTAGCACTACTACATGGAAAGATGTTTGCGATCAGTAATTTAACCACTGAGGATGAGACAGAATATTATCACTGATCGAAACAAGTAAACTAATTATGGGAGTGCACTTCTGAAACTAAAACAAGATTTAACTGTGAACCGTGACAGCCAACCCACCACTACTCTGCCGTGTTGGGGAAAAATACAGTATAAGCCTAAGCCAAAATCTTACAGTTTACACCGTTTTGGCGTTGCGTTTTACTTTACTCTTTGTTGAGTTCCCATTTTCTGGTGACCGGAAAAAACTATTTTTCTTTAAAATGCATAAACAAAATAGATGACTGAGCACATTTTATTCTACAAAATGATGCTAACAAGTGAATTTGAATGAGAATAACTTATACGGTCTTTTTCCGGACAACGGCAATGCCAGCATATAAGGTGGTGCCTGTGATCATCAGCAATCTCCCTTTGTCAACCCACCTCTGGAATGCCTAACATCGCTATGAACAAGTTATCTCTCCCACCGTTTTCCTATCACCCTTGACTAAGTCATCTAGGAAATTTGCGCCCAATGATATCTCAACACCTCTAAAACGCTACGCCTTTGCCCATTGCGAGAATGAGTAAAAAAAAAAAAAAAACTAAACTAAACAAAACTGGTCTCGACTCCGGCGCCTCCGGGCGCACTGAGGTGTAAAATTGTTCATATTCACCAGGTAAAAACCTGATTCCGCGGCACAAGAGCATGTTTACCGTATGGTAGATCAGAGCAAGCGGATGATCATTTGATCCGCGGTCTCTCTGTAGCTGTGGCGTCTTAGAACAGGAAAAAAAAAAAAAAAACTTGGTGACAAAAAGGTTACGCCCCACCCGGTGAGGATAGAGAAATTAAAATACACGCATGCTGGGCCCTTGATAAATGACTGGTGCAGGTTAAGCAGGGGAAAAAATTTAATGAATAGTGTGTGCGCTGTGCAGCTGAGTGGAGGATTGAGGACACGCAACTGGCGCGTCACAAGTCGCACGAGTTCTTACAGAGAGAGAGAAAAAATTCAAAGCTAATCTGTGTCAAAGTGTGGAGTAATGTAGCCTAATGCTCTGTCAAAGTCTGGGTAATGTCATGTAATAAGGAGCGGGTCATTCTGGAGAACTTCACGCTGAGAAGGTATACCTTTCATTCACATTCATGCCATCTATCAACTCGTGGGCTCAATACTGGGTAGATTGGGAAAAGGACAGAGGAAATAATTAAAATGACAGACACAGCACGTACAAGATAAATCTACACTATACAACAGATGGAAATGCATACATGGCAAATGCAAGGACACACGCAGCACATAATAGGACACATGCAATAGACACAAGAGGCTGACACAGTATCATACGAGGACGGGCACAACACACACAAGAACGCATTACACATCACATGCAGCGAGAGAGTCACAAAATACAAGGACGGACACAACCCAAATACTCACAGGTAGTCCAGGCTGCTGCAGGGTTTCCAAGCTTCAGGCTCAATGGAGGTGATTCGGTTGTGAGTTAACGATCTGCAAAGAAAAAAAAAATAGCTGACATTCTAGCCAGACTGAATTCAAAGATGGCGGAAGGGGGCGGGGCAGCATTTCTACTGATTTTGAGTTTATGATATAATAAAATATTTGGATCTCACTGATTGGGTTCTTCATTAAGGGCCGTCCCTTGTCTCATTTGAGAGACAGGTACTAAATTAACAGCTTGCGTTTAGTGTGGGCACATCAGAATCTCAGCACTCTGACATGACTTCTGAAAGGACATTATTTTCGATTTCCATTGACCATTTCGAACATCGTAAGGGGTTATTTTCCATAGGCTAGAGATGGCAGTAACGGTCCCGACTAAAACGTTTCATTCAATCTTCAGTTTAATAGCAAAGAAAAGGAAGCTGGTGTGATAGGGAGAGGTCACTGCTGGAGAGTTGACACAGATGAAGAAAACTCTTAAGAATGGACAGAAGGCATCTGTAGAGGGGCAGGTTACTTCTTATGACCGTCAAACCTGGAGTAAACTAGAGCTTCACTTGTTACTACAGCCACTCCCACTTCGTCTATTCCCTTAGAAGATCAGGATTCAAAGCAAGGCCAAGGTATGGCATATTCCCGTTGGGTATTTGCCAAGTTGTAGTACGTGCATTTTTACCTTTTCTAGAAAATGAGGATTGAGGTTTAGTCGCCAAAAGGACAAAACGCATAAACATTGCACCACAAACACCTTTCTCGGAGAAAGTTTTGAACTGATTGGAATGACAAAATTGGGAGTGAGAGAAGCACTTTCATGACTAAACCTCAAAATCGGCAAAATATCGCATGCAACAATATGGCAAATACCCCTCGATTTTATTTCCATACATTGTTTCTTTCCTTCAACCCTTATGTTAACAAAGACATGGTACACAAAAACCTTTCGTACAAACAGTGTAATATTATTGTTAGGGTAAAATTAATGTTAATGTCTTGAACACAAAAAATATCCATGTTTTATCCTATGTGACCATCTTAAAGATGAACGAGTCTGATAGGTTGCCCTTTGAAAACGCGCCTGAGAAAATCTGTGGTTTTGGCGTCACGGCAGAAGACAAAATAATGAAGGATGACATAAAATTACTCCCAGCCCACAAAGATGAGGCAAGGAAAATAAATATCCAATAAGTAAAACCTGCTGTGGAAAGGTTAGGATGCATGCACTGCTGGACAGCTGCTTGGGAGAAAGAGAGAGAAACAGAGAGGGAGCTGCAGCTGTTTGGCTGGGCCAACTGTCAACACGGCTCTGTTCTCAATCAGGGCCTCGCCTCATCAAATGCTAGCCAAACTCCAAACAACTATGAACTAGGACAGTATAAAGCGGTTGTTGGGAGATGAAGCAGCATGGGACGTGTATCACTATTATCTGGCATCCAAAAACTGAAGGTGTAGCTCTCTCTACCGTTGAAAGACCAGTGCAATCTGTTGCATTCAGAAACATATAGATTACTTTGGTCGCACTTTTATTTTTAAAACAATCGGGGAAAGTTTAGAAGAAGACCAGGCCCCAGTTTCGGTTGAAAGAAATGGTTGAGTCTGGCAGACGTATGCCATCGTTTCACCGCATGATTTAAAACACCTATGACTAGCATACAGCGACATCATACTGAAGTTTCTTTAAGCCCCTAGTTCCATGCCAACATGGTGATTGAAGTTGCTTTTTGATAATCGGGATGAAGAATCTTGTGATGACTTGAAAATCAGGTGTAGGAAAACAATGGACGAGTGCTATGTTATTGATAAAAATACACAAACACACACACACGGTGTTTGTTGTAATAACATAAAAACTAGGTATTTACAGTGTTTCCATTTAAAATATATAAAAAAAACAGCTGGTATTTCATTATAAAGACATACGAAGTGGATTTTACAATATTTTCAAGAACACTTCTGCCTTTTCCCTTAAATTCACATTTCATAATCGGATACTTACAGTGTTTTCAATGTACTCAGTCCAAACAGCCAGGCTTTGGTCACGTTTACAATTTTATTATGGTCCAATTGTCTGAAAGTAAGAAAAAACACAATAATCATACTTTTACTACAGTCTAAGTGTGTACAGGTTTTAAAAAAAAAGAGTTATACTTTGTTATGGCCCAATTGTCTCAAAGTAAGAAAGAACAACCATATTTTTTTTAATGACCCAATTGTCTAAAAATAAGAAATATGCAAAAACAGACAGAAGATGCTAACTCTGACCCATAAGTTCCCCTCAAACTCACTACATTATTGCTGTCTCTTGACCTTGAACTGAAGCTGAATTGTCCAGCCCCTTACCTTGATCCTGATTGGATTTTAGCTTGGAAAACTCTTCCAAACCCCTCTGGAGACGCAAGTGCCCTACTAGCTGATAAGTTTTATCAAACAGAAAGGTCAGCACTCTCTTCTTACTTTCTAAAAACTTTCAACTGATGCATTTGAGGTTTGTGTAACTTTATGATTATTAGGGAATCAGGGATTCGACAACAATACTTACAAGTTAGAAAGAGAGGGGAGCCCCCAAAAGGCCCCATCTTTGAGCACCGCAATGTTGTTCCTCTTTAGCTTCAAAACCTGGAGTTGACTCAGCCCTTCAAATGTCAAACTCTTGATACTGTGGATTTTGTTCTTCATCAGCTCCCTGTGAAAAGTCAAAAATTGAAGTGGAATGAAGACGCGCACCCATTTACTTTCTTCACATTCACAATAATGTCACCTTTCAGTACCAAACAATCCTAAGAAGTCCTACGTCAATTCCGTGTCCACAGACCCCCTTCCTTGTTAGTCCTATTTCTCATTCCTCTATCTGAAAGATTGTTTCATGCCATTTACATTGGAAATGTTGGAATACATCTGAAGTTTGTTTTGAGGGCTATGAAATCCACCTCCACAGCAACACAATAAAGACAGACAACAATGACCGTGAGAGCAATAATGCTCAAATTAGACTAAAAGAAGGCGAGAACAATTAAGATAAACTGTTCACTGTTTCCATATCACAAACATAAATAACTTTCACTCCTTGGATCGCATGCATGGTAATTCAAATACCAATATCCAGTTTATACTACTGTTGCAAAAAAGCATTCACTCTGCCTTGCCAAGAACTTATGAGCAGAAAACAGTCTTCTTTTTTTTTTTTTTCACTCATCCAAAGATTTATGCATTTATGTCTAGAATCCTACTTTCATTGATTCAGACAGCACTGGTTTGAGAAATTAGCCACTTTTATTGGCAATAATATAGGGTTAACCCCAGCCATTCTGACACGAAACATACACAATTCTCCTCTTCCCACAGCCACTCATTAGAACAATACAACATTTTTCATATAAATATTATTAATGCTTGAAATGCACATGAAAATTTTCTGAAGACAGAAGAAAACAAAAGATCTACTGTCTTAACTCAGTTGCTCTGGTAAGCCGAATATTTAGCACATGGGTTTTTGCTTCCCTACAGAAAGATGATATGAATGTTTGGCGTGAGTGGACACAAATTTCCCAATACTAATATCTAATCCAACTTTTTGAAATATCGAATTCTAGCCTGGCTCATTGATTTTCCTATATTTTGATATATGTTATAATATGTCTTGTGTTCATAATGAATGAAAGAAAAAAACATCTTTGAACCACCCCTAAAATTCAAACTGGAGAGTAGCTGTCCACACCCACAAAAGTTACTGTAGGGAATGAGTTAAAGGTCCTATAACAGTTTACTTACACAGTCTTCAATTTGGACAGGCGTTTGAAAACACCCAATGGAAGCTCTGTCAACTTGTTCTTGTTGATCTTCAAAGTTTCCAAGTGGGTCAAGTTGCTCAGGCTGCCTTGATCAAGAGCGGAAATCTGATTGTTGTTCAGTGTACTGATGAAAAAGACAAAACAGAGTACAACACATGAAAAAAATGATCATCTTTAAGTTCTGTCCAAATTTGATCTCAAATAATGATTTTAATTTGGGCCCACATTTCCCCCACAACAGAATGATGTGTTAAGTCTTAGAATGATATTAATTGGCTTAAAGCCAATAGTAAGTGAATAAACATGGGTTTTTTTAATTAGTTTTGTGTACCTCTAGGACAAAAAAGAGAAAAACACATGAAAAAAATCCTCATATTTTTTAAGTTCTGCACAAATTTGATCTTAAATAATGATTTGATTTTTTTAAGGCAACATTTTCCCCGTGACAGAGTCATGTGTTAGTCTTATTCATAATTATGTTGGCTTTAATTTAATACTATAAGTTCGTGCATAAACATGGATTTTATGTTAGTTTTGGGTGCCTCTAAACTTTTTTTCTGCTGCAAGAGCACATATTTATCTTAATAATAAGAAGAAGAAGACATATACACAGCATTTTTAAAGCACTCCATCCTTTAACAATCAGGTTCTAAGTTCTAATATACACAGTAAGTCTCCATTACAGAGCCAAGCTTCAGTGATCCATCAACTGACTTCCTTCACCATACCAGTTATCATAAAGCCAAACAAATTTAAACACAGGGCTAAACTACTTACAGGTAAGTCAACTTGCATCCTGCAGGGAAACTTCCATTCATGATACTCAGAATGAAGTTGTAACTCAGGTCCATTGACAAAAGTTCTGGCATTTGTTTCATGGCCGACAGCGGAATGGTAACAACATGGTTGTGGGTACTGGAAAGGTAAGGAAAAAAAGAACCTTCAGATAGCACAAAGTATTAAATACAGCACGGTTGCATGCATAGAAGAAACCGCAAATTTCTTGCCATTTTGAAAATATGACAAACATAAAAACAATGGGAATTTCAATAGCTGAATCACCTTTTCCCCATTTTTTCCCCACACTCAAGGCCCCACGTATTCTGATTGCGTGAGAATTTGTTCTAATGGGCATAATCAAGGGGCATTTGTAATCCTTTGGTGGATTTGGTGTAAATATACTGTAGAAATTACCAAAACATCAACTTTCATCCCCTTGAGTTCTTGTGGGGACTGCAGCCAGGTGATAAATTTCTGTGTATCACAGTGACTGGTGACAGTGTATAGGGTCTAGAGCCTACCATTTCAAATTAATTTGTGATTTTCATTTCTTTTGGGATGAGTAGATGAATAGGCAAGTACTGCAGATACTACACAACATTATTTTAGCTTTGAATATTCTTCTACTGTCGGTTTTATTGTATAGTATGGCACACAAGATTGGGGTATCTGCATGGCATGTAGTTTCCCACGCATTTAAACAACAATTCTCAATTACACAGGCAGAGCATATCTCAAAACAATCAAACTTATTTTTATAAACTAACCGATTTTATTTTATTAATGGCTTGTGTCCACACTCGAGAAGATATGAATGCCCCTTCCATAAATACAAGCCCTTTCTTTACTTTTCTTTACCACTGTTTGATCAGCTGTTTCTGTCTTATCAAAGTACAGATCGCCTGGGTTCAGCCGTTTCATATAAAGATCCTGTTCCTTATATGGAGGTTGACTTTTTTAACCAACAAAAAATATACCTTTGAATCAACCAGGTCATTATAACAAATCACCTGATCTTTTCTAAACCTGAAGAGTCTTTATTTTTGTATGGACCATGTTTTCCACTTCATAACATGTTAGTGGGTTTTTTTTATTTTTTTTTCTTCGTTCTTCTTTTTTTTTTTTTTAAGGACCGGTATTGAAATTACATTGAAATCCACCTGGATCTACAAAGTGTTTAAATGAGACCTGCCAGATGTCACAGAATTTTTCAAAAGATGTCTGCCTTTATAGTTGCCTAACAAAATACATGTTTGTATCTTTTGTCCCCCACAAAGAGTACTGCAATGAATTCCCAAGGGGGTGGGCGTGGGCGGACTAACCAACCCCTTCTAGAAACATTAAAACCATTTAGATGTCCAACAGTGCATTGCAGTGGTTAAACAATTCTTAGAAAAATGTCATAAAAGTCAGGCCTGACAGGCTTTCATAGCCATGGGTTGGTTTATGTTTTGTTTTTCTTTCTGCCAGGGAATTGGCACTAGCCTGGTGCTAAGGACATAATTGCTGGTATCAGTTTGGATAAACACAGCTGTAAATCTTGCACAATCCCTGTTTAAAACCTGCACACAACACTTATTGCACTTGCTGTAATGTTGTTTCTGCATAATCCAAGCTGTGATAAATGACATGCACTTTGCATACCATAAACCAGGGCTTCTCCAACTTGTGTTTTTCAGGAACCACACCGCACTGCAGTTCACATAACTGGCATATCAGTTGTGGTTTAGCCTAGTACAGTCAGTCAACATTATTATGAGAACAATCCTTAGTTGTTGTGAGTATTCAGGACCAACATTAAAATTAACAAATCCAAATTCATGGCTCTGATAATAATTTTTTTTTTTTACAGAAAACGATACAATAAAAATACACTTAAAAACCAGAAATTCATAAAATATGTGACCACTGCCCAAAGGTTCAGGACCCACGCCCAGCAATATATATATATATTTTTTTTTTATTATTATTATTTTTTGAAATAATAAACTAAAAATGCACTTCAGAACCAGAAATTAATCAACTATGTGACCACTGCCCATAGCTTCAGGTCCCACGCCCAAACACTTCGAGAGACTGTACATTAAACGGGGTGGAGACAAGGAGGGAAAAGGTGCCAAAAACAAATCTGCATGGAGGGTCATTTCACGATGCCTACAATATCTTGTTAACACGGGATACAAAGCTATCTAAGGTGCAATAAAAGGGTGGAGGGGTAGAAGGTTTAGATCCTTTCTACATTACCACTTCTGTCGGTGATTTACGGTTCAGATTCAATTAAACCCTATTGAAGTCCTGACTGGAAATAAAAGATGTGCCATGCAAACCGTAAATTTTGTCCTGCCACCAGGACCTGACCCTGTGAAGAGCCAGCCATATAACAACCTTTAAGTCTGGAGGTGCTAAGAAGTTGCTTGACAAACATGCTTAAACACAACTTGTTATGGGCAGTGGGGCCCATTCTATTTATCACATAACAGCCATTCCTGCATGTCTCCTGCAAAACACTGTGATATAAATGTACCCCCCCCCCCTAATGGTTTAGGCAGAGGACCGATTGGCCCAATACTCTATAAGAAATATACCATTTTTTTGTTCTGACATTTCAACAAGGCTCGATGTGGTGGGGAAAAATAGAATTATGACATGATAACCCCTAATACAATATGACAAAACAAATCATGAATAGAACAATATGTAGGTCTGTGATCCAGTTTCATCTCCAACAATTACTGAGGAGGGGCGAGGTGGCGAGGCGAACCAGAATAAACAGTTCTATGGTAGACACACTTTCGGTGCTCGGCCCCTCTTTGCAGCTGTGCTGTACATTATGCCACTTGGTGCTCTACGGCACTATCAATTGGTTTTGACAGCTCTGTACTATCAAGGTGGGCTCCGGAATAATTTAGCACTGCGCACAAGTCAAAGCTACACCTGTCCCGTCTGTACTAAAAGCTCTATAGTTATGTCATAACCCCGGCTGTTGTTTCGAGCTGATACCGGCTCTTCTCTTTCTCCCACTTCGAACCACCGTTTCTGTGTGTGAATTTACGTCCGGATTGCCTGGGCCCCACAAAACGCATGAAGATTTAGATTTCAATTTGGAGGGAGCCCTGAACAGAAGACAGACGTGGATAGAAAGCCTAGACATGCCTGGGTGTGAAAACCTGGATGGCTAAAGAATTGCAAAGGAAATGGGAAAGCGATTGATAGAGGATCGGTCGCCCAGTGCAAAGAGTTTTATGCCCTTCGCAAAGTGAGAAAACACAAATAATTACGGGCCACGGGGAAAAAGAACGGTGTTAAACCAAATGGGCGAGAATGCGCTTAACAGAGAATAAGAATGAGACTTTCACACAACAGAGTCCCCGGCTAAAGAAAGGAAAATAAAATCCCTTGAGGACAGACTCGAAATCCCTGAACCAAATAGACAGCAACTCAAGCGTGGAAGGGACAAAAGTTAGGAAATACATCGAAGCGCGCACAGATTTTCTCTCCCCCCTCTCGCCTTCACCTCCTTCTGTTGTGGTGACTAGCGCGAGCATGAAGCATAGTCCTCAGCCAGTTGGTAGCAGTCATAAACCGGACCAACTGAGGTTTTTATTATCGGTTGACAGCTGCGAAAGACGGGGGACGTGCACAGTCAGTTACCACCAACAAGTTACGTATCTCTCGCCCCCCTCTCCCCACCCCCCTGGGAGCCATGGGAAGGGGTGGACAACCCACCTGTTAACCTTTCACATTACATAGTTAAGCACAAAATCCTCCGTGTGGGCCAGCACAGGCAGAGATCGAAAGTCATCCAAAGTCCTCTGCGCTCAGACATTACCAATTAAAGGAACCGTGAACATGTTTAGGGAACAAAAAGATTGGAAAAAGTTTTATTATACTACAAAACAATCAGAGTCGGTCGAAAACGCTGGTCTTCGGGAATTTGTTTCCAATATTGCTGCATGTGTGGACATTTTGCAGCCCTTCAATTTTCCTTGGCTTTCTGAAGTGGCTTAGTCTGACATATTAAGAAAGGACGCGTTTAAACGTTAGATTACGTAAGATGGCAAATTGAAAAGATGATCGGCCCGGATTGGACGAGAGGACAGACAGATGTCGTAAAAGGGTAAGACGGAAGAATGTCGTAAAAGGATAAAACGAAGGGGTGTCTTACTAGAATGCCCGCCAACTGCCAACCGTGTGCACGTTGCGCACGTTAAAGATACCTTGGCAGTTGGAAATCGTAAAGAGCAGGCCGAAAGGCCGCTGCCCGGGCAAAATTGAAATTAATAGATTAAAATTTATCCATATCATCTTTCCCCCCCCCCCCCCCCGCCAGAACAAGAAACAATAAAACAAGTAAAGTGAGGTGTAAATGCCAAGGGCAGCGAACCTCCTAAAATAAAGACCTCAAATCAACCACGACATGGGGGCTCTGATAGCAGAACCTGGAGCAAAAGACACATACAACATTAGTGGAGGGAGAAGAGTCGCAAACTGGCGCTGCCTCTAGCTCTCTCTATCTCTCACGCACACACACACACACACACTCACACCTTAAATGGAAATAAAAACACGCCAAAGAGGAAATGCATACTGGTCTGGTGCACGATAAATGTGGCTCTACGACTATAGTGAAAACGCCTTTCCAAAGGTTGAGTTTGAGTTTGGGTTTATCGGTGCGTCAGCACGACAACGGCCACTTTAAGATCTATGCCTTTCAAAGTTTTTTTCATTGTCTTACTTTGGTCTTTCCAGAAGCTGGCCAGATGGCGAGACTGAATGTTTTAATGTTCAGTGTTAATTCTTGCGGTCAGAGTAAATAAATCCAGTGACAAATTGGTTGAAATTTGACACGCAGCAGGAAATGGATGTTCCATTCCACACCCAAATGCAGATGTACAGATTGAGGAGAGGGGAAAAAAAGCGTAAAAATTAAAATACACAAAGAACCCAAGATCATCGTGTTCTCATTTCTTTTTCTTTCTCAGCCAGCGAAGTTAGAAATAATTGCAATGAAATTCAAGCAGGAAAGACTTTTTGTTTTTTTTGTTTTTTTTTTTTACAGTCGGTATATTCTGACCTAACTGCAGGTGCGCTATACAAATATCTGACAAGTAAGCATGCCTTGTTTTCATAAGCGTTCGTTCATTCTCAACAATTCTGTTCGCATTCACTACAAGTCGATCCGCCCATTTGCTGCTCTGAATACCCTCCAAAAAACTATAGTTGTTTCGTTTGTTCGTGTTCTTCCAGCTTTTTAATCTTTCTTTATTTGTTCACATCACCTGACAATGGAACGAGAAAATACGTGGTCAAACTGAACTGGACATTTCGTTAAACGGAAATTGTGTTCTTTGGTGGCATTTCTTAATCGCGCAACGTTGAAACGAACTACTGAAGTGTTGTGGTTGTTGTTGTTTGTGAGTGAGCAGGGGGAGAGGGGGGTGGGTGTGTGTGATCATCGCTGAGAACGAAAAAAAAGAAACGGGGGCGGGGGTAAGAAGCCATTCTTAAAAGCATAATTTTCATCTGGCAGAAGGGGACAAAGATTAATTCGAATTTCCTTTATCATTTACGACCCGCTGTTGGTAAATGAAAGAAAGAAGCTATATCCCACCCGAACCTAAATGAAAACATGAATCTACACAGCTGCAGTAATGAATGCCCCTCGAGAATGTAATGAAAACTGAATGCCCGTTCATTACTGAAATAAAAAAACAAAGTAGATGGGCTTCACATAACATAATATGTAACGTCTTCCAACACGTGGCCGGCCTAGAAGTTGCTGGATAATTGGGCCATTTGAAAAAACATTTATTCGGAATTAATCACTGGAAGAAAAATCATACGATAGCTCGGTCCTTGGGGTTATACTGCGCAGAATAGAAAGGACAATTGTTAAAATGCTCATCTCAGTTACCAACCGGGGGGGGGGGGGGGGGGGGGAAATACAGCTGATGCTGAAAAGCGTTTCAAAATAACTGTAAAGAGGATATACTGGGGGGGGGGGGCGCCACAGGAAAGGACTTACAATTGAATTGGTTTACTGGCAGCAATCTTCGGGTTCTCACTCATCGTGCCGCTCATCCATTTCCAATCTGCGCCTCCCCCCCCCCCCTTACTTATCTCCTTCACTCTCCCGTCTGTAGCCCGCCCCCCCCCCATTTTTTTCCACATATTCGCTCCATCACCAATTCCTCCAGACACAAAGCTGACAGCCTCGATATGCCGACTAAACGAATGTCCAGTTTACACTAGAAACCTGTAGGAAATCCAATTACACCGACGCCTTCCAAAGACAAAAAAAAAAAAAGAGAGAGAAAGCGGTTTTGTTTTTGTTTTTCTTTCTTGTCTCAGGTCATCGTTCATAATTACTTAGTATTAACCAGAGACTTAGACATATTCACCATTCAATACTCACATTGTCAGCTCTGTGATGTTCAGTGGACTTGGAAACTGCGGGATCTCAGTCAGTTCGTTTGAGTCCAGTTTGCTGTGAAGAAAGTAAATGCGGCACAATTAATAATAGGGTACAACTTAAAGCAGATTGTAGATACAGAACACTACAATTAATTGTTGGGAAACAAAGTTCCGCAATAAATTTGATATGCATCAATAACAACCTTATAACATTGAATGGGTATTGTTAAAATGATCTGGGGGGCCTTGTGATGGTTAATATTATCTCTTGAGATGTTTGTCTGTTTCATCCTGTGGGTCTCGGGCACGTAAATATAGAAGGTTAAACTGTACAGAAAGAAGCTAGCTACAAACAAATTGTGGAAAGAGCAAAATGCGATAAGCAATTTGGACACTTTTAAAAAAAAATATTATTACAGTTATTTTGATAGTGTTCTATAATAAGATATTTATTATAAGGCGTAGATTGAATGAAATCTTTGTTTCCATAAGGAAAAGTGAAATTCCGGAGTTCGGTGGTTTATGGCCGTAGTGATAAGACCGCACATGGGGTGGAGGCACAGAATAGAGATACCACCAGAAGCGACAAAAGGCAGGAATACGTCATCAATTTTGACTAGCCTGTGCCATTTTGGATGACACCGACTGTTCGTAACGAGGCACGCGCGCAACGATGTTTAATGTAACATCAGCGAGTATGTATTAATTAGAGAGAGATCTCACTTCCGCCAAATCGCCAAACTTGGTCACGGTGGTAAAAAGAATTGAAAGAGACCGTCTTCACCAAAGACAATGTGCGTATCTATTTTACTGCGTTCTGCTCATATTTTTGGGTTAATTGAAACTATTTATAGCCGTTTGTAAGCTCTTACTCAACGTGTAACGGGTATTGTTTACCGCCTTTCAAGTCAAGTGAAGTTACATTCATCCCAAATCGCGGTGGGCATATTTCCTGTAGCCACAAAAACATTGACTCCTCTCGCTTCTGTTAGTTCCCTATTCTGTGGGTGGAGGTAATAAATTTGTGCACGTCGGAGTTTAGCGTATTTCTCATTTCCTTTCTCTTCCCTGGCCATGTCACATTGGTCTTCCCTACCATAAAACCAAAAGAGCCGAAACCATTTTTAAAAATATAGGGTGGTGTGACTTTTCAAAACTGCTGTTTCATATTTCTCGCTGTGACTCATGCTGCCGTGAATTTCAAAAGATAACCCGTATCATTTGAACCCATGGGCGTATTTTCCAATGTACATAATGTGATACAAAGACAAAGACTTGAGTACTGATAGGACATGCAGGGAGTCGTCCAATCTCGTACAACACGATAAAGCCCCGATACCCTGTGTCTCATACCCCGTGCCCGATATCCCGTGACACAAATAAAGCTGGTTACGCACCAGGAGCTCTACCGTTTCTGAACCGTCAATTCCGACCATACTTTTCAATATCGAGCTCTTATTAAGCTACCCAGGCAGGATCCATCGGTCAAATGCCAACAGTAGTGGTGAAAGACTGATACTTAACCTTCCTTGAGCTCAATGTGTCACACAGTAAACTTTCTGCTAGGTGATGACTTACGGAACGGTCATGTGACGATAATTATTTCCAATGTCGACTCTTAATAACCTAATGCCGCACAATTCGCCAGTCAATGGCAACCGGTCATGGTGAGCGACTGATGCATAACCATCTGGACCTATATCTCAAAGCGTTATAAATTTAATGCAAACTCATGGGCCCTTAGCAAAGAACAATCCTTTTGCCACACCATTACTTGCTTATGTGACATTCTTTGTATATGCACTTAAAATATATATTACACGTACATTAAGCAAATATCATGGCTGTGAACCTGCAGTTATAATGCATTTCAGACATATAATACTGCATAATTGATCACTTCTTTGTGGAGGGTCATGGTGTTCCGACACCTCGTAATAAAACAGACAGGGGCTTCAAGTATAATGAGCTCGGTAGGAACTATCTGAAAAGTTCCCCGGCTCCAATGACTCACTGTTATGTCACCCTACATTTTTTCCCCCGTGTTGCCCGTACACCATCAAAAGCCAGAGACCCTGGCACACTTTCGGCATCGGATGTTGGACGTGGTAATTTTCACCACTATGTGTGACCTGCAGTGCCGCTCACATTATGCCACAAACTACATGTAGCACCATATACGCGCAGTGCATAATAACACAATCCGAGCGATGCAGTGAGGGCAAACAAAATAGTTTCTGATGTTATGTCGTCTTTGTCACTAAACTAATAAAAAAAATTAAAAAAAAGAAATTCGTCCCGCTCATTGTTTATTAACTGCCCCCCCCCCCCAAGCTGTGGACTGAACAAGACGCCATTTCGGTATCAAGTAAGCAAATTAAGAGCTCTTCCCCGGGCCGGAGTAACACCACAATGAAATAATTATGTATCAATTGTTCCAGGCTCTAACTTCAATTGTTGGGATAGGATGAAGTAGCACAACACAAAGAAAATGCATTATCTTGACAATTTGCTCGGCCTTTACAAGTAGGTGTATTCTCATTTGCTGGGACAAAAGATTCTTATTGTTTTGGAGCTGACTTTAATCAACAAATCCAAGTCACATCGGGGTCAAATTTAAGAAGTTTATCTGCAAGCCAAGGCACTCTGTCACAGTAACCCACATTGATGAATATCTTTTAAACTAAACAAGTATGCGTCAATTTCCAAAGTTTTGTCTGGAACAACAGGTGTTTGACATTCTCCCGATTTTGAAACTTCATTGTGCAAAGCCCGGCGGCTACGGTAGACAAGAATCGGGGTACCGATGCTTTGTTGCCTTGTTATGTCTGATATTTGTGGTGGAAGAGCGGAAGGGGAAAGGCGGTGGAGATGATTGTGAGCGGGGAGAGGGCTTGGAGAAGGATCAGTGTTGCTATTTACCAGCCACCCATAGATTGTGCAAGGAACATGAGATTGCCAACGAGCTGCAAAAACTGGAAACACAATCGCTCACAAACCGAATTTACATTTTTAGTGTCCGAATCTAATCTATTAACACGAGCAATCAATTTTGGGATTGAATACCTGGTTACAGTGACCTAGACAACGGCAATTGATGCTTTATAGAGTAATTTGTCAATGTGTTCACAGTTGTTAATAAAAGGCCAATTAATTGCTTGCGACGGTAAATGAGAAATATTTGTGCTTTGGGTAAGATACGGGGGGAGGGGGGGGGGGAGGTGTGTGTGTGTGTCTCGCCGCTGTAAATATTTCTAAAAACTTGAAGTGCGCTCTTAATCTAGCCAATTTCATTCTTCAAGATACCCTTGTGTTTGTTTTATCTGTGAATAGAGATTCAAGACAAAGTTATACGGAGTAACGAACTCAATAATACAGAAAGATCGTAACAAATGTAGCAAGACTGGAGTACAAAATCCGAAAACACCTACATGTACTTTTCGTTTCCAAAATGTCGAGAACCAGAATTAGACAAATGTAATCAGCGCCCGCAACCTATAAATAAAATTTTAAGTGATTTTTAGGGTCTAATATAAATTTTAATTACTTATTCAGGGGAATTTTTCCTCCTTTTATTTTAATCTCCGGAAAAACGGATATAATACTAAAATTCTCATTCTGTTTATCTGTTTACACCATTAAATACGGAGCCATCTCCACACCAACGCTAACCAAACTTTTTGTGCGTTTTCTTTTCGGTATGAAGCCGTGCCTTTTGAACGGTTTATTGGCGCAATCAGGCCTCAGCTGGAATGAATGTTCGAGTCTAGGCAAGAAAACCTAGTCTCTCGACAGGTGACCGAACAAATCACATGGTCGTCTAGTAATAATCAATCTATTGTGGATGACATACTTGAAAGAGATTATAAATTATATTATGCGCAATACATGAAAAATAGTTGACCGGTGGCCTTGCCAAACTCAAGGCGCGCACGCACCCCCCATAGGCTTCAAGCTGTTCTAAATACAGGATCTGCATGTGCGGTTTATATCCTCTGCACAGGTGAACAGCTGGACTGTACAGTTTTCAACGAAGAAATCTCTGTGATTAGTCACCTCATCTCAATTACGTTAACAAATGAGCGAAAACAGGGATGCCAAGTCCCCTCCCATTTTGGGGAGGTGGAAGGAACGGGGTGAAAATTATTGACAACAAATGTACTGATGGATGTCTTTACACCTTGAAAGTATTTAAACCATGCCTTGATCTTTTCTTTTTCATAACCTTTCAAATTTTGTCCCTCATTTAATTTGCGTTTCCACAATACATTTTATTCTTTTATCCTTCTCCTCAAACATCCCATCCTTCAAAACTATTTATTTCTTATCCTTGGCCTCGGAATTTCATTATTGGGTGGTGGGGGGTCGCTCAGAAGAATTTCCGATGAAAATATTAGACTAAAATTTCTATTTCAGGCAAAACGGCCAATCATTACACGCTTCAGTTGTTTATCCTCTTGATTTTTGTGTGTTAACTTGGCTAAGATGGCAGTTTATAAACGAGTATCAGTGTCATGAGATGTCAAAAGACCCGTATGTGTGCGCGTTTATTGTTAGGTCTCTCTCTCTCTCTCTCCTGAAAGGCTAAAAGACCACTGATTCGGTTTGCCACCAGCTAATGCCTTTGGTTGTAAATCTTTATGAGATCAGACCCACGACAGACAGGTGGCTTTTGTTCTTGGACCTCAACAAACTGTCGTGACGTGTGCTCGACCTCACGTGCAACAAGTTTTCGTGGCATCCGGGTCCTCGAGATCTGGGTGATAGAGTAACTCATCATTACTGAAAGATAGGATATCTATTCTCTTGGTGACTCGGCCACCATATTCTTTACAATCTAAAACAATGTACGTTCAAGTCTTTAACCGACCTATATGGCGAGCGATCGAATTAAATAATGTTAATGCGCGCTTTCCTTATCTGGAGAACACTCTGAAATCGGAACCCCCCAGGGCGTTGCAATAATCTTATACAAATTTCAACGTCTTAACGGCGGCAACACTGATTAGTCAAGAGTATACAAACACATAGTTTTCAAGACATTAATGATAACTGCAGGACAGATTAAAGCTGCATTGTATTGGCCTGACACAAATTTCGTGAGTTCCCGCCTCTGTGTTCTCTCTCCTCATAAGGGGAGAAATCGCAACGCGCTCTACAAAGTAACCAATCATCTGACACGAACATAATTCAAATTTCTTACTCTGTGTCAGCAAACAATGAATGGCGCCCCATCACCTTCCACATATTCCCGTCTTTTTCTAATATTTAAAGTTAATATCTTTCGATGTTAAGCGCAGCACATCGCAGCATTTAGTTTGCTCATTGCGCCGGTTCTACAGTGTTCATAATGCACTCTACATTGTTAAGTGGTATGGTCTAACACCAAAACGTATGGTATACAACGAAGGTTCAAAGTACTAAAATGTCAACTGGAAATTCAAAAGCATACATTTCGGGATTTGGTACAACCTCAGATCAGATCACCTGCTTAGTCATCATTATCAGACTGATAGTTGACTGTTGTTTAATCTGATTAACTATGACCTGAAGTGACAACCATGTCCTGATAAAGTGCATCAACATCTGACGGTTGTTATCTGCTGAAATGTCTGGGAGAGCCACAAGGGAAGCAACTGCAACTTGTGCAGGCAACTGTCCTTGGCCTGCTACTTATGTGTTTTTAAACAACACCCTCTCCAGCAGAGAAGGTGTCAACTTGTCACGACTCACGATGACTTCAAAAGTGTTTCCTTAAAAACGCGCAATTCCTGGAGTGCGCTTGAAATGGACGGCGGGGGGGGGGGTGGGGGGGGCACAAGGCGACTTCACGTGGACAAGATACCAAGAAAAGAACTTTACAGCCACAACCGGCAAAGCGATTGGATAAGGGCTCTTCTCTGATTGTCATAAATTTAAATCTCATGCAGCCGGTAATCTGTAATCTGCTTAATCCCTTGGCAACTGTCAAAAAACCTTATCTACTCTTAGGGAATCAGGAAACAGTTTTTCTTGTGTTGTTTTTTTTTCCCCACTACTTCAAACTCGTAAGAGTATGAGATTCAAAGTGTCTGAATAAGTGCCTTAAAAATAATCATCTCCATCCACTGATGAAAGCATAACAATAGTAACAGAACTGGGTCAGCTGTCCGGCTAATCTCTTATGGAATTTCCTCTTGGCAACACCGACCAAGTTTGCTGACAGGGATCTCACGGATTCGAGGTTCAGTTTTCTAACAAATCCTGATTTTGAACATCAAAGTTAGGGCAAGTTGTTATAACTGTGTAATAGGCTACTGCCAGAAAAAATCTGACAAGACAATTACATAACACGACACAAAATAATGTTCACAGTGCGGACAAGAATTAAGAACGCCGGTCTGTTGCACAACCAAGTATACATAATATGCACTTTTCCTTGTCGCCCGAACTTTACATAACTTTTTGTGCACACAGGTAAAAATAAATTGAGCGGTTCTGGTTAATTGAATTCCGACTCCAAACGGAGAACAGCGATGTAACTTTAAACTGTCGCGATTCTTGGGAATGAAGGGTTTACTGTATAATCTGGTAAACAATAACAGCTTTCTTACAAATAAAAACTACAAAGTCTTGTCGCTGTGGCTTCAATTAACCACTTCACTCTCCAAAATGAGTTACACGCATTTGGGGAGGAGATTATGGAAGGAACAGCATCAAAGTGTGAAAAGGTAAACAAAACAAAGCAAAACAAAATTAAAATTTTAAAGTGCACAAATCAGAAAATATGAGACACCGCACGGCCAATTAGGCAAGTTCTGAACAACCTCTTTAAAAGCTGTTACTCCCATAAGCTCATAAAAGGCATAATTAGTCTTTATCTTCTTTTTTCTTTATTTTGGATCTGGGGTGTTTCAGTTTTAAATCTTCACGTTTCAGTTCTGAATTTGCATCGCAAGATAAGCAATCTTCCCAGTAATTCGACCGCTTAACTCGGGTGCTAAAGAACCCGAGTTCAAATCCCGCCGGAGGCGGTGGGCAAATCTTAACTTATTTCTCAAGGTGTTTATGTGTATAAGGCATTTGCTCGCCAGCGGCCTGACTGGGGTCTAAAGCCCATCTCCAATGCAATAGCATCATTAAGCTGAAAGGGGGCTTGCCCCCCCCCCCCCTCTAAATTCACTTTCTGGGGTTAACTGAGCATGTCTGGCCCATCTGGCAAATGACAAAAGAAAAAAAAAATTGTCCGTGCCACACATAAACACACAAAAATTACACATCAGCGACTGCACTGGTCGTGACAATGCTCAACAAACTGACACAGGGACAAAAAAAAAAAAGCTGCCACAGAAACAGAATGATTTACATATAGATCTCTCAGGAGCGCCAAACATTGGAAATCCCGAGGACAAATCCAATCTTTCTCACATTCACATGGGGCCGAGTTAGTGAGTGGCACTGTCATGCTTCCATTCATACCCTACATACAATTTACCGAGATTCCTGTCGATGTTGTTGTGATTGACCAAATTTTCTCCCGATTTCGCATCACTACTGTCTGGACGCATGTCTACATGAGGTGGGTCGTAAGTGCAGAACCTTGTAAAGGATCTGTTCTAACTTTTATTTCTATTTGTTTGTTTTGAAATCACACAAACAAAACTGCTTGTTCTGGGAAGGGAGTGGACGAGAAGGGGTTTGGGGAGAGAAAGGGGGTACACAGACTGACAGACAGGCGGGCTGACAGTCAAAAATTGGCAAAAACAAAAAAGTTCAATTTTTTACTTTGCTTTTTAAGCCTTGCTGCGATCCCCCAATTTTTCTGAGGTTTTTATACTATTTAGGCAGGTTGACAGGCAGACAGACAGTTTCAATACAGTTTGGTCCTACTTACAGCGTTTTCAGGGCTGTCAAGTCTCTGAACACCGAGCCATTGATCGTCTTGATGTTGTTCTTACTCAAATCCCTGTGGAATAAAAAAAAATTATTAAAAATGGAGAAAAAATTCGTTAGTGTCAGAAATACGAATGGTAACAAGCCATATGAATTTATGATGGACAAAATGTGAGACAGACAACACATAATCTGAGGGCAAAGTCCAATGTCCTTCAGGCAATATTATGACAGATACATACACACGCAAAAATGTTATTTTGTCAAGCTGTTTTAGTTTTAATCCCAATTAAAACTGTTGTCAAAACTTAACGGTTACTACGGGAGACAGGAGCGGAGAGATGTTTTCTCTCCACTTAAATTATGTTTGTTGGCTATAATGATTTAAATCAGTGATGTTAAGTTTCTGAACGAGAAACATCACAGACAAAAGTATGATAAAAGTGGTCTAAGTGATGAGATTCTTGTCCCAGTGCTCTTCGAGAATGTTTCTGTCCTGTGGTCTCACCATCAAATCTGTGTATATTTTTTATCTTGCGCATAATGGGTTAAACTAGGAAGTTTTCTGGGGTGAAAAGAAAAAAAGGTAACGATCTTTTCAAGTTGTGGCTAGAGCACCAGAACGAACGATGGCACCAAAACTATTCAAAGAAATTGCCGCATCGTTTCCGAGTGAGCATGTCTGCCAAGGCAGGTCGGAAAACCACAACAAGACAGTAGACAGCGTCCTGAGACGAATGTTTGCGAGAGGTGGCGCGCCATTAGGAAATGGGAGTTGAAGTGTGGGCATATTTACAGGGAATAAATTACCGTTTGAAGAGGTCCACTGGCTTCCCCTCACCCCCTACAACTGGTCAGGACAAGAGATGAGGATAAATGACGAGTGCCGGTTTTCAAGAATGTAACGGCGACATGGAGCCAGATGAACGTGTATACAACACCATGAGCCCAATGAAACATGCAAAGTTGGGGCATTTCATAAATTTCGTACAGCGTAACACTTTTCCGCTCCCACTTTCCACAATTGCTATGTTGTGTTGCAGTTTGCTGATGTTGTTTATTTAGGAAAGTTCCGTGATTGAAAAAAAAATGTTCCGATTTTTTTTAACCGAAGAGGGCACATCAGATTTCACAAAGAAATGCGTCTCTAGACTTGCTTCAAGGGCAGCCGGATATACAGTTTGCTTGGGGGGTCTTAAGATTTGCCATTGGACACTGTGCTTTTGCCATTCAATGGAAATGGCGGGCCCCATCATCGTAATTACAATACATTTCCACAAACGCCAGCGGCGAAACACTTAATCACTACAAGTTGTCTCTGAAAGTATCTATTTCACAGCAAATTTAACGTCACAGCTTTTCATCACATTTTTATACGCCGTTGTGACACGCTCTACAGATCTACCACAGCCAATCCATTTTGTTTTGCAGGTGGCTGGTGGGCTCTACCTGTAGGGTCTCCCGACCTCCTGTCCTATCGTTCTGTTCTATTTCCTCTATAGGCTTGCCTTTCTCTAGCCCAATATGGCCGTTATCATGTCGACGTGCTTTCTCCAAACTCAAACTCGAAATCTCCGTTTTGTTTTCGCGTTCCCGGCTTTTAGCGGTAGCGTGTCCTCGTCAAACACTTACCTGATTGACGACACTGTGGAAATTCCCGCTGAGCTAGAGACCCCGCACCAAAAACTAAATCAAAATTGCCTCACATGGAGTCACACCTCCACGCTGCCCGTTCCGATATCTTTTTCCTGTACGGTAAACCACCGGGGCCTTGTCATAAGAGCATCCCGGAAATCACAATATACCGTGCATCAGGCAGCTCTAGAAAACAAATCGAGGGATTGCGGCCTGTGGTTACATAAGAAGCACAAAAAAAAAAGGGGGGGGGGGTGGCATAAAGAGCGAGGCTTAGGTGGCTCACGTCTAAACACCGCCTAAGAAATGGAATTGATTGAGAGATTTATGTGCGCGTCGTTTAAGCAATAGCAAATGTATTGGGAATGAAAGGAAAAAAAATATTTGGCAAGAATGGATGGGAAAGAAAGAACAAGAAAAGGACATTAGAAGAATTCTGAAGATGTCTAATAATGAAAGAAGTTTAATAGTTTCAGTTTGCGACCAAGCGGCAAATTCGCTTTATTCTGGAATTGGATTCTCTTGCATGTCTTAAACCAAAAAAACCTGAGCTAAGCCTCAAACTGTCTTATTGACCAATTATTGCATAGAGAATTACTGGACATTCCACAACATGACAGGAGGAGAAGGTAAATTCTTTTTCCCTTTCTCCTCTCGGCAGATTTTTCTTCGCTCCCATGCATCTAGCATTGACACTTTTTTTATGTCTTCCCCCTCCCTCCAATTGACACAACTACCCAGACACGCGCAAATGAGCTGCATGCTAGTGCCCGGGCGATTATCAGGAGCAATGTATTCGATTAAGACCAGATCATAAAATAATACTTGCAAGCAATCACATCGCTCTTTGTGTGGCCACAAAATTTAGGGTTTTGTTGTTTCCTCTACTGGTTACTACCATGTACTAACAAATCATTTTCTTCAATTCCTCCGTGTTATGGGTAACGCTGTATCTAAAAGATCCACAAAGGATAGTTGACACATTTTTAATCGCAGGAAAGAATACGTGTTCTGGTGATATATACGTCAAGTCAATCCAAAGTGTTTTACAATATCAATGGCAATAAAAAAAAAATGGAACAATTCCAGAAAAGCCAATTATTCAGATAGTGCACAGATCTCCATTACAATCGTTTCCGGGCGTACGGCCATGGCTGGGAGCATTAGGTACATCTAATGTGACAAAACCAGGATCAATTTTAAGCGCATTCCAATACAAATCTCTGCCAGCGATAAAAGGAACAATTCAACGATGGACTACTTTTCAAGTCGTACTTCGATTTCCACTGGGAATGTTTCCATTCGCATTCGGCCATGCCTGAAAAACATTATTTTCTTACTTAGTTACCACAAGTAACGTCAGGTTTAAATATATTACAGCATCAATGACTGCAATATATGGAATAATGCGATGAACACAAACTTTGGAGACCGTATCGAATTATCTGCTGTTTCCAGCCTGGATTCGGCCACAGCTGAGAGCCGCTGTTTGATAAGTTGACTGATACTGGGTAAATATGGACTGTTGACTCTTGGCCAACACGGAATATGAATTCTGTCAAGAGTCGGCACTTGAAGGTGTCCCCCAGCTTTACAGGCAAGGAAATCCAGAATGGTTAGGATGCAGATACTTTGGGTCATATTTGCAAGCGTCTGGTTACAGCTACTTGTAACCGACTTGATCTGGGGTGCTTTTTGGCACATACTACCAGAGAATGGGATTCCGACTAACTTCCGAGCCCTGCTGAATGCTGGGGTCTGTACCACCGAGAAAAAACGTAAGACCGCAGAACATGATTTTGAGCAAAAATTAATGTTATGATAAACTTTCGAATGTCATTCATCCAAACGGGGGTGCGTTGCGACGCCAGTTAATGTTTTCTGGACAACGGGTGGATTTTAATGATGGAGACACCGAGCATTTTGAGGTGTGTACTTTTATTTCGGCGGGGGTCCTACATTCTGACTTTCGGCTTTTTCACTACGGGTGGCAGAGTTGACCAAAGCATACCCACAAGACCATGTTCACTAACAGTCTAGTGTCGTGTCCAGGAAAGGGGATGAGAGATCAAGAAATATACAAAAATGAATAATTATTAAGACAGGCGGTGGTTCTCAAAAGCCCCAGCCTGCCAGCCTCACACAAGCCCGGTTAAAGGAAGAAGCGACAGATAAACAGACACTGATAAACGAGTGAGTGGTGCACGTTCACACCCTGCAGGTGCTTATTCTCAGTCTTGGGAGAAAAGTTCAGAGGGGGGGGGGGTGCAAGGGCATCTGCAGTGTGAGTGAATGTAAGTAAGCTGCCTTTATAATGAGCAATCGTCCATTCTCCCCTGGCTTAATTTTTCTCAACAACTCCTGATCCCCCATGGAGTATTACAATGGTGCAAACGTGTACAAACAACACCTACATCAGAGAACAGAAAGGTTATGTCCAAGTATTGCGCGCGGGGGAAGAGAAGAAGGAGAAGAGGTATGTACAAAGAACAAATAATTATCATTAATTCCCAGCAATAGCAATACTTAATCCAGTGGTTCGAATGACGATACAGTTCGCGAGGGTTACTTCATCTCAACCCCCAATCCGTCCCCCACTCCCCCCTTATCAATACACCATCCTGACTTGTGACAAGACGAAAGGTGTGACGCGCCAGAACCAGGTACATTATTTCAAAGAAACGCATCGTGATTGCCTCCGAGATCTGTTGCACCGCCAACCAAATTGCTAGCGATATCATCTGGAATTCTGTCTCTACGGCTCTGATATCGCTGCTTCTAGTGGGACAAGCCTCGGGAACAATAGCCGGCTCAAGCATGTCATCTCAGTTTTCCAGTGTGGAAATGTGACCCGTGCGCCTGCGGGTTGCGGGCGTCGGCAACCTGTGACAAACTCTAGTGATGGAGCCAGCATTTGGACAAGTATTCCCTTAAGCCGGTCAGACAAATTGGCCAACCCAATCAGGCAGTTCATCAGCTGCTGGCGGTCCTGACCTGGTGGTGTTTTCACACCCTTTACATTTCTTGTCAACATTGCAGCATTTTTGCATACACTACCTTTTCTCAATCAATTTTTTTTTTCTTAATGTCCTCATTGAGGTCTTCCGTGGACGCTCAGATACTATACAGGGACTGCCTAATGTTTACAACACGTACAAAATGCTTTCAATTAAGCAAAAATAATCTGCACAAATCCATACATGTGAAATCAGGATAGACGTAGAAGGCGTATTCAGGTTTCTGTGCAGTTTACAAAATGTTGCCGTATTAACAATGTCAACTCTTCCGGGAGTGTCACCTAAGGAACAACTGCCCCAAAAGTCCAGATCTGGGTGGCTTTGAAACTGCCAATCAAACTCAGTTCAACTTAAAACGATCAGCATTCTTGAAGAGAAAAGAGAAGAAAACACGGGAGGAAAACATCTTGCCAGCCACACTTTAACTGCGTGGTCTTCAACAGTCTACTCCACGTATCTATTTCATATTGGTTCCTCCACACACCCCAGATATTATGGCTTATGTATTTCACAGGGAGAATTTTCTCTTTCTCTCCTTTTTATTTTTCAACTTTTCTCAACGCCTCCAAGCCTCCCCCCCCCCCCCCCCAGCTTTCTTTTCCTCAAAAGCTCACTACCTCTGTCTGGCCTCGGGCTTCGCTCATTTTTCCACCGAATCCCTTCCAAGAGTCGAGCGCTGCTCCCCATGCGTGCACGTGGAAAATCCATCATAAACTGAATGAGTAAACCATCTATTGGCAGCCTTGTACTTTTTTATGTAGCACATTTTCGGCCAAGCAGAACCACGGGGTGTGCGAGAACCCGGGGAAACATTCTTGCCAAGCCAAGCCTGGTTTTGCGCTCAGTGAACAGCGTCTAATACGCTAGACCCAACTGGCGATAACTTGACTTTTCCTTTATAATCCAGCAAATAAAACGGGATCGGGAGGGGGGTGGTATTGGGGGAGAGAGGTAAGCCAAGGGGAGATTTTAGGCAGAGGTATGAAAAGGCACGACTGAAAGAAAGACAGAAAGAAAGTTTGAAATTTAAAAAAAAAAAAAAATTGCACGGAAAAGACTATTAAAAAACGGGGGTTGGTAGATGTGTCAGTGGGGGGAGGAGGGGTGGACGTGAGATTCCAGTTAATTGCAAATATCAGATTTACAAGAAAGAGAGAATACAATATTTCGCACTTTGCTTTAAAAAAAATGTCGTCCCTAAGAATCGAACCGCAAAAAAAAAAACAAAAAAACTTGATATTTAAAATAAACAAGGAAATGGCAGAGGACAGACTGGAGCGACAAAGTGAGGAAAGAAAGAAAGAAAGAAAAGTCCCAAATCCTACAAACAAACGGAATCTGCCGTTTCACGTGAGTGCCAAATACAAACACAAACAAAGACGTTTAAAACAAAAACCAGAAAGGAAGGGGGGGGGTGACAAGGGACGCATAACTTATGCTGCCGTGCCATGCCAGGCCCAAGAGTTGTTAGTGCGTAGTTACTGCAGTACACGGGACACTCTCTGTCGACCCCTGTGTTTGCTCAACGTGAGTCGGCATGGGGTTAAGCAGCAGCCTTACCCATTGCGTGAATGAAACAAAACAGTTGTACTTACCCGATGATTATAAAACATAGCACCAAAAAATTTGAAATCCGTTTCTCATTCATGGTAGAGTTTGTACTTTGTGTGATATCAAAGCCCCATTGATATTTCAAGTTCTAATGTCGAAAGTGCACTTTGGAAAGTGGCAAATTTGCACCAGGCTGACTGACTCTCTCTCTCTCTATCTATCTATCTTTCTCTCCCCCTCTCTCGCCTTCTTCAGTCTGATAATATTAAATCACTACACTGGCCTCTGCATATTTTCCCATAAATTTCCAACCGTGCACTATACTGTAATGGCCTATCCCTATGTTTTGACATATTCATCAATGACAAAGTGAGAAAAATGGCAATTTTAAGAAATGGGCGGGGGAGAGAATACTAATAAGATATGTATGAAAAAAAGAGTGGGGGTGAGAGACAGACAGACAGAAACAGAGTTTCAGAAAAACGACTGTTTTGCTGACTACGTTAGGGAATGTACAGAGATGAAGGGAGGTTGGGTGTGTGGAGAGAGAGAGAGAGAGAGAGAGAGAGAGAGAGAGAGAGAGAGAGAGAGAGAGAGAGAGAGAGAGAGAGAGAGAGAGAGAGAGAGAGAGAGAGAGAGAGAGAGAGAGAGAGAGAGAGAAAGAAAGAAAGAGCGAGAGAGAGAGAGAGAGAGAACTTGAAGCCCAGGTTTGAGATGTCGATTCTGTAGCAGAGAGAGTGTAAAATGTAGATGCGCCGGTGCGAAGTGAATCAGTGAATCAGGCAAAAACAAACGCTTGAGCCGAGCACCCGCCAGCATTATAGCGAGAAATGTTAAGTACTTTCAGGTGTTAGATACCGGTAATTAGGGAGGGGGACTGTGGAGGAACTCCAGATAATAAGCAGTGTGAAAGGAGAACGCTCGTGTTTGAAGCCAGCACAAATTGGTGAGGAGACGCGGTGAGAATCAAAGTAAACTGAGGTGTTGGCCCTCTCGAATTCTTCAGCAGATAAATTATGGCGTAATCTAAAGCTCCTTTTTTTTTTCCCCCAAAAATCGCTGGGGAAAAAATTACTAAAAACAAAATTATTTAAAGAAGAAAGGGGGCGGGGGAGGGGGGCGAAGCTAGATGATGTCGTTTTCTCCGTCTTTCAAGTCATTATAAAATCATCATAAGGCAAGGATTTTTAGCACTCAGAAAATGAACTTTTTGTTTTTCATTTTTTGTTTAGCGGAATACATGAATATTCATCTATCCAACATCCACTTACTAAGCTGGTCTTCGTAATTTAAAAATTTAAAAAATTTGAAAAGTGCCTCAGGTTCGTCTTGACAGTAATCGTAAAAAAAAGGTAACCCTTTTGATCTTCTGTTCCAAACACCCTCGATTCTCTTCCCTCCTCCTTGCTAGAGATGGATTATGTCTTTAATCCTTTCGATCTCATGTGCCTCTCGCGGTCAATAATGAAAAGAGTGAAACTCGGTCTTAGCTCTAGTTCAGACTCAGGTTTCTACTCCGAGAGTGACTACAACTACGAGTGCCAGCACAAACCCCCAACCAAACTGCACGCGTGTGTCTAGCGTTCCGGAACACTGGGGTTGATTTCAAAGACTTGTTTAAAACTATGATATTTGCAGCAGATGCGTGTTACAGGGTCAAAGACTTGGTTGCAAACCCTCCTCTCCCGTCCCGTTTCTCTTTTCTTCTCCGTGACCTCTCGCTGCAAATTTACACCAATGGCTTCGTCTATGGTGTAACAACCTTAACAACGCTGAAAACGGATCGGGGGGAAAAACCCCCAAAACAACAACTGTCATTCCACCGCTGCCCAAAAAAAAGAAAAGGAAGGAGGGGGGGGGGGGGGGGGGAAACACCAATGTGTACAAATATTTTGTTCCAACATCAATTATGAAGTTCAACAAGGGAGTAATAGTAAAAAATATATCGAGTTTGCGTGGCTCGGATCGGGCCATCAATAAACAGGAACATACGGGCCATATTTATGGATGTTACCCGTATACACTGAAAACGAGAGAAAAATGGCGTAATAGGGTGCCGTGAATACTGAGCTCCCTGAGGCAGCAGAGCATACTCTGAAGTGGCACAGCCCGTGGGCAGGTGAGCCCCTCTGAGAAACTCTAATGAAAAGCCAGCGCCTTGTTCCTGGAGTCGGGCTCCTTTGTCGATGGGGATTAGCAGCGACACCTCGAGGTGTGAGACTTGCTCCGTCAACCAAGTGGTCCGCGATAAACTAAGAGGATTGCTGACACACGGGATTAACGCTCCCTCCCCAAAACACATTTTCTCACACGTTCTCTACCGATACCACCCCCGCCCCATAAGTCCCCATCCACAAACTCTAGGCATAACCCTGGCCTGGAGCTAAACCCTCTCCCTCTCTGTACATAAAGCTTTAAAAAAAAAAAACTGGAGCGGTAAAGGGTGGCCCGGGGGGGGGGGGGCTTTTGCGGGAAGGGGAGAGAAACGATGCAGATATGGGCATGACGGGGCAACAGAGAAAAAAGAAACAGAAATACGGGCAATTTTCATAATAAGAGCAAAGTAAATTGTGGCAGTCGCTCCTCCCTTAGGCATCGTCACTGACATCAGCGTATTAAATCTGAAATTAAGGTTAGACTATCCTCTGCATTTCCCAATCTTTATGTGCTGATTTATAAGTTTCAATGTTCCGTTGGGAGGCAACTTCGGACTGAATTTTCTAAGACTTCTCATAAAAGTCTGGCCCGAACAAAAACACTGCGGCTATAGGGACACGCGCGAGTACCCTGCCTCTATTCGACTTGGGATTTAATATTTTAAGCCTAAAGATCGTGAAAGAAATGGCGTATAATGGCATTCCATATGCTACACCTCACACCCAATCCAATACTTTACTGCAGTATAAACACGGGTACTATGGGAGTATGCACGGGAGAGGGTGGGAAAGGGGGGTTAAGGAGAACAGTCAATACTAGAACAAGACGCCGTCTGAATAGCTTGGTTGACAAGTAGTCCAATAAATACTGGCATAGCACAAGAGCCCGGCACCCGACGGGCGAACACGGCGCTTGTCTGAATTGTGGGGACAATGCCTGGACTTTCAATGGTGTGCCCCAAGTTAGGGGGAGAATTTCCTACACTTCACGCCCCGGGTGCGATAAGCTTGTGCCTTCCAACACGGCTATCTCGAACCAGATAATACCTAGTTGGGATTAGTAAGTTTGTCCTGCCCTGAACAAACCGCGTTGTGTAAATAAACCGATGGTAAAAATTCTCCAAGTCGGACGGGCTAAAACCCACCCAAAGGTGACAAGAAGTGACACGCGGTTAGGACCTCTGGCCCAATGAAGACCCCCATCTCCCTCTTCCCCCTTACATTTCGTTCACCGATGATACAGAACAGGGCTGAAAAATAAACTGAACAGCACCAGTCATCCAATTTCTTCACACCGCAAAATCCTGACGCGCGAGGACCAATTTCATTGAACGTATATGGTTATTCATTCCATGAGCAAGGCTGTGGCACTCACTACAGCTGATTCCATGATATCTTCTACCTATTCCTATTTTTTGGGTGACAATTTAATAATGTCTGAACTTCACTAATTCACTTGTCAACGCCAAATAAAGGGGGGGGGGCATAAAGCATGGCTGGATAACAACTGTGCAAGATGTAGGATTCATCTATATTATCAAGGAACCATGAGGGAAAAGTGAAAGTTTGTGCAGACGCAATACTAACACTATGTGGGATATATAATAATAAACATACAAATAAATGTATTTTCAATTTCAATCGGTAACTAATCAACGAGTGTGTGCATGTGTGTGTTTGGGGGGGGGGGCAGAGAAGATGGTTACGGTAAGCTGTAAAGTTATTATCAGAGCTGTGTTTAATAAAAATGATTCTATATTGCATCAGAATTACCTGGGCCGAGAGAAACTTTCAGTGTGGACTTCGAAAATAGAATTCGAAAACTCATTAATTCCACAAAGAATGCCGATATCGACG
This sequence comes from Onchidella celtica, assembly GCA_963931925.1. Taxonomy (NCBI): domain Eukaryota; kingdom Metazoa; phylum Mollusca; class Gastropoda; order Systellommatophora; family Onchidiidae; genus Onchidella; species Onchidella celtica. The sequence continues at coordinate 40,282,661 of OZ007572.1, read as the reverse complement.
GCGTCTGTTTTAAGTATAGAAAATAATGTGTACGATACCCGATCTACAGCGGTGGAAGAACGGAGAAGGAACGCCAAAACTGCCCAGGGCTAAAACCCCATGTTTATAACGAGGTTCCGGCTGAACCTGGAAGACCCAATGAAAGTTAAAAAAAACAAGCTGCGCATAACATCTTATCTGCATTTCCACCTCGCCACCTTTCCTTCCAATAAACTTGTAGCAGGCCCAGTCTGATAGCTAGGTGCTAAAACAAGCCAGGTTTTGGCCATGGGGCGCCCCCCGCTACCATGCGATTGCTTCCCTTGACTAGTTGTGTTGGGTATTCTTCTCTTCGGGTTTGATAAATCTAAACCAGGCTTTACACCTGAGACCAATAGAACACTGTTAATCATCTGCACAGGTGAGGCTTGACAAATAACCCCCTCCTTCCCTCCCCCGAAAGCCAGAGCAAACAACAGTTTGATTTACAAGGCCCGAAACCCACTCGCATTTTCCCCCCTTTCCTTTCTTTATCGGACATCTCGTTGTACCGGTGATTCTGTCCCCTTGACCATTTTCACTATGGGGTCAACCACTTGCGGAGGGAACGGGCTATGGTTTCTTGTGAAGCCAATAAATTCTGATATCCTGACAAGCCCCTGGGTCGAGGATTCTGATATCTCACCCTTTGTCTTCTTACAACTTCAGGGGATTAAATGTTGTAGTTACAGTAAGACAAGTGTTCCGACTTCGGATTTTAACACGCGGACACACTGTGTCCCCTTCCTAAACAAGTCAAATCTGAGAAGAAAGTTTTCCCATCTTTAAAACCTGGGTTAGGACTAGGAGGCGCCTATGTGATGCGCGACAGCTTACAGCCTTATTTACATTTCATTACGTTGAACGTTTCCAGTCCCTGAGAGCGGTTTCTAAAGCTGAGATTGGATGTTATGTCGATCTCCTTTTTTTTTTTTCCTCTTTAGTGGCCAATCGTATTTCCATCTTACCCTCCCCTTGTAAAAGAGCCGATTCTCTGGCCAAGTATCCATTCTTTGTTATTCAATAATCTCTCCACGAAGACCGTCATTAAACTGAATGACTAAATACGTCAAGCTTTCTTCGCATCGTGTTTTGTTTTTTGTTTGTTTGTTTTTATTTTACAAATCATTTCAGTTTTACAACTGCGGTTAGGACGCCCTAAAATACAAATTAAATGTAAGAAAACCCCTTAGATATAAAAGTAAATTTAATAAATATGGGTAAAAAGAAAACTTCAACTTCAGCTAAACATAAATATTTCGCTACAGCAGCATGCAATTCTCAATTTTCTTTTTTAATTTGTCCACAAGCCAACCACACGCTCCATTTCTCCACCAGTAGTTCCACATAACCGACGAAAATGCATAAAGCATGTGCGCGTTTCGGCATAAACTAATAAACCCAAAATGTCTGGTGGTCAAAGGTGGAAGCGCTTCAAATCTTGAAACCTCTTTACACGGCATCTGAAGTTTTCCGACGCTAAGAAAACCAAGGGGCGAGAAGGGGGAATTAGCGCAGACTTTTGCCTCCTCTCATAAAACTATCAATGGCGCCACTGCTACTTGCCTCGTCTGAAATAACAAATTTTTAGTCATTCATCCCGCTGCAAAAAATATATTTAATCTTTATTGCGTTAAAACGCGTTCTGCTGGTGAGCGCCCTCAACCCTCATTAATCCTGAGCCTCTTTGTCACACGCTGAAGTTCAACTCCTTCCCCTGGTTTTTAAAGAATAAGCGATGGCTGTAAAATCCCACTTAACTTCCCCGGCTTCATCGATTCCTATCCTGATAATATGACGTTTTATTATTCTTTTTTCACTAAATGTTTCCGTGTGGATGAAAAAATTAAATCGAGTTGGAATAATAATAGCAGATCCCACCCGTCCCTTTCACAGCTTCCAGTATACACATCTATCTTAGCACTGACAAAAAGCAAAACGGGCAGGCAATAAGGAAGGTTGCTAATTAGCTGACAGAATTTCTTAACTATATAAAGATATTTCTCAGAGCCTGGTAGAGCCCCATTTCTCATTCTCTATTGGCATGCCTTTAGTTATTTTCTCACATCAAAATTTGACATGTTTACATGTTGTGCTTCTAATCCCAGTTTTTAATTGCAAGACCAAAAATCTGAAGGATTACAAAAAAAATCAGCATTAAAGCTTCTTGCAGGCTCAAAGAAATGCGAACGACCACGGATACCATTCCGCAGCATTATTAGTCGTTTAATCTTCTTACTAAAATATTTGCTCACTAATACTAACACTAAGACGGCTGATGCACACGTCCCTCATAGTATAGCTTAAGCCACCGTCATCTTTTCATGGCGCTTGCTCAACTTTTGTCTGTATCTTTCCATTTTGGGTCTGTTATTTTCGGGTAGCTCCAGCCGTTCCCTTCCCACCCCTAGTCAAGCGCGACTGAAGGCCCCCACTGAATGTATGTCTTTTGTGCCTTTAAGGCTCCTCCGTTCACACCCCTACTCCTCTCCCTGCTCCAATCTTCTCCTTCTCGTTCTTTCCATCTAACGTCTAAGGCCCATTACTGTATTATCTGGATGAAGTAGTCTGCGCCTCGGTATTTTTATTCATTTCGGGGGCTCTTCACTCTTTCACACGCTATCCATTCAAATTCTCAGCCGCTACTGCTATAAAAGAAAGGTGGAGAACGAAACGCAAAAACCCGGGGACTCGAACAATCTCAAACGGGGAAACTATTCTATAGGAGAGCTGTGTGTGTGAATAACACGCTAAAATCATTGCTTCTGGTCACGACAGGGCGGGGACGCTGAGAGGATTCAAGTTCGCGGGTTAACTAGAATTCCAAGACAGTTCTTTTCCAAGCTTTGCTAGTACACACAAAGCCGTGCCCGCTCGACCTTAGGTGGTCACTAAGTGAGATGAGAAGCTTCCAATGAACCTCATCTTCACTAAAGGAAAAGGAGTCTTACCAACAGCGTGACTAAGACAAACCAACTGGTTAAAAGGGGGAAAATGTGTGAAAGTTCATTGGTGGGAACCACCTGTAGAGTATTTCTGTACGATCTACCCTCGACTATGGGCTCAAGTTATGATCAAAGAAATGAAAAGACTCCCACCACTCCCTTACCCCTCTCTAACATACGCAGGTAAAATGCCGGGTGACAGTTTTACCTGTCTAAAATGAAACACCCACAATTGCTCAAGCAAAAATGTGTACTTGAGAATCCTCAATGACTTGCTCTGTTCACACAACAACAAACAGTACTTTACGTATTCAGCAAAGCTTTGTTACTAATTTGTCGATTCTCTTCCGTCTCCCTCCCCTTCACCCATTTCCAAAAAAAAAAAAAACGATAATAAACACGTGGTCATACAGCCTGTACAATCTACATCACCCTTGAGGCAGATAAAGCCAGTGGGATGACCACTGTGTCAAAGTTACAAGGTGGAAAATTGCAAAACCATGTTAAAATTTACAACAAATCAAATCAACAATGGCCAAAAAAAAAAAAACAAAGTATCGATATCGTAGTTAACGTTTTGTTGTTGTTTTGGAGGGAGGGAGCGCTTAGATTGACAACAGTTAGAATAAGCAGCAGGATGGAAAAAGACACAAGCACCATCCTCATATCCTCTCTCCCAATATATGTATTTTCTTGCCCCTTCCCCCTTCATAACTCCGCACAGAGGATTTTGAGTGTGTGAGAGCCAGAGAGGAGTTGTACACTCTGACCTTTCCGCACAAGCAGCTCAATGACGTGTCTAGATTTAGCAAATAAGCAACAGATGTCGTAGCTTCGATGCCAGATCGTATTAAAGTAATACAACATCATAATCCCTTTCTTCCATTTCCTTTCTCAAGCTGTGCGGGGGCATCGTGGGACAAGAGGGAGAAACTGAGCTCTAAACGCCTAGACCACACACGGGTCGAGAGTATGTTAGTTTCGTCTCTCCCCAAGGCTCGTCTTTCATCTGAAATAGGCTAAAAAGCTTTTGCCTTGACGAGTCTTAACATCTTCGGTGTTTTCCTACCAAGTAGAAACATCGTTTTCGTGCAGACGCCCGTCAAAGTGACCACGAAGCTGTCCAGTCTGGTGGGGATTACACATAAAAGGCCAGCCACTGGACACCTGTATTGACCTAATGACTTGACCAATATAACGGCCGAGACAAGACTAAACAAAGCTGGCTACAGTGTGTCTCTTGCAACCCCGTCACTTCTAAAGCAAAATGAGGAGACTTACAGATGGACAAAGCAGGCCGAGTTTGAGATCTGAATATGGCAATTTCAAAAGCAGAAAGGGGGAGACAGACAGACATACAGACGGATGGACAAGCACTAAGCAGCAGATAAGATCTGAATACAATAGGCCAGAGAGTCATCAAAGAAAATCGGGCAAAATTCGTCACGGCCGAAACGGAGATAAACAAGTCAAGAAAATTAAAAACAAATAAATAAATAAAATTCGCAGTAAGCGCCAAGTTCGTTATTTTCCTGGCTTATCAAAATGTACAGCGGACAAACTGATGCAATAAACAGCCAATGCAAACTAAAGGAAGGGGAACACGCGTGTTTGGCACACTCTTACAACGTAATTTATTATGTATATTGCACGAGCCAAGAAACAGAACACACAAAATCCAAACATTTCCGCTCTCAGCTGATCACTGTTGCGGTAACCCTGCAGAAATTATCATAACAAATTAAGGAGACGGAGAATTTAGCTTACACATTAAAGAGAACGCCAATTATGCCACATAAAGAGAATGTGAATTATGCATTTCAAATGTAATTTCATTTGTTACCGCTTTCTACCCTCGAATTTTTTGTTGTTGTTCTTTATGTGTGTAGTCTATGTATATATCTGCTGTTGCTTCTTCCAACTTTTCATACATTTTTTTTCCTTCAATCTTTAGCAAAGTGTCCCAGATTTCGCCTCATCATTAATTTGTTCTTGCTTTCTTGGACAATGCTTATACAACATTTATGTTTAAATAAAACATGTGCTTGTGAGGCAGGCTCTCTCTTCTCATTGGCAAATTATACGTGCGAACTTTTTTTAAGTGTGGAAATAATTAAAACACAGAGGAAACTTGAAATGCAGTGAATAAAGAAAAACATATCTTTAAAACTGATTAATGACACTGTCATGGCATTGTCAAAAATTCCATTAACCACCATTCACTTCTTTTCTCAGAGTTCGGGAATGTTTTGGCCCCTCGACGCTGCCCACTCGATAGATTGCAAACGGGGAAATTCATACATCGGTTGGTCAAGTTCTGGCTGCATGTTATTTGGACTCTGACATCTGCAATTTATAGCGTGATGAAGAACCGTCGCTCCGAAAACTGAATAACAATAATTGTAGTGTACATCATTACATGTACCAGCATACTTAACTTTTCTTTTATCGCGTGATAGTCCTACGTCGATCTAATGAAATAATACAAATATACGCTATTACATACATGTACCTGTTTATAGGTATAAGTCCCAATATTCTTAAACTGATGCAGATTATCACTGTCCATATACTACAGAGTATGATGTCGATTTATCAATATGCATGTTCTATTTAGTTTCCCGGCTGTACCGTGACATATGAGGCAATTCTTAGCCCTGTTGGTGCCACACGTTGGAACTTAATGCCCATTAATCTTTTTCACAACACTGCCTCTCGCCCGGTACTCGTGAATGTGTTTGTGCGTTTAACCTTTTGGAGCGCTAATACATCAAAGGCCTCAATGACATGCATGATATTTGAGCAACAAGGGGGAAAAAATTACATGAGCGGGTGAGAACACTACTAGTATGGCACTCGGCTGGTAGAAGTGCACCGTACAGACAGGTGCTGAGACTAGAACTAGGACAGTCTTCCCCATTAACTTTAGTTCTGACATTTTCACTCATGACACATCCCAGTACAGAATTTTCAGATTATCCGAGAATAACTGAAAATGTATTTACTTCATGTTTTTTTAATAGTATCAACATATTCACAGCGCAAGTGAGTGTTATCGATTTGGTCGCTAAAATTTCACAGAAGACAATTCCAACAAACAATATTATACCTATTTGTATGGACAAACAGAACTTAAAACTCCGGCATCTATATCCGTTCGTTAGGGCACTAAATGCTGAATGTAAGTATACCCTCAAGCAAGCCACATGGTATGGCATGAAGCAAGTACGTTTGCTATTGAGACAGATCCAATTTTAGAACTTTCACCCAGTCTGAGAATGACAAACCGTTCTTTGATAAGTATCAAAGGAGTATCGGGCACTATAATTATGCTTTGGTTATCTCATAGCATAAATCATCTGCATTGTACAAGCCATTTTCCTCTTTCTAGGGATGGAACTCCTCATGACAAACAAACAAATTTTTTTTTTAAAGTACACCCTTTTGATAAAGTTATGTATTGTTCTATTCTGACATAATTTTCCCAACAAGTCTGAGTCACATCAAAGAAAGCGGAAATTAAATTTAAATTCAGCAATGTTCCATCCCTGCCCCCCCAACACACACAAATGATGTAAGTAACTTGTTTCATAATACAAGAATGATCCATGAACCCACAATTCATACTTACAGGTATTTTAACTTGTGCAAGCCTTTCAAATCATCCGGTTTGATTTCTTCTATGCCGTTTGACTGTAGCTCTCTGTGGAAGTATGAAATACATGCAACATAAATATCACCAGTATAATCCATATTACACTAACTGATGTTACTATTTTATCCGAACTTGAGAAAGTCCTGCAAGCCGACTTTTGCAAGGTTAATAATAAAAGTTGCTTCAAGTATGGGACACCGCTTTGTTTTAAATTTGGACAAAGACGAGTGTTTGTATTTGTCACTGGGCAGCAGCATAGTCATGTCTTGCCATAAATGCATGTTACAAGCTTACATCATCCAGGACTCAGTAACAGATGTTAGGGCCTGAAGTGAAGCATGGAATTTTGAGCAGCCACAGTGGCAGATAACTATTAAAATTTAAAACATTTCTTTCTAATTTTGACCAGTTTGATAAAACTGCAAATCTAATAAACCAGGATGCCCTTTGAGAAAAAATGAGCTCAGGGGTGCAGGCAATTTCCTTTCTTCATCTCAGAAAGAGTGACCAATTTTCGGTCTTTATGATGACAAGAATGATTTTGAAAGTTACATGATTTAAAAAAGACAGCCTATGGTTTTTGGCTTCAAAAGAATATGTCTTGCTGAGGACACCAAAGGCTGTTTTCAGCTTTATTCTTGTTCTTTTGTGATGTACAGAACTTGGGTCTAACCAGTAAAAATAAGCAATTCAACTCCAACCATGCAAAACCTTGCATTTTCATACTTTTAATCAATTACACCATTAATAAAAAAAATGCCCAAAAAGTTCGTCATTCATCCATGGGAAGATCAGATATCATACAATCAGCAGTCTCTTTAGATTTCAGTGATAAAAGACTTTTCTTCCCTTTTCTTTGCAAAAACATTTTATTCATTTTGCTTACAGCAATTCATGAATCAAGATACAATGACACACAATGAAGAGATTTTAATACTAAGGTTGGAGGAAGAAAGGCAGAATTGTCCTACGCTGAATAAGGTACACTGATAAAAAGAAAAAGTGATATCACAGTGACATTTCTCAAATTTTAAAACATTTATGCATCATCTAATTGGTTTTACAAAATGGCCAGCAACTCCTCTCTCCCTCCTGGTTCCCCAATTACTTTGTTTAAGCCCTTAGGCTCAAAATAAAGAAGACAGATTGTTCTGCATAGGAGCGAATGCTCTTTGAACACATTATCCAATCAGAGCACAGGAATTCATAAATTATTTTCTTTCTTTCATCACCCTCTTCAATTCATTCAAAGATAAACCTGATATACTGAATAGACTCTAAAATTTTTAATGTTATAACTTTTCACCAACATGCTGAAACCATTGCTATTATTTAGTTATAATGTATGTGATGTTCAAATGTAGTATGGAGCCTGTAACAACCATTTCACACTGTATGACGCAATCTATATTTTGTAATTGTATAGTAATTGATAGGAGGAGAGTTGCAACAAGCACACTGGTTCACCAAGCAGTATTCTTAATGCCCCCTTCCGTTCAACTAAAGTTGGGATTATGATTAAGTGGAGATGATAGACAGACTGAGGAGATGCTTCCCCCCCCCCCCCCCCCATGGGATCTCTGAATTTTAATTTGCATTTAGCTTTTATTAGTGATCTTCTTTAATGCAGGGTTAGAATATGGGTATCACTATCAGTACGATCACAGATAGTGGAACAAAAATAATTGCTGGCAAAATTTATTTTTGGGTGATACTTGGTCTGTGACCTCAGAACATTTAACACACATTCCCTGGGTGCCAAGACTGTACAATGCATTAGAATCAAATATTCAAAACAAATAATCTTTCAATTTTTAAACTAGTCACCAAACATTCAAGAAGATATTTCGATTACTTTTTTTTTTTTTTAAGTACTTCAATTGAATAAGTTAAAGTATCAGCAGGTTGAAAAGCAGTTACTTCCTTTTAAAACTGCCTCCTTCAATCTTGTCATATTTCAAACCACAAAAAGATTTTCAAGACAATGGGATCTTGAACAGTTACAGCTGAACGTCTTTGTGGTCATTTCTAATTCAATAACATTAGCCCAAATGTCCCTGAATTGATTTCACTCAGATATTACAGCTGCTTCATTCACCATTTATTACATTTGAATACTGAGTTTCAGTTTCACTTACATGTTACTGCATCTCAGCATGTAGGAACATCAACATTATTTACATTTTAAGCATTATTTACTTCTAATTCTGACTATGCCTATTATTGACTTTTTACTACGTGGGAACTTAATAACGACTTCCTCATCAATCACAACCACAATCAATTATTTTCCACATCCAAATGCCCAGTGACAGAACTTTATTTCAAGTATTGCATGATAACAATTAACATATAGTAAAAAAAAATTAGTATAGTAACTTGGTCTTTACGAAATATTCGGAGAAGCAAGAAATTGAAGACCTTTCTTTATCAGACATAAAAGCTATGATATTTTAAAAACATTTTCAGAATTTAAGCCCGAACTTATTGCATGACCTGTGGGCTGTCAAGGGTTACATGCATACATACCAAACATCTCAATTACAGAACAAAATTTGAGTTACAATGGTCTACTATACAGCCCTCAATTTGTGCCCCTGCAAAAATCCAGCTTTACAGGATGAGACTTTACGAGTACTCATCAGCCTGTATTCACATTCATTCTGCGATTAAGCATTCAAATTAAAAAATTATATTGCAAATTTCTCCTAATACCCAAGTGGATAAATGACTTCTGTCACACACCAATGCCTTCATCTTCTCTCGAAAGCAAATACATCTTTCAGTTTCATTTCAAACTTAAAGCCACAAAAATGAGCGTATATCTTTTTTAAAATTACCATCAAAACTTTTTTGCACTAGAATTTTTTGTCAATTTCAAATGGCTCTCAACCAATATAGCAAACTGAATTTTCAAATCAAATTGGAATCAACATTTCTTCCGGGGAAAACATTAGCCCAAAATTTTGAACAGTGTAGTCAGAAGCATTGTCCATTTTACAACTACAGTAGACTTTTGTTAGTAATGTTAGTGTACAGTACTTTGCCAAAAAAAAAAGTTAGAAAATACTCGAGCTTGTCACAAGTGCCTACTTTGAGCTCACATGACAACTTCAAAGTTCCTAATCTGCCACGGTTTAATTCTTAAAAGACAATGAAAAATGGAATCTGATAAGACACAAGTATTGAAGAAGCTTGGGAATGACAGCAAGGAACATTTATATCACTGTTTTTAACACTACCGGGAACATTACAATTGGTTCAAAGTTATCTATGCATGATAAGAGCTAATACGATCTAGCAAGATATGACCCTGCCAGAGTTTTAATTGTATGCACCATTTCAGTGTGGTTTCATGTGTGGGAAAATTACCAAAATCTAAATATCCATTGTAAGGAAGGTTTATTTTATCTTCTTCTGAGAGCTCATCACAAGCCACGTTTTTATAACTATATAAAAACATCCCAAGCCCCCCAAGGCACAGACCCTTCTAAAGTCAAACCCTTGACTCGCCATCGGGGATAATCAGATTTGTTATGAATCTCCCCTATGTCTTTGTAAACATCAGCAACTTTTTGGGAGGTTTTTATGAGAATCAAAGCAAGAAAGGAAAAATCAGGATAATTTTCACTAAAATTAGCATAATTATTAATTTACACCGTGGTGTCGAAGTAATGTTGCTCTTGAATTCTGACATTCTATGACAACATTACATGATTCTGAACTAACAATCTGCAATTATTAATCAACCTAATATTTATATTTTTAAAAAACAACAACTCATTTCAAAGACCGGGATCCAGTGATTTTTTTTGGCCATACATGAGTAAGGAAAAAAAAATAATACTTAGAAAATTTCATTGCCAGTGACTTCTTTAACGTTTACGAGCAGCCATAACGCTCACATACGTTGAGCCACTGTTGTTCTGTTACTGAGCAGTGTTTTTGAATGTCTGTTCTTGTCTGTTCAATTTCCTTTAATTTGACATCAGGGCACATTACATCAAGAATTGCTGTTAATAAAAATCATATAGGCCGATAAAATGAAAATTCCTTTAAAATAATTCCAGAGGATCCATGATAAGAAAAAAAGCCAAACAATTAAGAGTTATGATTTTTTTTAGTTTTTCTAGTTCCGACTCTAGCAGCATTAATCTATTGTTCGAAGAAATTACTGATAGGCCTACATTGATCTAGATCAAACAAGCCAACCCTAAAGATTCTTGGCAAGAAGAATTGAACCCAGTGACAGGACCAGACTTTTCTTTCTGCAGTATTTTCTTGTCTTTAAATTCAGCTTACTTAGATCCAATAAGTTTGAAACACTACCATTACCAAAAAAGTTTTTCATGTTACATAGCCCTGACTTTGAGATGATATTTATAATTTTTTATGGCCTTGTTTTCAGTCCCTCTTACTTCATGTGTCGGTATGTGTGGCACACTGTTGCCTAATATTTTATTTTTTTTAAACTGTCTTTAGAAAAAGCGTAAAAAATATAGCTCTAGACCCACTTTTTTTTTTGTTTCAAATAATGACAGTAGAAAAATATGGCAGCAGAAGCACGATCTTTAAAAAATGAGACCGTTATCAGGCCCAACATAGTCATCTTTTCATTCGGAATCCAATTCTAATGGCTCCACAAATATAAATTCTGCGAAAATAACGTAGATGTAGATCTAAATCTAGCTGCATTTATTATTATTCAATCAGATCATACTGAATATTGGCACAGTGCTAGATATCTATACTTTATTTTTGTATTCTCACCAATTTTTACTGCACTGGCGAGAATAGGTGTGAAGCTATTTTCTTCGGGCCGTTTGCACCGAGTCGAAAGGCCGAGGGTTACCGTTAGAAAGATCGACATTAAATCCCATGTTTTTATTCTCATTTCACCTTACTGATAATTTGCGTAATTCTATTCAAATTCTTTAACTGAAAAATATGCCCTAAAACGAATCAATATTCCATTTTAGTAGGGATAAACCGTTAAAAACCCGAAAATCGTATGCCTTCAATCTGTGTGTGTAAAAAAGTCGGTCGTGTGTGCACACTAAAAAATGGACTCGTCTGCTTTCTGAACCAAAATACTTACAGCCTTGTAATCCATCCTGAAATATCTGGGATGTTGATAAGCCCCAGGTTGCTACAATCCACATTACTCCCCAGGCATGTACATGATGATGGGCAATGTGCACTGTCTGCTTGCACGGGTGGAAGAAAACAACACACCCAAACAACGAATGCAGAACAGACATACAACAACACGGCGGCCATATTGGCCCGACATTGAACTCGATTAATGTTCCACCGATAGCGATACACCGTCAATATTCGGTGGTGGATGAGAAATATAAGCTCGACGAGACATGGTTTCTGTAGTATTCCAATTATCAGAATGCACAAGTTACTCCATATCACAGTAGGCACATTCACAACCTGTCATAACTGAAGTTTCACAACACACTGAGTAACGTGAGCTTCGCCTCCCACGTTTGTGCCCCGAATGCATTCCTCCAAGAAGAAGCAATCGACGGTGATTGGCGGCCGGTGTCACGTGACGCATATATTAACACCCTGGGTTTCGAATGCAAAACATACTGATTGGAAGTGACAAATTGCCGACGGAGCACGCGTCTATCGGTGTCAAATCCGTTTGTTTAATCGTTGAACCAATCTTCCGCCTTGAATTAATACTATATTTTTTATCGAAAGGGGGCGGTACTAACGAATTCTCAGTTCGTCAGACGCGGACACGCTGCCCTAATTACAGTTTCCTGTGGAACAACTTTAGTTTTTCTTGTGTTTTCACCCGTTTCTTCTCTCGCACATTCGTGTTTTATCTTTTGTGCCTCTCTCTCTCTGCAGGAAAATGATATGCAACCCATTCCACAACGCTGTTTTCCCTTTGATGTTTCTGTATCGGAATTAAAATGGAAAAAAATGACATCAGGGATGAAACCTTCGTTTCGGATGCTCTTGACATTAGATAGGAGTTGTCTGTCAATATTTTTTTTCCTGACGGTTTGTCTCGAGGCTGAGTGTGAAAAACTCAAATTTCCACGTTTTGCTATCTAATCATCATCCTTAAGGAAACAATAAACGCCACTGAAATATAAGCATCATGACAAGACATGCTTAGGAAACAACAGAACAAAATGAAAATGTTACGGTATCACAAAGCGGTATGTAATAGACTCTATGCCCAGATTCTTTTTTTTTTTTTAAGTGATAGAAAGAGAGGTATTTCATAATAGCGTTGTTCTGAAAACTAACCCATGACTGAAGTAAATGCGTAATCGGTTTCCACAGAAAAAAAATCTTATTGGTAGTCTGTAAGTATGAGTTGAACAGACATAATTCCTTCTTTCTCTCTCCCATCCTCCAATTCTCACTATATAATAAACAAAATTTTAACGATTTTTCAGAACAGAACAGACGAATAAATAGTAAATCGGTTTCAAATATACTGGGTGATTGATTTTATCGGTAAATAAAATCAGTAGATAATTAAGTATATAACTGGTAACTTGAAGGCATAAAATTTAATACCAAATAAATAAATGATTTAATTTGTAAACAATTTAGCCTAATTTATTAATTGAACTCGGTCAGAAAAACAAAAATTCCTTGACCTTTTAATTGGCCAAACATGTCTCCTTTCAACCATCAAATGCGGAGAAAAGATTCAACTTGTAGATGAGCATTGATTAATATCCATGTTGTTCCAAATGGCGATATGAAGTAGAAAAAAAAAAAAAAAGCAGGAAGAGGGTTAATTTTCCTACTTAATTGTCTTTTGTTGCCAAAGAAAATGCAAACAATGGCGTAGGATATTTGTTTGGGAAAAAATTGCAACTGAAAAAATCAATTGATACTAAAGTATGGCAGAGAATTCGTCTTCTGGTAGCTTTCGTAGACAGAGGGAGAAAAGAAAGGGATAAATGAAAAAAATAACTTTCATCTTCTCTTGTTTTTATTATTGTTATTATTATTATTATTATAACGACCAGCTGCCTTCAAAATTCAAACAGGTGCACAGCGAAAATTATTGTTCTTTCAGAGATTCTAAGATAGGAAACAAAACAGTCCATTTCCTTTGATGGGTGATGCGACAGGGATGGGTAGGTGGAAAAGATGAGGAAAATAAAGCGGAAAGAAAACGATGGTGGAAGTGTAAAATAAATTGTGTGAATGCTGGACTTAATTGCAAAACACGATGGCTCACATTAGTACAGGCGTGGGTACCAAACGTTTGATGGGGAGCTAATTGCGGTACAGCGCGCCACACAAGACGCACACGAGAAAAACCGCGCTTTTGCGCATGGACGGAAGTGCTTTGAAATAGCTTCAGAACACACGTGCATGATTTTGGCGAACTGCAAAGCATGAGTTTGGCAGATGGTTTTATTATTTCTAGTCCTGATTAAGCCTGCAAGACAAACATGGTGCTCCTGGGTTTTCGCCCTCGATGCACTCGTTAGAAACAAACTTTGGAGCACAGCTTTGGGTATTTGGTAGGAAAACGTTTTAGCAAAGGAAAATCATGAGGGGTATTTTGGAGAGGTGCGTGAAAAGAAGGGGGGAGTGGGGGATTGGCAATAGAAGTTCAAATCGATAAACTCCCTCAGAATTGGTTTGAACAGATTTCTTGTGTCATGAGTCACACCAAAAATGGTGGCGCGCACGTTTCCGGGCCATTCAAATGCGCAATGGAAAACAGAATAGATCTACAATGGATTTCGTCTTTTACAAAAGCTTAAGTGTTAGAAATACGGACTTTTTTTTGCGATAGTTTATACGAAGGTCCACGCTCTATCCATCATGGATAACGATTTTTCGCAAACGCAAGTATCTATTCAAATCCACACAGAATCATCACTGTCAACCAGCACAGTGCAAAAAGAAACCATCTTAGAAATTAAATGGAATCTCCGTTGTGTTATGATCACTTTAGCGAGTAGAACAAAAGAGGCCATCTAACAAATTATGTACCCTCGGAGGGAGGGGGTTACGCCAAAAATAAGGGCGTGCATAGAAAAAAACGGGGGGTTGGGTAGTTATGTCAATGAACTGAAAAGTGTGGTTTTATTTACTTTGTAAAAATTTTATCTTAACAGATTAACGTGTTGGGTTCAATAAAAATCATCTCTAACGAAGCAGAGGAATAGTCCGTACAAAATGCCATTTAAAGCCCTCTAACACCAAGGCCTTATCATAGACATTCACCAATCTAATGACCATGTGCTCGTACCAAAAAAAAAGGGGGGGAGGGAGGAGGTGGGGGGCAAGTGTATGATAAGCATAGTTGGGGGAGAAAAGAGATTATAATCCCAAAGTGCGTGCCCCAAATTTATGTCGACTGAAAAAGATTTAATTATGTCATGACACCGAGTTAATCCATCGCCTACAGGCGGTATTAAGATGTCAGCTGATAGTTTTAATCCGCTAAATTCCCAAATCCTTATCTTAGTCCAATAATGAGACTCTCCCGATGTAAAATCATAACAAACAGAATGGTGTAACTTGAGTGTTCCTTGTTTGGCTAAAATGAGTCTGACTTACCTAAAATCAGAGTCACTTTATTGTTTCTTTTTTTTTTTTTTTCCTTTTCTTTAATCAAGGAACTGAAAGCGTGTTTTAAGCCACATACATTCATTCTCTAGAGTTTATCCACACAGAAATATGCCCAGTACGCTAAGGTCACCAGGAAAAGTAAGAACATCATCACATTTAAAAATAAACTCAAAATTGATTTGTTTAGCACTGTTTTCTTTGAAACTGAATACTGTCTCCTTTAGTCTCAGGGGCTCTACGATGAGAGTAGATTAAGTCTTGTTAATGTGTGTGAGTGGGAGCATGATGAACTGATCTTATGTTAATCCTGTTTCTAATTTCAGTTCAGCGCCTTAGAGCACATCATTTTAGTGTGGATCTGAGCTCTTACGCCCTAATTATTACATTACACCTAACATAGTAATATGTAATATTATTATATAATACCTCATATAATTTTTTTAATGTTCTTGCATAATTTTTTAAAAAATGTAATATTATTACATGTGTATAAAGTTTACGTCAACTGAAGGGTAAATATGTCTAAAAAAATTTCAACTTATAATGTCTGATACTCCAAGAACGCTGATGTTCTGAACAAACGGATTACTTTTCAAATTTCGCTATAAACCAAAGGTTCGGTAGAGTCTACTATCTGAAAGTACCGAGACTAATATTAAGCCACTAATTGTGGTCGTGGTGCGAATGGACCATCAGCGAGACAAAAGTCGACTCGTCGGGTCGTCTTCCACTGAAAAGGACGCGTCCAGTCGCCCAGACAGCGCCTAGTGTCACCGAGAGTGACGTGGAGACCGCAATTTCATTTTCCTTTCAAATCCAAAATTTTCAGGAGACCGCAACACGTCATCGAAGTCGTCTCGGCTGCTGACAGGGTCATTTGGTTATACCATTTTGATTGTATGGGATTTTTAAAAAATTGGGTAACAAAATTTCAAAATATTATTGGGCACAACTAAATAATCATGCACACAAAGTAAATAAATCTTTTTCGAAATTTTAATATACTATCCCCCTTCCACCCCAAAATTCCACTTTTCCCCATATGAGCAATTAATAATGCCAAAATCCAAATATGGTTTTAGAAAAAAAGTATACCTGAAATTACTATTAAAGCGATTTTCACCCGAGGTCTGAGCCTGAGATACAAGTAATTCTGGATGTATATTTAACAAAACACGACAGCATTATTTACAGTGCGATGTGTATATACGAGGAATTAAGTTATTACTATTAGTATCATTACTATTATTATTACTGTTATTATTTCCTGTTCTTGTTGTTGCCGGTGGTGTTATCATTATTGTTTGTTTTATTAATTAAATGAAATATTTTTGAAAGAGTGATTTTCAACTTCACAAGAGTGTACACTATCTTGAAATGTGGCAGGTTTACTCACCACAGCAGACACGTTTACACCTATCATTTTGTTTAATGATGGCAGGCGTGGCAAATTTGCAAGCGAATGAAAAACGTGTGTTCTTAACGTTCCGAAATATCCCGTGCAAGGTGGGTACAAGGCATTATTATCACTTTAATCTGTTAGGAAAGCTGATAGCTCTTGAACACTTACAGTCACGAATTGGCTGTTCATGCATACCAGAGGTATTAATGTAACATCTGGAGTATTACACGGTTTGAATTTATTTTAGTTTATCCTGTCTGCCTGGTTGTCTGTCTGTCTGTCTTTGTCTGTTTGTGAGACCGTATACCTGTCTGACTATCTGTATAGCTCTCTCTGTCTCCCATCTATCTATCTATCTATCTATCTATCTATCTATCTATCTATCTATCTATCTATCTATCTATCTATCTATCTATCTATCTATCTATCTATCTATCTATCTATCTATCTATCTATCTATCTATCTATCTGTCTGTCTATCAGTTCGTCCGCCCGTCTGTCTGTTTGACTATCTGTCTATCTATCCATCAGTCTTTCTTTGTATGTCTGTCTTTCTCTGTGTCTGTCTGTTTGCCTCTCTTTGGCTTTGTCTCTCGTCTTCTGCCTGTCTGGGTTTGTCTCTTTCTCGCCCTCTCTATCTCTCTCCCTGTCTCTCCTTCTCTTTATCACTGTGCCTTTGTTCTGTCTCCGTCTGTCTGTTTGTCTGTCTCTTTCCCACTGAGGCTGTCTCTCTTACTGTGTATCTCCTTCTATCTCTCCTGTTCTCTCGTTCTCTCTCCTCTTTCTCTTTCTCCTTAACTCCTCCACACTCCCCTTCCTCTCTTCCCCACTCTCTTTGTATTTTTTTCTTTGGTCTTCCCCCCTCTCTTTCTTTCTCCTTCTCTTCGCCTCTCTCTTTCTGTCTTCTCTCCTTTCTCGCTGACGATCCCCCCTCTCTCTCCTCCCCGCCACATCATCTTCTCCTTCTCTTTTCCCATCTCCCTCCCTGTGAAGTCGGCATGAGGACCGAGCCTCAGGTCATAAACTGCAGATTTGTTGACATGTTCCCGGGATTCATTTTTGTTTACGATCCACAGCGGCAGTTTTCTTGGTTCGCATTTGAATAATTGATCAAATTTTATCACTGTTCTTGTTTATATTAGTTTATACTTCCTTTTATTTTTACTTTATGCTCTGAACACCCGGCCTATGAGATCATATTCTTCATTAGAGCAATATGATTTGATTGCTTGTTGAATAATCACAATGGATCGGTTTGTACTTCATATCCAGAACAGATATCGATATGTTCACTGTCAGCATAGAAGGCATAGAGCTAGATATTATGAAGTCGATTTCTCTTTAGAGTAAGTGTTTACAAGACAAATTCACAAAGTACTTAGCCTACCTATTAAGATTTAGTGACGCAATCTGAAGATGTAATTGAGTCCTATCAATTACGTCAGTTGGCCACCCGTATATTCGACAAACAAAATAATCTGCGAGATGATTATTTAAAATCGTGTTGGTTTCATATCTCCACGGGCTCTGTGAAGATCTTTGTTTCTCGAGAGCCTCTTTGCATGCTCTCATATCGTGTTGTTATTTGTTCATGGTGTAATGTCACTTAAGACTGTTTTATCACCAGGGATTAATTAGATTCCTTAGCTTTGCAATATAACAGAAGCTTGCAGGATGAAACGTGTGGTCTGTAGAAGGCTCAGGTGATTAGTCTCCGTAATCTTATGCCTTACCAGTGGCGTGGAGAGGTTTGTGATGCTCCATCATGCAGGGGCCAACACCTTCATTGTATGCCCCAAGTTATTTGAGGTCTTTATTTTAGGAGGTTCGCTGCCCTTGGCATTTACACCTCACTTTACTTGTTTTATTATTTCTTGTTCTGGCGGTGGGGGGGGGGGGGGGGAGATGATATGGTTAAATTTTAATCTATTAATTTCAATTTTGCCCGGGCAGCGGCCTTTCGGCCTGCTCTTTACGATTTCCAACTGCCAAGGTATCTTTAACGTGCGCAACGTGCACACGGGCCCTCCGAATTTTTTCGTCCTTATCCGAGAAGACTAGGTACTCGATCCTACCCCCCAATAGGACCAGGGACTTGAAAATATGAGAAAAAAATCCAATTTCCAAGAACTACTCGATCCTACCCCCCAATAGAACCAGGGACTTGAAAACACGAGAAAAATCGAATTTCCAACATGCCTGCACTGCCCGGGTTTAGGGGTTTAGAACCCGGGACCCTTGGCATGAGAGGCGAGCACCTTGCCTCTAGACCACCTTGTCCCCATTGTATGCCCCAAGACCGAGGTGACCGGATTAAATACTATTCCGTTCACCTAGCCCAAGACTCAAGTATAGGGTCTAGACACTCTTAAATTGCATGCCCACCCCCCCCCCCCCCGGATTGGAGGCCCGAGGCCGTCGTCCCCTGAACCCGTCTTTCTGCACGCCACTGTGCCTTATACCCTGGCGGATTTCACTTTTTTGTGTACTGGGCTTTGTTCTTATTTATATTATGTGAAGTAATGCAACGCATTACCGTTTTATGATAAAGGATTAAATTTCAAAGCAACTGGTGGAGAGAAACTTGGGGAACGAGACGACTATTATATTTTAAAAACCCACCAACAAACAAACTCCCATTTACACGGCTTCTGATATTGTCTGCGTACTTGGGTGTTACAGGATACCTGGCAAATATCACTTTCTCTGAACACACATCGCTAGATAATACATGTTTTTTTTTTTAGATCTATACTTAAAAGAGGTGTGAGAAAGTCTGAGAATGTCTTAGGAAAGGACCCATACAACTTGCCTTCCCACTTGTGTTTCAGAAAAAATTACTTAGCAATAATTTGTAAATTAACCCGTTCTATACTGAATCAACATTGCTGTTAACTCTTTACTGCTCCGTCAGTTACAGGTTTTGGGTCTCCATTACTAGCTTTTAAACGCACATCAGTAGCCTCATTTTGATTCATATTTGCCATTTAAAATTATTGAAATTTGTGGATCTCAACTGGGTGAAGTTTTCTTTTTGAGAGGTTGGGGGTGGGGGGCAGGGGGAGGGGTATATTATACCAAGGGGTCGAACCGAGGCGTTCTCACTACGTAGTGAGAATGCCTCGGGTCGAACAGTTCTAAGCTACCGGTCAAACATGACACATGGCAAGCTAGGCCTACAGCTTTCATCATGTCGAGAACTAGACATTCGCAATAGATAGACAAAAAAACCCAAACAAACTTGACTTCTGATTTCTGTGAAATCATTGTTAAAAAATGTTGCTCTTTGTTTCAGCCAACTTGTTTACTTGTAAGCTGAATAAATATTCAATGAAACTTTATATTATTTGTATATAATAATAATAATAATAATAATAATAATAATAGTAATAATAATAATAATAATAATAATAATAATAATAATAATAATAATAATAATAATAACAATAATAACAACATGATAATAATCACATATTAGAACTGTAATATTGTTAAAGATAAATAAATGACAAATTATTTCGTATAAATGAATAAAATAGACAAAATAGATAAAATAGATAAACTAGACAAACAAACAAATGGATGAATGAAGAATGAATGAATAAAATAGGTAATAAATAAATAAATAAATATTGAAAAGTGTCTTAAGCCTTTTTTGTTCTGGTTTAAAGACATCACGAGGCAAGACGTGACACCACATTAATCTTGTGTTGTCATTAACGTCAAACAGAATGAGTTCGATTCGTCACGCCAGTTTGACACTTTTTTGACACTCCACTGCATTGTGTTTTAAAGTAATTTAAATAATTTAAACAGATTAATATTGTTCTGCCACTTATCATGTTAAACATGTATTGTACGACTTTATCATTATGAAGCCCTTATGCATTTTCATGTGCTTGTACAAGGTTGTTCATTTGTTCTTTTAACCGTGACGGGAATTCAAATATTTATGTTTCGTGTGTACATAGAATGTAAAAATATTCTTACGCTGCTGGGGCGAAAACTGGAGAGCCCAGGTTAAAGTAATAAGGTTTATCTATATTTTCTATACATCTGGCTATCTATCTATCTATCTATCTATCTATCTATCTATCTATCTATCTATCTATCTATCTATCTGTCTGTCTGTCTGTCTGTCTGTCTGTCTGTCTGTCTGTCTGTCTGTCTGTCGATCTATCTATCTAGCTATCCCTCTCTCTCGATCTGTCTAGATCTATCTCTGTCTTCCTCTCCCTCTCACCATGCACTCTTTTCCTCACTCAGCCTCTCGTTCTTTTGATCTGTCGCTCTGTCATTCACAGCCACTAATAATCGGGAGGCCACCTATTCATGAGAAAAGACATTATGAGGCCCTCAGTTCCTTCTCTGTATTTCCTCTTCATTCTACTTTGTCTTTCTGTCCTTTTCCCCAATCAGAGCCTCGGGGAAGACTCGCCCTTTCTGGATAGACCTACCAAGCCCTCGTTCTGGCCCCTGCCGAGACTCTTTTCAACTGAAACTCAAGTCTTGAGAACATGTTTCAACGAGAGCTCATCTCCTACAGGACATGAGTGAATGAGCAAAAAGAACTGAGAATACGTTGTTTTCCTTATCTCCCTCTGGAGACCCGGTGTTTGCTCTATTGTTTCCTTAATTTGATTCCATTTACTCTCATTAGTGTAATATTTCTTTCCTGAATGTCAAGCCACAAGTTAACGCTTTTGGGATGTAGAAGGAAAGGAAGAAAGTAGAAAAGCATGTACTGGGTCTTTTCTCCGGGGCTAAAGAAATGCCGCACCCTCATCTCTTCCCCGTCGCGAATACGATAGGTGACTTTGTGTAACTCTAAGAAATTGATTAACATCTGAGGAAGTTAACAGTAGCTCGAATGAGCCTCAGACATTTGGAACCCTTCACTCCTTGAATTTGGAATACAAAGACTAAAATTGTCCGATTCAAAATCAAATGAGTTTTTTTTTTTGGTTTGTTTGTTTGTTTGTTTGGACTGCGGGATCAAAAGACTTCCGGTCATTGTTTTTCAATGAAACAGTTCTTCGCCTTGTCGTTGTTCAAACAGTGTGTCGAATGGAGACCATTCTGATGAAGCGGACGATCAGTACTGCCATAACGTCACAGCGCAACAACTTATACGCCAGTCTAGGTCAACCCCATTTTTAACTACATTTTATGGAATGAAAATTAATTTGCTCTGTCTTAATATTATGTGGGTTATCATTTAGTATGACTGTTTCTTGTAACCGTGACAAAATGGAAAACGAACAAAAGAACAAAGGGGGCATGCAACGCTCTTTTTATTTATTTATTTATTTATTTATTACTTTTTTTTACATTTCCTGTCAACTTTTGCAATTGGCCTATACGACCTTTTTCTATAAAGCTGGTTTTACATGTGTACGGAAACGGAAACGGCAAAAATCCATCAAGGAGTTAAAAAAAAAAGAGTGTTTCCATGTGTAGGGAAACGGCGTTACCGTACACATGAAAATATTCTTTCTATTTCACTACTTGAAGGGTTTTTCACATTTCCGTTTCCGTTTCCCGCACAAACGAAAACCCAGCTTCACATGGTAGTGTATCAGTGACGAGTTTATTGTTCGGATATCTTTCAGTTTAATCCTTTCTTTGAGATTCGGATTGCGATACTAGAGCGGGGCATTATTACAGCATTTCGTCTGACCAGGAATGGTAAACAAATTAAGATAGGAACTGACATAACACCGGAATGTCAGTGAAATTAAAGGGGTGGTCCAGGGCCCTGACATTAGAACAATAGTTTTAGCCCCCCCCCCCCAAAGCCCCACCCCCAGCATAGCTAAATAACTCGATATTGGGTTTCCAGAGCTAATCTATTCTTGGATTTGAATTGTACTTTTCGAGTAAAAGATTTTCTCAAGAATATGTAGCTGTAAGTGCCATGCGCACCTAATTTGCATACAGCTGAGTCCATACGAGAAGATTTAAATCATGTGTGATTCCAATGAAAATATCTGCATCATAAGGCAGAAAGTGACGAATGTAAGTCTAATTTTGAAAGTTCGTGAAGTTAATGTACTTGCTTTCTTTCTTTCTTTTTTGCTTTCTTTCTTTCTTACTTCCTTTCTGTCTTTCTATCTTTATTTCTCTCTTTCTCTCTTTGCCACCTTCTCACTCCCTCTATGGTTATCCTTCTCGTCTTACGCGTTCTTTGTATGAGATAATACATGCATACATCTTTTTAAACAACTGCACTTTCAGAATTTGCTCAGTTTATTAGTATGTTTAAGAGGCTGTGAAATCACTAAGTTTGGAACTTTCTGTATCGTGGGTTTCTGTAGCCTACATTTAAGTTCAGCTAGATCTATCACACATTTATCTTCATTCAAATTCTAAATGAATTTTCTGCTCAAGGGCAATAGTAATTCTGTCGCAAACCAAGCATTGTTAAGAACAATGCGGATTATTGGTACAAACCGCGAATTAGACGCGTGTGGTATATCTAGTCACGTATAATGGCCACATCAACCATCAGGTAGGAAGACTCTTGAATATGAAGTGGTTTTCCCTTGTCGTTCATTTGACATAAGTGAGTTTAAATCCCGTCCTAAATCGTTTATCACGGTGGCTGGATGGCAGTTGAATCCTTTCCATCGGCTCCAGGTATGTTTGACAAATATCGCCAACAGGTGGCCGCAGAATAGGAACCGAGCTTTTGCTAGGACCCCAGAGAAAATGGACACACTCGAAGGATTTGGGGGTGTTAAGAAAAGGGCTCTTTTAATTCAAAGCGTCTTTTCTCCAGGGTGTTAGTCACGGCGTGTCGGCCCATACACAGGGGTGTTGAAAAATATGATAATTGTTTAAGGGTATACGCGGATAAAATAAGAATAAAGACGGGGTCGGTGTTTGCACAGTTTGGCAGGCCAATTTCCGAGTGTTCAATCCGGGGGCGCTCCAGTCAAAGGAATGAATGTGCTAGCTGCTTTGAATAAATTCATTGATGTGATGATCAACAGAGAAAAATGTATGCCTACAAGGCTTTGATGAGGGACCGATTTGACACAAGGGACGCTCCCCTTGCCAGCCTGAGGGTACCCGGCAAGCAAACACAGCCGCTGTTCAATAAAGCTTACCGTTGGGTTACTATGGAGGCGGCCAGCATCTTTTTAATTAATAACGGTTTGGCTATTTACATGCAGGGGAATGTTGACCACATGCTGGAAAAGAAGGACAAATGTGAAGATCGAGAAGTAATTTAGCGGGCTAAAATATTCATGATCCTTCGATAGAACTACTCAGTCATCCAGTGCGTGGGCGTAGAAAAAGGACGCATTTCGTTAAATGCCTAAACTGCAAATTTCAGTGCCCTTTCGTGCACATCATGACGCGAGCTCAGAAAATTACGAAGTGACAGATAACTAAAATGCATGGTCGTGCAGTATAGTTCTGTGTAGTGCAGACAGATTTCTATGGGTGAGACTTGTTTGTTACTGTGGACTCCGGAGGGTTAACATAATTGTGGTACTGCCATTCTGTACTAAATAATGCGTTAATTAGCCATGCCATCAACCTATTATTTGTTATTAGTAGACCTACAAGCATGGTTGTTCTTCCTTTGGATGGACCTGATAACTATAATAGCAGTGCTCACTTTAAGCACCACCCACAGCTTCTGGCTCCTGTTGTCTGATCTGTGAGTATCAGAAATTACAGTTAAACATGCTAACAATAAAAATGCAACAACGATATTTGCAGTTTGCCCCCAGAGGTGATTCTATTAACCACTTGGTATACTTCGCGGATCTAGTGAGAGGATGAGTACATATATTTTCTGACTTTATTTAGGACCAGAAACATGTCGACCTGGACTTCTCTCGGTTGTAATGACCAAAATTGGAGTTCATTTTCTCAGGAGGGGTCACACCGTATCGCTTTTATTAGATTAACATTGTCCGCGAAGACTATTTTCACAGCTGAAGGGTGTGTGGGGTCCATAGAGACCATGTGTTGTTGTCGGAACAGTACCACATTCCAAACTCCAATTAGCTAAAGTTTCCCCTGTGTCATTTTTATATCTGGGCCACGCGAATCTAATTAAATTCCTATACTATCTCGCAGACCCAGTCCCCGGGATATATAATTGCTTTCTTTGTGAGCACGTGCACTGCCAATTGGCTGCACGTTTGTACTATCACATGAGCAAACAGTACATAAATCTTACTCACTTAGAGAAAACACAACATCAGTACAGTACACAGAGGGAAAACCAGTGCGATCGGTTGGCGGGATTTGGGGAAAGGATAGACAGAGTAGGTAACTGAAAAGAAGACGAAATTTGACAACCAGGCAGAGGCGATGAGAGAAAGTCAGAGAGAATCACTTTGAGTAAATCATCGGAAGAATGCGAAAAGAAAAAAAAAGACGAGAATAGATTGATGGATGAATGAGCAAGAGATAAAAGATTGGATAATCTAAGGGAGCGAGAGAGAGAAAGAGACAGACAGACAGACCGACAGACAGACAGACAACTAGACACACACACAGGTAAATAGACGGACAGATACACACACACACACACACACACACACACAGGCGGGAAAAATGGAATAAAGAGAAATACAAAAAAAAGAAGATAGAAAAAAGAAAAAGAAACATGATTGAAACCAGAACAAAATCTGGTATGGGAGAAGATTAGGGAGAAAGACAGAGTGACAAGAAATGGAGGAAGGAGGAACAGCTAGAAAGAAGGAACGAAATACAATAATTATGCGTCGTTCTAATCGCTAATTGTGTCGGATTGTAACAAACTTGCTAGGGAAGGACAACAATGGCAGTGGTGGTGCCTTTAGAAATCGAAGTAGAAAAGTGGCAATGGCAGGTGCCGGGACTGGATAGTTTACACGTGAATATAACTACATTCATGACAATTACAGTGACATCAGCCTACAAGTAATGGTGCTGGCAGTTATGTTAATGTACGTAGCCCAACCAGCAACCCCAAGAAATCCTACGTCAAGTTTGCCCATAGGAATATCGTCGTTCCTACATAGATCCGCTTGTTACCTTGTTACTTCATCGTTTCAACGTCAGTTTGACGTAGGGCACCCGCTCCCATGGTAATCCTACCAACCCTACGGAAATCCTGTACAAATCTACGACGGATTGACGTAGGAGTGCTGACCGGGAGTAGAAATGACAATTAACTAATGAAAACAACAATTGTTTTATTTAAGCATTGCTAGATCCATTTTCAAACACTTGACTTAAATGCCGTCCCCTCGCTCTGTGGAGGAAGGCGGATAATTCCCTCTAACAGTTGTGAACCTAACTTATAAAAGCAACATTGGTAATAAAAACAGGTTGGTTTAATGGCCTAGTGAATAGAGCACTTCACCCCGATGCAGGATTTTCCTGGCTTGAATCCTAGAGATGGTGGAAGTCAACTTTTTATATTATGCATTCCTCGCCGTGGATTTAAGGCGCCAACAAAATGGCTTGAAACGTCACAGAAATGGGATTGGGGATTGTGTGTGTGTGTGTGGGGGGGGGGGGGGGGTTGTGAGTTCGGTTGCCAGAATCATCTGATTTATTATTACAATCAATATCTTAATTGTATTGTGTATAATTTATCACTTCCCATAAATCAAATTATTTCTACTTCGATCACATTCAATATTGATTCGGCATGTCAAGAATGAAAAGCTGTCGAAAGTAACGAATACCTGACTTTCAAAGACACATTTTTATTTGAAAATTGGGCCCCTCTTATTTTTCGCTTTCCCACCACCCTCTCCACACACTGCAAAACCTTGGATGGAAAGTTAGATAAAGCACAACCAAACCCACCAGCGCTTATAGGGCACGAGATTAACGGATCCGCGCTCCAACCTTGCAACGGCTTAATTACGCAAATACCACCCGCAATAGCGGCTTGCCTTCTCTCGATTGGCAACTTAATCTAACGGCCCCCGATATCGCCCACCTGTGCAGTTTATTAAATTCACGAGGCGTGCTGCAGCCTAGCAAACGCCCCAAATCGCTCCAGATACGTAGATGAGACACTATCATCCTAACGGAAACTGTTGATTAGCATGGGACGTGATGATGTCCCGAAAAAGTGGGATCCTCTTATCCCATACCCCTATTGTTTGCGGCTCTACAATCGACAGCGCAATTAATTTGATTTACGCAATTTGTGCCCGCGTGAAAAAAACCTGAAGGCGATGATAATAAGAATCCAGATGTCTGTCCCAGGGGTATGCGGACACTCATGAGATGGGTTTTTTTTTGCTGAAGCGTGGGATGAAAGAAAGAAAAATCACGCATTTTAATATTTGACCGCTCTTCGTAATGCAATCATCGCTAAGGATCTAAAGCGCTTAGAGCCTGTTTGGATCTAAAGCGCTTAGAGCCTGTTTGTTAACGAGATGGAGCGCTATATATTGTATGCTTTCTATTATTGTTATGAATTCAAAACTCAGAGGGCCATGTGCACATTGTGCACGTTAAAGATACCTTGGCAGTTGGAAATCGAGAAGAGCAGGCCCAAACAAGGCCGCTGCCCGGGCAAAATTTAAAAAAAAAAAAAAAGCCCCAGCACCAAAATACACAAAAAACATTAATGAGAAAAAATAAAAACAAGAAAAGTGAAGCGAAAATGGCATGAGCAGAGAATCTCCTACAACAGAGACCTAAAGCCAATTATGAATTCAAGGTTACTTTCAACGATTTGTTTCTTCATATTTGTAACGTGCTCTTGAAACCAAGGCAGCTGCGGGTAGTGGTAATCTATCGCATACTCTCCTTATGGAGAACTTGAAGGTCTGATGTGTACATAAAACAAATTACATTTTTGGTTATGTTTTGATATTCTTAACTGATTCAGCTCCAGCCAGTTAGTGGAAAATGACCAATGTCCCCTGTGATTCCCGCTTAACAAGTTAAGAGGTTTTGACTCACTGAAGCTTTGGAGATGTGGACAACAGATTAGATTTTTAACGCAGAGTATTCGGTCTGAACTCTTTCTCTTTGAATATTATTTGACTTCAGTAAATTACACCCGGTCCGCTCAAAGCAGTTTGCAGGAATTAATCACTTAACCAATCATACCCATATACGAGGCTGCAATGCCTCGTGACTGTCCCATGGCTGGACCAGTGGGTTTAAATTCATTTGAAATGATAAACATAATACATTTATGTGCTAAGGCTCTCACCTGCATTGTGGTGTCGCATCAATTATTAAAAATATATATTTTAAGAATACAGAACGGCAAGAGCAGCTCATTTTAATTCAGTTAGTTGGGTTTTTTTTGGGGGGGGGGGGGTATTAACTTTTTTACATTAGCACTGTTTACATGTGGCTGTTTCTGTCCATGCCTAACTTAAATTGTCTGCTTAAGAAATTTTTGCTTGTCTGTCTATCTCTTTTTCACTGTTTTCTCCCGCGCCCCCTTTTTTTCCTTCGTCCTTCAAGCACGCACACACACACCTAATGTGATTTATAGAAGTGTTACGCAGAGAGCACCTTCTAATCATTCTTTCCATCTGAAACGTATACAAAAAACGTGCAGCACTTATCAGTCGCTTCCTACAGGTGGAAACGCCTATGACGTTAATCCATTTTAAACCCCTTCAAAGTTCCACTGAATAGCCAATGTATTAGCTGGCTGCTTGTATTTCCTTTCAAGTTCCACACGCTTGTTTGCCATTTATCAGCTACATTGTCTACTTGAACGGACAATAGATTAGCACGGACTTGGAGTAACGGGGCAGATGTGCTTTGTGCAATCTTTGGTTCCTTAGAAATCAAAGCCACATTTTACTACCCACTTCTCACCCATTTGTTCCGAGATTTAAGCTGTGTTTCCATGTGAACAGAAACGAAAATGGCAAAAATCAAACAAGAGGTAAAAAGAAAGAGGGTTTCCATGCGTAATATACGAAAATATCCTCTCCATTTCTTTACGTGAAAGTTTTTTTTACTTTTAGCTGAATTTCCATGTGTACGGAAACGGAAACGTCAAAAACCCGTCACTTTGTGAGAGATGCAGATCTCACCTTTGAGTAATGATGAGAATGATAAGATAATTTGTAATTCAAAACTACCTAAATAAAGCATCGATAAACCAGTTAGTGAGAAAGACCAAAAAAAAAATAAAAATCCGAAAACCCCCCAGAGCAAGCAGTGGTGTGCACAAAGGGGAAGAGAGAGGGCGACAGCCCCAGACATCCATTTTGGGGAGGGGGGGGGGCATACAATCAAAGAGTAAAATTAAAATTAAGTTCTTTGAAATTTGAAATTATCACTGTTAACTTCGTTGCACAAACTGCCCTACAGACCCAAAAAAGCTAGTGTGAATGTGGATCCGTGTTTTAATGAGCGAGACCAGAGTAGAGAACGTCTTGTTACATGTAAGTACTGTGCAAAATGCTGATTGGTTTGGTTTGGTGACAGGAACCGGAATCCTAGCACACCGGGCATCCACATACGTGCTCGTCTCCCGCCTCCAAAATCCACTCGAGGGTTTTTCTACTTATGGTCACAATGGCCAGCTGGTTCCATATTTGTCGGGTTCGTCCGACCTTGTTACATACCGTTCCCTCACTCCGATTATACCCCGTTTCAATCATTATAATAGCAGGGGGCACCTCAGTGTCTTTTTCCGCTCGTAATCGTAATCTGCAGGAGCTCTTTCCTGTCATCCTGCGCATGCAGGTCTCCCCGGACGCGTGTTTGCCGATTGCAGTGCAGATCAGCAAATTCAGGTGCGGGGCAGCAACGCACCCATATCCAAGGGATTTTCGGTGACGTTCAGAGTCATTTTAGGGTTAGAGATAGGGTTAGGGTGCACAGTCCAGAGGTTGCAGCACCCATGGCAGTGTTAGACAGAATCGAGAAATCCCTTAGCTGATGACCTGTGTTTGGGGGTCTGTTGCTGTCCCGCTCCTGAATTTGCTGGTCTGCACTGCAATCGGCAAACACGCTCCCCGGACAGCAGTGTTGCCGGCAAGTAGATGGGCTGTCTCATTGCCTCTAACACCAGCATGGCCACGGCAGGATATCCATGTGAAAGGTAAATCTATGAGCCGTTTATTTCATCTGTATTTTACATATTTAAAATGTCTTCCTTTATTTCTCATTTCTAGACTCTATACTTGAGTGTTGAGGAATGCAATGAAGGAGTCGGCCTTTGGCACCACCAAACCTCTGCACGCCACTGGGAGCAAGCAACCCGTGCGAAAATGCATTCTCCCAGTGAGCGTCAAACATAACTGTCACGAGCGAGTGAGCGGGGGTCAGTGAGTGCGGGGAAGGGATTTGAAGCGTGCATGTTGTGAGTGGAGTTGAGGCGTAGTAGAGGCAAA